>JAYESA010000009.1:155731779-156211779 GCA_036927795.1 Iris macrosiphon
ATATAATTAAAGTCAAAGCAGAAAATCTAATAAAATATTTGCTTACAATAAATGTTCCAATACACGGCGCTCGATCCACTTTTCGAGCTTTTCCGACACACGGATGGCGCTCATCGCACTCGGGGTATTCTCCACATAGGTTGGGAATCCCACCCATTCCAACAAATCTTCCCATTCACAATTATGTGGAGGGGGTCGTCATCCCGACGATCCACCTGCAGTACTCAATTTTTTTCCTTGATAGAACATTTGTGAACATGTCTGCTCTGTTGCCTTATGTAAGAACCTTCTCAAGCATCGCTTGCTTCTTTTCAACCACATCCCTTATCCAATAATATTGGGTATAAATGTGTTTGGACCGGCTATGAAATGTCTGGTTCTTTACAAGGTGAATTGAATTCTGGCTATCACAAAGCAAAGTGTACTGCTCTTGCTTTAGCCCCACTTCCTGCAACAGCTTCTTCATCCACAGCAACTCCTTGCAAGCCACCGTTGCTGCAATGTACTTTGCCTCTATCATTGATAAGGCAACACACTTCTGCAACCGCAACTGCCACGATACCGTTCCATCAGCTAACATCATCACATAGCCCGAAGTCGATTATCTCGGGTCTACATCTCCAGCCATATCAGCATCGGTATACCCAACCAGCTTCGGCTCGTCACCACCAAAAGAAAGTCTCCAATCGGCGGTGTCATGAAGGTATCGTAGGATCCACTTGACTGCACTCCAATGTATCCTTCCAGAATTTGAAGTATACCTGCTAACTGTGCCAACTGTGTGAGCAATGTCTGGCCTCGCGCACACCATAGCATACATGAGACTTCCCACAGCTGAGGCATATGGAACCCGCTCCATATCTTCCTTCTCATCCTCGGTGGATGGACACTGCTCCTTAGTGAACTTAAAGTGAGCCGCAAGGGGGTTACTCACTTTCTTTGACACGCCCATCTTGAAACGCTGAAGTACCCGATAAATGTACTTCTTTTGGGACAAGTGTAGCAGCTTGGACTCTCTCTCTCTCTCTCTCTCGGCTGATCTTCATCCCAAGAATAGTCTTCGTTGCGCCCAAATCCTTCCTAGAGAAGGTCGCGCCCAATTGGCACTTCAACTCCACTATCTTAGTGGCATTTCGACCCACCAGTAGCATATCATCAACATAGAGCAGTAAAATGATGAAATCATCCTCGGCAAAATAGGTCACAAATACATAGTGATCCGACGTCGTTCGTGCATAACCATGCTCCCCCATAATCGGCTAAAACTTTCTGTACCACTGTCTCGGAGCTTGCTTTAGACCATACAAGCTCTTCCTCAACCGGCATACCAAGTATGACTGTCATTCTCTCAGAATCCCTCTAGTTGCTCCATCTACAACTCCTCCTGAAGATCACCATGGAGGAATGTCGTCTTTACGTCCATCTGCTCGAACTCCAAGTCGAAACTGGCTTCCAATGCTAGCACCACCAGAATAGACGATTGCTTGACGACTAACAAAAATATCTTCTCATAATATACGCCATTCCGCTGACCATAGCCTTTAACTACCAGCCTCGCTAAGTATCAAGGGCGAGCAGCATCATCTGTCTGCTTCACTCTGAACATCCACGATTTTTTAAAGCCTTCTTGCCCTTTTGCAACCGCACCAGATTATAAGTAGTGTTGGCCTGTAAGGAACTCATCTCCTCATACATAGCCTCCATCGACTTCTGCCTATATGTTCGTCTTCCGTAGCCTCTGTAAAACTTTCGGACTCTCCTCCGTCAGTCAGTAGCACATACTCACCCGGTAAGTATCTCGTAGATGGTCGACGCTCTCTATTGCTCCTCCTCAACTGAGGCTCTGGTGCTGGTTGTATATCAACAGCCTCCTTCCCTTCGGGAACTAACTCCTCGGTATGCTCATCCTCCTGAGGGTTATCCTGACCACCATCAGCAAGCTGATGATCAAGGTTGGGAGCAACTCCATGTAATAGCTCTCCCATAACTGGATCCTCTGCAATGTCATTTAGAAACTGCTCGAATCGAAATGACTCTAACTCAGGCAATTCCTCAGCCTCAGAAGGCATCGCGAAATTCTGAGTGTTGGTCATGGTCTGATCCTCGATGTACATGACATCCCTGCTATTGTAGATCTTTCTTTCCACTGAGTCATAGAGTCTATAGCCAAACTCATCCTGACCGTAGCCGACAAAGATGTACCGTCTCGTCTTCAGCTCAAGTTCCGATCTCTCGTTCTTTGGTACATGCACGAAGGCCTTACAACCAAACACGCGTAGGTGATTGTTTGATGGCTCTTTGTCGTACCATACTTTGTCAGGCACATCACCCTGCAAAGGAGCACTAGGACAAAAATTAATAACATAAGCAAATGCGTAACCCAATAGTTGCTCGACAAGTTTGCTTCTGACAGCAAACACCGTACCCTCTCCATCAGTGACATGTTCATGTGCTCCGCTACACCGTTGAGCTGCGGTGTCTTTGGCGGAGTCTTCTGGTGTCGTATTCCTTTCTCTCTACAATAAGCATTAAAGGGACCAATGTACTCGTCGGTATTGTCGGACTATACATATAGTAGCTTCTTGCCCGTCTCCCTTTCAACAGAGCCCTAAAACTCTTTGAAAGTTGGCATCACCTAATCCTTGGTCTTTAAGACATAGACCCAAACCTTCCTGGAAAAAACATCAATAAAAGTTATAAAGTAAGAAGCACCATAAATATATTTTACCTTCATAGGACCGCAGACATCCGAGTGAATCAACTCAAGCAACGCCGGCTTCCTTGAAATTGGGTGACTTTGGAAAGATAATCTATTTTGCTTTTCCGCCAAACAATACGTACATCTCTCCAACTTTGTAGACTTGAGCCCTGGAATCACCTTTCTGTTCACCAAGTAGCTTATCCCCTTCCCGCTGATATGGCTGAGCTGCATGTGCCACAACTCAGTAGACGCATCGGTAGATATATTTATCTCATGTGCCCCATGTGCGCTCCCTTCCATATAATAGAGTTTGAACCACTTGCTTCTTCTGGCAATCATAATCGAACCTCTGTAAAGCTTCCACTGATTATTTCTGAAGAGATTGAAGAAGCCATCGTCATCCAACCTTCCAACCAACACCAGGTTAAAACGGATATCAGGGACATGACGGACATCTTTGAGAATAAGAAATACACCCATCTTTGTCCTCAAATGAACATCTTTATTGTCCATCTTCAACAATCCACAGTAGCCTATTGTGTACGTAGGAAATAGTGCCATGTTGTGAGATATGTGCGATGAAGTACCCGAGTCCACCAGCCAAGAATTGTCATCGCAGACGAGGTTCTTGACTACCTTATTACCTACAATGATCACATCGCCTCCATGTGTCGAGGCCGCCGCTGTAGTGTTCTCACATTGCTTTCCCTTGTCTCCCTTCTTCTCTTTTCTGAGCGAAACAGTTCTGCTTGATATGGCCCTTCTTGTGTCACGCCCAGTCCCAAAATACACGGGACCAGGCCACGTGGCAATAGCCAGCTGTCACGTCTCCGAGGATATCCCAATTTAATGGATCCTAACGAAGAGTGCTACGCTGTCCTAAATACTAACATGTCCCATATAAATCAACAACAGGTAATCTAATCTCATCCACAAATAAACAACAAGAATGTACTAATAATAACTGCTGGAAGATAAACTCCAGTCTCAAAATATCATAGTACAACCAAGAATGTCAGGTGGGGACAAATCCACTGCTAAGACGAAATAAAATACTGAAATGATAGATAAAAATAATAATGATTAGGGCATCGGCTGACTAGATAATGATGCACCCAATCCTAGGCAGAAAGCCTACCAACTGATCACGGAAACTCTGACGGTAGCACCTCTAACTCCTCAGTTGTAGCGAACCTCGTCTCCTGTCCTGGGCCGTACACTGTGGGGTAATATGCCTCGTCCAAATCTGGAAAGGTACCAGGTCCTCAGAGGGACGTAACAAGATACATAGAAGCATGTCATAAATAAATACTGAATAAAATAAATACAATAAGGGTGTGCTAACCATCTAAGTGAATGCAATGCGAAGACAACATTGGTACGTACGAGTAGGTGTAGGTATAACGTCCATACCGCTCCGAAGAACGTGGAAGCTGCCTAGTATATATATAACGTCCATAGTGCTTCGAAGAACGTGGAATCTGCATAAAGGGAGTCATTGGATCCGTGGTTCCTCTGGATACTATGGATTCCAATGGGTGTATCCCATATGCCTATTAGTTGTCCTCCCCGCCCAATGTAGATACACAAATCGAATACTCGACGTGCATACCACGTATCTGTATGCTAGTCTCTATGAATAAAAATAACCCTGAGTTATGTACTAACCGTGATGTAAGTCACACGCACCGATAGGTAGTCGAGTACGCGAACCCGCATCCCAATATGAATATGTCTCAGTGAACGTGTAAGAGTGTCAGGTCTCAGAAGATAACAGGGTATCCTCTAACGGGGTGAGTCTGCTAAGGACTAAGTCAAGTATACTAATCATCGACGTATCCGTCGACTGCACCCGAGTCAATCTCGGACGCGCACAGTCATATGAAATAAAGCAACAAGAATCATACAACATATGCATAATTTAATTTAGACAGTAAATATGACAAGGTATCTTGCCTGAGTCCTCAAGATGGAAATGCCAATAACCTGCTCCTGCGGTGTCTCCTGGCTGATCCAATGATCCTAAACACACCAATATAATATAGCAATCCATCATCAGACACTAAGCAATATATACACTTGATTACGACGCTACTCTTGGGTACTGTCGCAAGTTCACGACTGCTCGAATACAGCGTCACGTGTGCACGTAGCTAGGGTGTACACGCGTTCTGTCCTCGGTCAACGTGCGCCTTGAGACAATAGATACTACGCCTATGGTTTTACGAAGCTACATTACACCTTGTTGAATTACTCGCCATCTAATTTCCAGGTTAAATGCACTAGGTTAATGTCTACGTCTCCAGGTGGATTTTAAGTCTTAATCACAGGTCATATTATTAAGGTAAATGCTGGTTGTAAAATAATTGTTAAATCTTTTGTTAACATAAATCTTCATATTCGTAAATTCAGGGTTGTGTCCAAGACTAGGATACTAGACACGATGATACGATGATCATAAATGAACACGATACGAGAGAGAGGAGTATATAAGTGTTTACCTAGATGGTTGGACGATGGTCTCCTCGCAGCCAGGTCTTCCTCAGGTGGGGCGGTGCTCCGGCAGTGGCCGGCGAGTAAGGCAGCGGCGGCAGCGGCTTGCAGCAGCAACTGCGGGTGGTCGCAGCAGCGACAGCGGCGATCTGCAGCGGCAGGGGCGACTGAGGGTGGTGCGGGGGTGACTTACCGGTCGCGGGGAAGGTCGGAGTAGGTCTGGGAGCGGTGGTGGGCGGTGATAGCGGCGATGGGGGCGCTCGGCATCGGCTAAGGGGGGTCGGGATGGTGAAGGAGATGGTGGCGCTGGCGGGGCGTTGGGTGGTCAGGCGGCTGGGACTGTCCGGTCGGGGAGGGCAGCGCAGGCGGCGTCAGGCGGCGCTGGGGGCGACGGCTTGGCAATCGGGTGGGGGTGATCTCGGCAGGGAGTAGGGTTGCGGCTAGGGTTTCCTTAGGGTGGTGGTGAGAAATAGAGTTTTAGGGTTTTCCATGAGGGAATATGTGTATTTATAATGGTGATGGGGTTTGTGGGCATGCCTCGGGGTTTGGGCCGGCCAGGGCTCGAGGGAGTGGGGGCTGGTCCACATGAAAGAGTGCATGTGGCTTGGTTAAGTTCTGCTTAGGGTGAAATTTGCCTCCAAAAATTTAATTGATTAATGATTAACTGTGCCAGGCAAAAATTAATGAACATTGCGTAGCTAAGGTTACACCATGGTCAGAGGGGTACCTATAATTGTCTCACATAATTCTAATTAAATTCCAAATAAATCCTAGTCTCCGGATTTAATTAAATTAAACCACTTGCTTCTTCTGGCAATCATAATCGAACCTCTGTAAAGCTTCCACTGATTATTTCTGAAGAGATTGAAGAAACCATCGTCATCCAACCTTCCAACCAACACCAGGTTAAAACGGATATCAGGGACATGACGGACATCTTTGAGAATAAGAAATACACCCATCTTTGTCCTCAAATGAACATCTTTATTGCCCATCTTCAACAATCCACTGTAGCCTATTGTGTACGTAGGAAATAGTGCCATGTTGTGAGATATGTGCGATGAAGTACCCGAGTCCACCAGCCAAGAATTGTCATCGTAGACGAGGTTCTTGACTACCTCATTACCTACAATGATCACATCGCCTCCATGTGTCGAGGCCGCCGCTGTAGTGTTCTCACATTGCTTCCCCTTGTCTCCCTTCTCTCTTCTGAACGAAACAGTTTTGCTTGATATGGCCCTTCTTGCCACAATGGTAACACTTTGAGTCATCGTACCGCCCCTTGGACTTTCCCCTGTTCTTGTCTCTGCCACCGTCCGGACCCCTGGTTTTGCTTCTTCCACGGCTCTCTGAAACTAGCGACTCTGAGTGGGATATGGATGAAGTGCCCTGAGAACGTCTTTGTATATCTTCATTCAGTACCCTGCTCTTGGCAAACTCTAGACTGACCACACCTTTCGGAACAAAAGCGATCATAGACACTCGTACGATTTCCCATAAGTCTGGCAATGTACACAGCAAACAAAGTCTCTGAACCTCATCGTCGAACTTGACTCCCATCGAGGACAACTGGTCCACCATGCCCTGGAACTCTCTTAAGTGATCCGTAATGGACACACCATCTTTGTATCGCAGTCCCATCATCATCCGGATCAGGAACAAATTATTTACCCCGGTCTTTTTCGCATACAAAGATTCCAGCTTATTCCATAGTTCCTTTACGTGCTCAATGTTGACAATATGGTTGTACACATTCTCGTCAACGAACTTCTGTATGTGCCACGCCTTCATCTCCCGCAGGATCGACCGTCCCCGCTGAACGCGAATCACCGCACCAGCGCTCCCGCAGGACGATCGTTCCCATCAGGACGTGATATCGTGCGAGCACAAACTGCACCTGCGCAAGACCAGGGTTCGAACAAGTGGTGAAATGATTAAGCCACAGATTCGCACAGATAGTCTCCAATGGAGAAAAAATTTGAATGACACAAGTAAACGATCGTTCGATAACTAGTTCACAGAGTCGATAAAGCAAAAATATTGAATAAACACAAGTATGATACCATAACAAGCTCTTTATTGATAATGAATAAGGTTACAAGCGGCGCTAGACAGAGATTAGAAGTCGCTCAAGCTCTCTCTCTATCTCTCTCTCTTAACAAATAAAGGCATGCCAAGCGGCTTACAACATGGGATAATACATAGGCGATGTTCCAACATTATGTCATATATATGTGCTTCAACTCTGGACACAACACTCCAAGGCTCTAGAGCGAACTTCACGCCTTAGCGCGCACGAGGGGATACTCTGCACCGAACAAGGTTCTTCCGTACCCTATAAGCAATCTGGTGGGTTATCAGTACATGAATGCACTGGTGGGGAGGCTTCTCACCCGCTCGACAAATTCAAACACGTTATATTAGTTTTATGCACCATCTATTAAGTTGTCTTTCTAGTCTCGCCTTAGGATCAGTTTTATGGCAATGATGTAAAGTCTAACTCGTGTGGTAGTACGTCGTACGATATAAGAGAAACACGACAATACTTACCAACTTATAATTCATCATTCCTGTCCAATGACACAACCAAGTTAACCAAACACAAATATATATATAATAAAATCAATGATCGCATAAGCAAACACAAGTGTTACTAACGTGTTTCTGACTCAGGTGAACGACATACACAAATTTGTGATAATGATATTACTTTGTGACTCAAGTTGTTCAAATGCATTATACTCGGGCCATTCAGATTACTCATATGTCTTATACTCATATTATTCAAGTGTGTTCATAGGTTCAGATTACTTGGTTCAATTAACGATCTACAGGCAGAGTGCGTCGTGCATCCGTTACTTGTCTCAAGTCCATACGAGCCCATACACGGGTTGCCGCCACGTATGCAATATACTTAACGATACATATTTGGTCTTACGACCTGACGAGCCGCCATAGACAAGTGATAGTGGATTCAAACTCCGAGATAGAGTTCTCGGGCCTGGACTAGTCCTCCACGAGGGAAACCAGGATATATCGCTGTGTTTGCGTTTGCTCTTCCTTACTCTATTTACTTTCCGCATTATTATTCTCTGATTTTTTTAGTAATTGCTTATTGGACTTAGTCTTAATTAGTTTTAATTGGTCACTATTGACACATAACTCTAATCACCCCCCTCTAGAGTTGCCTACACGTAACTTCACGTGGTTACGAGGATATCATTAATCCCATGATTATGACGACATAATCATGGTTGCTGCTTCAACTTCTGTAATGAATTATATTAAAAGCAATGCACTCTTCGGGATTGAAACATCAAATATTACTTCTCGTAATTAGTTAGGAAAGAAGAAGTGATGTCTCGGCACATAGCTCTTAAGCATGGCAACTGCTTAGCGTCGACGACTATTAAATCAAGATGTAATTCTTAAGCAGAGAAGCTCTTCAGTGCAAAATACATATATGCTTAAACATGAAAGTCTTGAGCATTTAGGGCCCAACATGTTGGCACTTGCTGCAATGCATGTTTACCACGTGGAAAGTTTTTAATAACAAAAATACAACATGGACTAATCTTCTTCTGAGCACTAAAGCTCTTCAGCGCAGAGCACTGTTGCACTTAAATCATGGAAAACTTAACCCTTTGCTGATATGGCACTGTAACAATAAGCTTTTGCCACGTAGAGAATCTAATTCTTAGTGTGGAGCATCTTTGCGTAGAACGCCTCAGCGTGGAAAGCCATTAAGAGTGGGTGACCACTATTATAACTACCTAAAATTAGGAGTATGGATATTTTGGTAATTTCACTAGTGTTGTTAATCTTGTCATTATATTTAATTAAGTGTATAGTTAGAATTTAGTAGTGCCTAATTGTCATCGATAGAATATT
Source organism: Iris macrosiphon (assembly GCA_036927795.1). NCBI lineage: Eukaryota > Viridiplantae > Streptophyta > Magnoliopsida > Asparagales > Iridaceae > Iris > Iris macrosiphon. The sequence goes on from JAYESA010000009.1 coordinate 155,740,865, forward strand.
TACTCTATATTAGTTAGATGACATCCATAACTAAATGGATTCATTTGCATTTAATTTAAATTAGTGGAGAATGACAAACTTGTAAATAACTCAAACCCATCATGACCAACCCCTTCCCCAAGCCTCATTTATTTCATTTTTCATCATTTCATTTTTCTCTATTATTCCACTTCATCTTCTCCAAAGCCTTGCACCATTTCCTAAATCCTAAATTTCTCCTACAAGCCATTTCCACCATGAAAACTTTCCAAAATTTCTTCCAAGAAGAGATCTAAGCTTGGGAGCACTAGGAGGAGCAATGAGGAGCACTATCAAGGAGGATTGGTCCACTTTTACCTCCACTCTTCACCAAATTCATGGAGATTCATTGAGATCCAACTCCCAATAGGTAAATCTATTTTTTCCATAATTTCTATGATAGAAACCCTAATAAACTAATAGGAACCCTCTCATAGGTAAAAATAACTTTCTAATGGTAGATCTAGGTGTTAAAGGACTCAAAACCATTAGATCTAGACTTTTGGATGTTGTATTGGTATTTTCTAGGGTTTATTTGGTGGAACTACGAATTGTGTCTACCAAATGTTTGTAGAATGGTCTCAATATGATTTTTAGCCTAATTTAGCGTTGTGCTTTTGTCCATGTGGCCTAATTATGATATTGAAGGTTTGTGTCATGTTATGCTTGGCCAATTTTGATAATTTCTATGTAATTGTGCTTCCAATGGTTCAAATTATGTTTTAATATCTATTTGTCATATTTACATATGAATTTGGGATGAAGAAGTGTATCCATGTTTCATGAGGCCTCTTGTGTCAATTTATATATATATAATTTGTGTTCCTTTGGTTTTGGTGTTATGAATTGGTATAGAGGATAGTATTATAGTATACCATGGTATCATAGAGATTTAGTGGGGTGTGTGTGTGTGTGTATATATATATATACCATAGTGCTCATTTTTCTACATGAGCTATGCACATGTGGACCAATAGGAATAGACTTCCATATCCCATGCGCACCTATGTGCACTAGTACACTTTATTTCTATTGGTCCACATGTGCATGGCTCATATAGAAAAATGAGCACTATGACTCATATCTCATTTATCCTATATATATATATATATATATATATATATATATAGTTTGTGTTATATATGGTTTTGTGTGTATCATAGTTGGGGTAGAGTATCATGGGCTTGGAATTATGTTGGTGTGTGTTGATGTTGGTATGTGAGTGTCATAATGATGTGCAGAGCTAGTAGTGAGTGTTACAGTTAAGTGTATGATGTGCAGATTGGAAAGGAGACAGTAAGCATTGTTGTGCTACTGTGTAGTTGAAGACTGGAAGTTAACATGCAGGTGAGGTTCCCTTACTCACTGCAGGTAGCAGAATGGTGAATGAATTAGTATCCAGGTCAGTGTGCAAGGAGTATATTGGAATGGGAGTTACAGGTGTATGCAACTTGGGTGTTCGGTTGGTATGCCCGGTGTGCACTAGTGTCCAGGGTGAGTTGAATGAATAACAATGGATGTAGACCTTTGAAAGAGGGAAACAGTGCCAAGTTGCAGAGGATTTTTATGGTGCAATTTCAGAGTGGAAGAGCAGTGCAGATTGGTATGGCCTGCATAAGCAAGAGTAGAGAAAGAGGAATGGCACAACAGGCTTGGGTAGCAGCAGTTCTTAGGAGCAGTCAGGTTTCATGAGGAGTGTATCATGTGTATTAGTGAATGTGCATTGGAGTAGTGTGTGGGTGTGATACAAGTATGCTCAAATTTTGAGTAAGTGAGAGAAGGATTAAGTGATATGTGTATTAGTGTTCCTGTGAGTGTGTGTTCAGGTGTAGTGGCAGTGCATAGGGTGGTGGAGAGAGTGTTAATTGTTAATATTTGATACAGGTAAGACATGATTGAGAGAGAGATGAGTGTTTTACAGGGAAGTGTATCGATGTGGGCTAGAGAGTAGCATCTGGGAATCTAGTGTAGGTGTCTGTAGGTTACAATAATTTATATAAGTAACCGAGTTGCAGTAGTGGGGGCTAATGAGGCCAGCAACATTGATGTGTAGATTTTCTACAACTGCAATGAGGGTCTTGTGCAATAGTTGGTAAAGTCTGTATGGCTTGGCTCAGGAAGTGACAGCAAGTTGAGGGGCTTTGGGTGTGGTGTAAGTTTGAGTTGAAGGTGTCAGCAGTAGTAGCAGTTGTTAGTAGGTTAGTATGTATCAGTTGAGAGAGAGGAGATCCTTGGTCGAATTCAGCAAGCAGTATACATCCTACAGCATGGCATGTTGAACACAACAAGGAGGGTGGTTCCAGTGAGGGGTTCTATCCAGTTAGCACAACAGGAGACTGCACTGTGCAGTGAGCATATATCATGTGTATATGCAACAGTGTGCACAGTGTGTATAGATTGGGTAGCCCATTGTGACATTGTTTGAAGTAAAGTATAGTATCCAGCGATGTATTGTGCATGTGTTCAAGAGAACACTCAGTGTCTTAGGTGATGTGTTAATGTGAGGTATCAATGGATAAGTGGGGTGTATACATTGTGCCATCTTATGTATCTGAATATGCACAAGTATACACTAGGTTGTGCAGTTGTCGCCATCACAAAATTACCAGAAAGTTTTACAAGCTTTTATATTAGTCTGAATAAAATAAGAGAGTACAAAGAACCCTAACACCGAGAATTCTAAGTACAAATTTAAGAAATTTGGGAAAGCGTAATGATGGAGATCGAGCACTGCAACTTACTCCTTTATTCCGTTTATGGTCCGACGACGAAAGAGAATTACAAAGTCTTTGGGCTTATGAGTATACATCTCACCGTGCAACCCCAGGCCCGCACGACGGTCACGCTCGGGGGACGCCCCAACGATTCAACGGAATCGGGGCATGACAAACTTTGTCCTGTATACTTAGATGGATTACTGCTTGTAACACTGTCCCACCGTAGCGTACAAGATCGGTTCGATGATAGCCATAACTTTAACGATGTTGCCTTGTGCGAGCGCAACCCCAGGATCGTACGACATCACGCCTCGATGGCAAACGATATACGTCCTACGGGAGTGCCGAGACGCAGTGATTCGCGTCCGGCGGGGGCGTTGTCGAGACCTTTGGGATCGGGGCATGATATAATGGTATCAGAGAAACTCGATCCTCTGGCCTTACGTCCATTTCGTTGCTGTTCTTAGATGACGATTCCTTGCCCATTGATATCGTTACTGAGTTGAGTATTCCATACAATAAGTCCATAGATATTCTCAAAGATGCTAGCAAAATTTTTTTAGATTTGATTTGTTGCTTAAGAGTTGTGATTTCGTGCTTCTTGATTGCTAGAGTTTTTGATTGAGTATGGTGAGGGATGAGGACTATCGCTTCTCTAGATATCGAATGTTTCTCCTTGAAGTTTCAAGGATAAAACTTTTTCTTGGTGGGTAAGTATCTAGTACCCCGCTTCGCGTTGGCACTATGTACAACAGATATCGGTTTGCTGACTCAAAAAGAAAATCTTCTTGAAGAGCTCCTTGTTGAACCAGAAGATGACTGATCTAGGTGAGTGGGCAGAACTTCATTCACTGATTCTTGCATGCCTTAATAATGAATCTGAGTTTATAATGCATGTTGCTAAAAAGATTATTGTTTTCATCGCATGAATAATAGAACTGCATGCTTAGCTAGAACTTGAATGCTTGTCAATAGAAAAATCTTGCCATGCTAATAAGAAGAGTAAGAGATTGCTTGAACATATTTTCTTATCGCTTGTGTATTGATAGAACTACTTCATGCTTGAACTTGATCAGAGAGATGGCGGCTTGTCCGCACAGAGATAGAAGAGAAGAGATGGTCTGCTTGTTTATTTCACATGCATCATAGAGTTTATCTGATAGAAGCTACATGCATTTGCATCGATCGGACAATGGCTATTATTAAGGAGATGAACCTTGGTCCCGGTTGCTATTTTGAGCGTATTTTAGTGAAGAGCAACCATGAGTCATAGTTGTTAATAGCATTAGATAAATGAGTCATTAGTTAGCTGGATTACCACTATTAATCCTGAGTTTCTCGGGGACCGACATTATATAGATAGAAAATCTTGTTTGCTTGATAGAAGGATAATTCCTTGATGGTGCATTATCCTTAGAGTCTTTGTGTATAGCTCATGAGACATGCTGCGCACACCCTGATAGTAGAACAATCAGCTTATCTTGTGTGCTTGAATGAATCAAAATGAACTCTTATTTCAAAGATGTTTCCAAAAGATGTAATATGACTCTGCTCATGTACTGCATGTAACGAACCTAGGTAAAACTAGAAAGATTACTAGTAATATAATATTTTATAACATAATTACTTAGTGTTGGTTTTAGTGAATGTTTCTTCTGTTCGTTGATTTTATACTCACCAGTACTTTCTCCAAAGTGCTGACCCACCAACAGTTTGCTTATTCGCAGGTGCTGGATCGTCCGAGGAAGCGATAGTCGTACCTCATCCCCATGACCCGAAAATGTGCTGTCGATGCCTTGAGCCGTATCGAGATATTTTGAGCTACTTGTATAGAGGGACATAATGTATGGAACGATGTCATTGTATTCAGAGAATCTCGTGCCTTGACATTTGTCATGTATACTCAGATGGATTACTGCTTGTAACACTGTCTCTCTGCTGCGTACTTGATCGGTTCGATGATAGCCACAACTTTACCGAGGTTGCCTTGTGCGAGCGCAACCCCAGGATCTCACGGCATCACGCCTCGATGGCAAACGATATACGTCCCACGGGAGCGCCGAGGCGCGGTGATATGCGTTCGACGGGAGCATTTTTGGGACCTTCGGGATCGAGGCGTGACAGGGTTTGTGCAAAAAAAAAAAGACTCAACACTTAAGAGAAGTGGTGACACTAATGAACTGGATTTTCAGTCTCTAACTATGGACTACCCTACTTAGAGGAGGGGGAGATGAGCAATAAAATGGATGAAAGACGGACGACAACAAGTTATAAAAATATTATATCAGATTTTTATTTTAATTACATTAGTAAATTTAATCTTCTTCTTTTTCTCAAATTTTACTTTTTGGAATTTTTTAATCAAACAGGACCAATCCTGAACCGGCCCAGCCCACTTTCGATCGAATTCAAATCAAGGCAGTCTCCCGATTCTCTAGTCCGGGTTGGTCCGATCTGCCTCCACTTCGGTCTAAACCTAGTCCGGACTAGACCTGATCAAACCCGATCAACACTGTCTGATACACACCTATATTTGTCACTCAATTTTTTTATGTTGGGTTCAATGCGGGTTCAAGACTCACAAGCCTTTTTTCACTGAAGATCCGCAAAGCAAATATAAAAGACAAATCAAGCCCACATATGTCATAATAAATGAACGATTTACATGATTAATTTTGAAAGAATCTTCCTAACTAAATAGAACTTGGGTTTCAATCTGACCAAGATCACATCATCCCGCAAAAGGAAGGAGGAAAAGGATATATATATATATATATATATATATATATATATATATATATATATATATATATATATATATATATATATTTGCTACATAAAAAGTGTAGTGTACCCCATTTTGCATCCCCCATCCATAAAACCTAATAAGTAACTTCCTACAAACCATACATGTAAACATATGGTTACAAAATGTACAAATAAATATGATACAAGTTTGTGTTTGGTGACCGCCCCCCACTCAAAACTTGCACGAAGTCCCCAGCCTCTGCTTGAGGCCCCCCATGCTCTTTTTTGCCTCAAATGCTTCAGGCAGCAGCTGCTGAAACCTCTCTAGGAACAGCCCCCACTGCTCCTCACTCATCCCTTTGAAGGAGATGCAGCACTTGCTCCCCCCCGAGCACGACTCATACACATTCAGGTCTGCAGCTGACAAGCTCACACTCTTGGAAATACTACTACTTCCCAACTTGAACGTCCCCCCAACTCCTTTTTCTTCGCTCACCTTCTGTTGCTCGTCTGCATTAATAATCCCTTCGCTCCTCCTCAGGAGTAGGGGGATGTCCAGCACCTCAGAGAACCCCCCCTCGCCTTTGCAGTCGTCCATTTCGAATTGGAATTCTTCCTCTTCATCTTCATCGCTAGTGTCTTGATTCTCCTCCTCGCTAGCGGTATCATCCGCTGAGAGCATGGTGCGCCGCCTTAAGGGGCCGGGGATGGAGTCCCCGGCTCGCTTGCAAAGGGCTTCGAGGGCACTCGGCTCTTCTTCGATGCCGCAGAACTCTCTGGTCATCATGCCGCCAATCTCGGCCAGGCAGAGCTCGGACGCGGCCGCCCTCTTGAGGAAGACTGTGCACAGGATTAGAATTCGGATGGCCGACTCCCTCAGCGACGGAAGCTCGCTGCGGAGCAGCTGTGCGTCCTTGAACGGGTCGAGCGACGATATGTACTCCGCTTCCAGGTCCGAGAAGGGGACGGCAGCCTGCGGCCAGTGGAGCCACTCGTAGTAGGGGTCGTCGAGGAGCTCGGGGAGGCACAGGCCGTGGTCGATCGGCACTAGCTCAGCCCCGGAGCCATTGCCGCAGCCGCTGCTGTCCTCCGCATCACGTAGCACGTGCTTCTTCCTCACCAGGAGGTTTCCGGCGTGCCGGTCGATGTTGAGGAGCCTCACGTCGAGGATGCCGACGCGGTGGACGGAGGCGACGGAGAACCTCGATGGCCCGAGATCGCCGGCATCGAAGTCGTGGGGCACGAACCTCTGGATAGAAGCAATTTTCCTCTGCGGCGGCAATGTGGAGGTGTCGGAGGACATGACGTCGGTATTACGAGTGGCAGCGGCCTGGAGAGCGGGGTGGGAGATCTTGATGAGAGCGGTAGGCGGGACGCTGGAGAACCCGCCATGGTCGAGGAGGTAGGCAGCGACTTCGCGGAGGCCCGTCTCGCCGGCGCGCACCGACAGCCTCGACCCAGGCCGGTTGATGGCGCTGAGGGCTAGCGGCTCCTGGTCGATCGGCTTGACTACGGCGAAGAACTCCCCGGACCGGTGGCTACGCGGGAGGAAGTACGCTCCGCCAAGGCCGCTGGACGCGGGGATGGGCACCGCACCGGAGGCCAGGGCGATGGCGGCCTCGACCACGAGGGAGTGGATGCCACGGGAGCGGCGGCTTCTGCCGAGGATCTCGACACGTGCGGCGACATTACTGTTGGAGTAAAGATCTTCTGTGGAGGTGGAGAAGCACGGCGTGGAGAGGCTGCGGTGGAAGTTACGCTCGCGCGACGAGGAGGAGGAGGAAGGGATGGCGACGTCGAGGAGGCTGGCATCCACCTGGGGGAGGGAGCGGAGTCGGCATCGGCGCTTCCACGGCTTGAAGTTGTGGTGGTGGTGGTGGTCGACGGCGACGGCCATGGGGAGTGGTATCAGATGGGTTGGGATGGTAGGCATGCATATGCATGCATGTGCCCAAGGAGTAAGTAGCTAGTATTTGATTCTTCTTCTTCTTCTTCTTCTTCTTCTTCTTCTTTTCTTTTAATCTTTTTCTTTGGTTATCAACTGATTAAGGGTCCTGAATCTGACTGAGATCCGGCTTCCTCCATTGCCAAACCATTCATCATCATCTCCTGCCCACAAAAATCTCCCTACTTCACCAAAAAGAGGATACCAATCATCAAATTGAAAACTATCAAACTCTTAATGTACGTTTTGTACAAGTATGATAAGGATCACGGATAATCAAAGACCATGTCGTGTCCATATCAGACATATTGGACAATAAAAAAAATAGATATATAGGACACGGACCATAATAGGTGTCATATTCATGTCTATTAGCAAAAATAATAATAGAAATAAAACTAAACTTTCTTTAAAAAGTTATTGGTCTCCACTTGAGCAAAAGATAATGTGAATCTTTTCTTCTTGTTATTAGTAATTTGTGTTATGCTTGTGATTTGGTTAGTGTTTGATATATTTCAGGCTTGCGTATTTATAGAAATTCTCATGCCTTTTGATGAACATATATATACCTTTTCCAATAGTTAGAACGAACCGAATAAATGATATATGAATGAACAGTCACACCTAATCTGAATGAACAGTCATATCCATAATCTAACGAATATTAAAATTTGTTCAACCCAATGAATCTAAAGATTCATTCACACCAATAAATTTGAATATTCGTCCAAACACAATAGATAAATCTGAATATTCGTTCAAACTTAATGAATCTGAACTAGAAAATTTGTCTTTGTACAATCGGACTAAAATCCGCAACAATGTCCATCGTGTCATGCGCCAGATGAAAAATGAATTAGTTAAAATATGGCAAAGAAGCCCTCCTTTTAAACATGACATTAATGCAGTGCTAAATGAAACCAAAATCTCACATAAATAAAAAAATTCAAACAGGAAACATTTGTTTCCTTGCACTAGAATGGAACATACCTGCAGATAACTAATCTGGTTGTTAAATGAGAAAAAGAAGAGGAATTATTTTTGGTGTTCTTTACATGGGGCCGGAAGGAGGAAGAGATTGAGAAGAAGATCTATATCGACCGATGGATGTGCTATGCGAAGAGCGCTAATGCGGAATGCACAAACTACTAATGAGGGTAAGAGTCGGAAAGGAAGCGAGCGAGAGATATGTGAGCGCGCCGCGTGGTGGTTGTGGTGGTGGTGGTGGTGGTGGTCGTCGCCTCCTTGTCAGGGTCAGCGATCCGGTCGAGATCGATCACCCCTTCTCCCACCCAATTCAGTCTCTTTCTCCCTCTTGTGATCTTCTCCCTTTCTCTTTCTTTCTCTCTCTCTCAACCAACCTCTCCCCTCTATATAAACAATACTAATAATACCTATTCGGCTATTCCTACGTTCTTGCGTCCATTCCTTAGTTAATCTCTTTGTCTATAACTAGAAGAAGGGAAACTGACTCTGATATAATTGGACCTCAACGGTCAATAATTTTTGAATTACCGGTTTTCTTCCAACCGCTAAAATTTCTATTTAACCCAGTGATTGGTTACTTGAGTATTTTGCACTAGTCTTCTCGCATATTTTTTAATTTCGTTAGAAATATTAATACATAGTTATTTAATTGCTATTCAAATTAAATATAGTTACCAAAACACAAACGAATGCCAAGACAATCATCCTCTTAAAACAAAATTAATAATGTATAGATAGCGGATAAAAAAAATTCATGTAGCACCTTGATTTGTTTTTAATTAATGGAACTCAGACACGTTCCAAGAAAATTCTCTAGGTTTATTACGACTAAGTACAACAAATTTTTCTTTAAAATTGTAAAAAAATATTAATATGATTTAAAATCTTTGGAGTAATCTTTTTGAGAATTTTTTTTTTCTAAAATATGATAATTTTTTTTAATATGAAGAGTTTTTATATAAATAGTCTTATATAAATTAACAATTTGAAGTATCAAACTTTATCCAAAATTTAGAATTTATAAGTAGAAGTCGATCATTTATTGTTAAGCAAGTAGATTTATCCAAATTTATTTGGTAAAATTCTAAAATTTAAATCCGCCTAATGCAGAATGAGGCAGAGATCCAAACTCATCTTACAGAACTAGGCAAAATTGTGTATATTTAGTTAAGATCAAGAAACTTACATAGCAGAATTTAGTTACTAAGGCAACATTTTCTTTCCTCAAAGATTCAACCTGCAAAATAAGATCCCTCGGTATCACTCAGTATGGAGGCGTTCCTGTTGTTTTTTCGAGCCAACTCTGTAAATAAATGCATTGTTTGATCAGAACCAAAGACATGAAACTTCATAGAATAATTTTGTTTCCCAAACTGTTTTTGTTGGAAAATTACTCTAGCTTTTGGTTATGAAACTACGTATGATTACATATGTTCCAAAATCTTAATGAATAAAAAAAAAAAACCAGTAATTTTCTTTTCATTTGCAAGGATTCAAAAAATTTCAAATTGTAGTAGCGAGATGAAAAAAATATGTTGGAGTGGGTGGAGTTCCCAATGGATAATATCCCAGAGTGCGACGAGCGTCATCCGTGTGTCGGAAAAGCTCGAAAAGTGCATCAAGCGCCGTGTACTGGAACATTTATGGTAAACAAATATTATATTAGATTTTCATCTTTGACTTTAATTATATATTTATGGTCGGATCTTTCATATATTAACTTTCCATATAATTGGATTTCCAATTTATGATAAGCTAATTTATTATTTGATTTCCATTAAATATATGATTGAATGTAATTGAATTTTCATAAATATTTTTGGCTTCCATATATATATAGATTTTCATATGGAAACCCTAATTCATGCAAGGGTTTATATAAAGGCTCATGTAATATACAACAACATGAGAAAAAAAAATAAGAGAGAAAAAAATGTGGCAATAGTGCCATTGACTTTGGAGAGGAGAATGAATGATTGGAGGCCGTTTCGGATAAGGAGATCAATTTGGGGTATTTCTCATTATCTTTTTTCTTCGTGGTTGTAATATATTTTATGTTCCAAAGAGTTGCGGTGATCCGTTTTGGATCGGTGAGGAGCTTGTAGAGGGTGTAATATCTTTATTTCATTAGTGGAGGTTCTTCAGGATTGGACTCTGATCGTCCCGTGATTTTTTTCGTTTGGATTTTTCACGTAAAAATCTCTGTCTGCGATTTGTGTTTATGTTTTTTGGTTTGTGTGTTTTGCTCGGTTCTCTCGCAGCTACTCTTTGGTTTGGGGAGCAATTTTCGTGTTTCGTTCCCAACAGTGTGGTATCAGAGGCAGGTTCTGGAATTTCAGAAGAGTGTCAGGAGTTGACAGGCAAACCAGGGAGGAGAGATGGACGCGAAGCCGGTACGCATGGTAAATCTGAATGGTACCAACTATCACTACTGGAGGAGCATAATGAAGGATCTGCTATTTGTCAAGAAGCTGCATCTGCCGTATTTGTTTCTGAGAGGCCAAGTGACAAATTCGAAGAAGACAGGAAGTTCGAGAATATACAGGTGTGTGGGTACATCAGGCAGTTCGTTGACGAGAACGTGTACAACCATGTTGCCAGTATTGAGCACTCTAGGACACTGTGGGATAAGCTGGAATCTTTATATGTGAAAAAGACTGAGGTAAATAAATTATTCCTGATCCGGATGATGAAGGGTCTGCGGTACAAAGATGGGGCATATATTATGGATCATTTGAGTGAGTTACAGGGCGTGGTTGACCAGCTATCTTCGATGGGAGTCAAGTTCGACGACGAGGTTCAGGGACAATGGATGCTGTGTACATTGCTGAACTCTTGGGAGACCGTACGAGTGTCTATGATCGCTTTTGCTCCTGAAGGCGTGGTCAGTCTGGAATTTGCCAAGAGCGGGGTACTGAATCCGTCCATACAATGCCTCAAATGGTGATATTTTGATACTGGCCTGGTAGCTGTTGTTGTAAGCAAACTCTACTAAGTGAAGATGATCCTCCCAAGAGCCTCTAAAATCCAAAACACAAGTACGTAGCATATCCTCGAGAGTCTGGATAGTCCTCTCCGACTGTCCGTCTGTCTGAGGGTGATATGCGATACTAAACTTGAGCTGAGTACCCAAGCTAGCCTGCAAACACCTCCAGAAGTGGGACGTAAAGCGACTATCCCGATCCGAGACTATGCTCACAGGGACTCCATACAATCTGACTATCTGACGCACATACATCTCCGCAAGCTTCTTCGTAGACGTACCCACTTTGAATGGTAGAAAGTGGGCTGATTTGGTCAACCTGTCTACGATGACCCAAATCACATCTTTACCTTCTGGAGAATGTAAAAGCTTTGAAACAAAGTCCATCGTCACATGCCCCCACTTCCACTCTGGAATAGGTAAAGGCTGAAGCAATCCACCTGGCCCCTGTCTCTCTGTCTTTACCTGCTGGCATACCAAGCATTTGAAAACGAAGCTAGCCACCTCTCGCTTCATACCATACCACCAAATATGTCTCTTATGTTCCTATACATCTTGTTGGAACCTGGATGCATAAAGTATTGAGATCATTGTGCCTCTTGAAGAACCTCCTCGCGTAATGCTCCACTCGGCACACACAATCTGGTACCGTGCCGCAATGATCCATCATCTGCAATATTGAATTCCTCTGTCAATCACATCCGGACCTGTGCTCTGATGCTCCTCAGAGACTCATCCTTGAACTGTGTGGCTTTGATCCGGTCCATCAACTCTGACTGTACCTAAAGTCCCCATATCTGTGTCGCAACTCTAGGAACTAACACCTCAATACACAAGCTATCAAGATCGGCTAATAAATGTCTGTCCCTCATCAAGTATATAGCCACTGGGTACCTGCTCAAGGCATTCGAGACTACGTTGGCCATCCCTGGATGGTACTGCAAAATAATGTCGGAGTCCTTTATCAACTCCAACCATCGCCTCTGCCTCATGTTGAGCTCTTTTTGTGTAAACACATACTTCAAGCTCTTGTGATCTGTAAAGATCTCTACCCGCTCTCCATACAACTAGTGCTTCCACAGTTTAAGAGCAAAAATAACTACTGCCAACTCCAAGTCATGGGTAGGGTAATTCTTCTCATGCGAGCGTAATTTTCTGGAAGCATAGGCAATCACCTTTCCGTTCTGCTGCAACACACAACCCAAACCCTTACCCGATGTATCACTATATATAGAAAATTCTCATGTCCCTGATGGCAATGTCAATACTGGAGCTATAATCAACCTCTTCTTTAGTTCCTCAAAAACATCCTGACAATCCTCAATTCAGACGAACTCCATATCCTTCCTGGTTAGTCTAGTCATCGGCTCCACAATCCTAGAAAAATCCTGAATAAATCTCTAATAATAGCCCGCCAATCCAAGAAAAATCCTGATCTCCGCCACTGAACTCTGGGTAGACCATGACTTGACTGCTGATATCTTCTTCGGGTCTACTGAGATACCGTCTCATGTAATCACATGCCCGAGGAATTCAACCTTATCAAGGAAGAACTCACACTTTGAAAGCTTGCCATATAGCTTCTCCTTCCTTAGGGTTTCTAGAATTACCATCAGGTGTTTCTCATGCTCCTCTGGGGTCTTTGAATAAATCAGTATATCATCAATGAATACTACCATAAACTGATCCAAGTACTGATGAAACACCTTATTCATCAGGTTCATGAATACCTCTGGGGCATTGGTCAACCCAAACGGCATTACCAAGAACTCAAACTGTCCATACCGAGTTCTGAAAGCTATCTTCGGAATGTCTTCCTTCTTCACTTTCACCTGGTGGTACCCTGACCTCAAGTCTATCTTTGAAAATACCTTCGTTCCGCTTAACTGATCAAATAAATCGTCAATCCATGGTAACGGGTATTTGTTCTTGATAGTAAGGTTGTTGAGTGCCCTATAATCGATACACATACGTACCGACCTATCCTTCTTCGGTACAAAAAATACCGGAGAACCCCACGGTGATGAACTGGAGCGGATGAAGCCCGTGTCATGTAACTCATCCACCTGCTTCTTCAACTCTGCCGGTTCGCTGTTGTTCACTCTATAGATGTGTTGTGATATCGGCTCTGCGCCTGGCACTAAGTCTATAGAGAACTCCACATCTCTGTCTGGTGGCAACCCTGGCAACTCCTACAAAAAGATGTCAATATACTCAGCAATCAATGGTTGTGGCGGCTCCTGCTCTTCTACAAAAGATCCATAAAAATTACCCTCCTCTGCTTCGCTGCTCTTCTGACAAACTTAAATTGTGGCTCTCCTAGCGCCTGAAATAAAACTCTGCCTTTACGAAAATCTATACTAGCATAGTGCATACTCAACCAATCTATCCTGAGTACTATATCATAGCTCGGAAGTGGCATTACGAGTAGACACACGCTCAACTCTCAGCCTCCCATAAAAACTCTTCGATCCTTCCAAACATCACTAACCAGGATAATGCCACCCCCGGTCTTGATCTTGTAAGTCCTCATCAGCAGTTCAGTCTCAAGGTGATGTTTCAGAGGAAAAGATACAGATATAAAACTATGTGAAGCATCGGAATCAAATAAAGTATGAACTGAAAAGAATCAAGATAGACTGAACCTGAAATAACAACACCGACTGGATCCTCCTCCCCGACGGTCAAGATGAAAGCTTGCCCATGTCGTTGGGTACCTCTCTGTTGCTGCTGGTGCAAAGCAAATTGCTGCTATTGTGGTGGTAGAGGAGGTCCTCTCTACTGTCCCACTGGTGGTCTCGCAGGTGCTCTCTGGGCCTGAGCTCCGCCCTGAGCTCCGCCCTGAGCTGGATGAGCTAGAGCTTTAGGACAAGCTCTCAACTGATGCTCTCCTGATCCGCATAATAAGCACTGGGCCAATCTCATCCTGCATGCATCCCATCTGTGTCCATACTTCTTACAGAATGGGCAGGGAATAGCTGTCATCTGGATCTGGTGCATCTGCTGTACCGGCGCTCTAGCTGGTCCATGATACTGCTGCCTCGGCTACTAGAAGTACCTCTTATGCTGCTGCTGAAAGTGAGGTTGCTTTATTGGAACCGTGTTAGTACTGGATCATTCTATATCCCTCGACCTCTTAGAGCCAAGCTCTAGGTCATCCTCTGCCCGCTACGCCGGCCTCAGAATATCCTCAAAAGTAGCGGTGGGGTCTCCATTCGTATGTTATTTGATCTCCTTTTTCAGGCCCTTCCTGAAATTCCTGGCCCTTCCTCTGGATTTCTGCCCCTCCACAAAGCGGCCTAATATGTAATATTCTGCTGCATACTCATCCATCGTCATACCTCCCTAAATGAGGTACCGAAACTGGCTCTCTAGAGATGTCAGATCCACATCTGAAAAAAACTTTTTCTTGAAGAGCTCATTGAAAGCTTCCCAAGTTAGTCTCGGTGACGAGATCCTGGGGTCCGTCCTGAACCAAGTCAGTGCGATATCAAACATCATGTTTTCTGCGGCCTCTACCTGCAATCTCTCTGGAATCTGCACTAGCCGCAGGTTCCTCTCAATGTCTTCTATCCAATCATCATCATAAATAATCCCTTCAGTGCCTTTAAAGTCCTTCGACCCCATCCTCTTGAAGTCTATGATAATCCCCGGCGGCGGCTGTTGCGGGTAAACTGAGGTGGTGTCGTCTGTGAATAGACTAAGGCGACTCTCTCGACTGCGGCAAGCACAATCTGGTGAGCATTCTCAATGCCCTGCCTCATAACCTCTGACTGGCGCAGATGCACCTCTATCATCTGCTGAAAGAGCGCAAACATCTGTGTTTGATCGACTGCGGATGGTGGGGGTGGAAGATCCCCTGAAACTGTCGGCACTGCCCTCTGTACTGGAGGTGGAGCACCACCGAAAGCTGCTGCAGAAATGCCCACCTGGATCGGTAAAGAGGACCTCAGAAATGTAGTTGCTGGAACATCGTCTGCTGGTGCTGCCCTCATAGGCGACAAAATGACCGACCTCGCTGACATTGCGCCTGAGCGCTGGGAACGCATCTTCGGCGGCATCCTGAAGATAGTTTGAAACAAAGGAATCAATATTGAGTATGATACGATATCATCAAAGAAGAACGAAATTATTCAAAGTAAAGCAAACATTCAATAGGTAAGGATAGCTATTTGGATTTATTTCTTAGTTGTGATTGAGTATACTTTCAGCCTAAATCATATATCCTAAAGCAGGCTCGTAGCAGTACTCTAGGTGAGCACTACTACGATATTGCTTTAATTGTGACTCTGGACCTGCATGGGCCACCACTAAAAATGTGTCACGACCTGCACCAGGAATAAGGGCACGAGTAGTGACCAACGCCCAGCCTACGCCGCAACATCGATGGTAGAACGTTGTCTGGGTCAACTCTACTATCTAAACATCTCATACAATATATATATGGTACCTGTCAATCATCTCAACTCCAAACGGAGGAACAATATGGTATTTGATAATGATAAACTATTCTCAATCATAATGCAAACTAAGGAAGATAAAGCACGAGATGGAATAAAGAAGGAAAGAATCACAATACATCCAAAAGTCTGAAATGATATATATATATATACATGCCAATAACCTCAATAAAAGTCTAATACAAATCTAAACAGTACGTTTAAACTTCCTCAGCCTCTGGTACTAGGTCCTCTTGCTCTAAAAGAGTATCCTCTAATGGTATACCGTCCTGCGGCCCGTAGTACATAGGACACTGGTCTATGAGCCAATCATCTGAAAAATATATCCATGGAGCGAAGTACATACCTCTGAAAGCAGTTTCAAATACATAATCGAACATATACAACAGATAATAGAAAAGAATACTAGATAACTAAACATCAGAATAAAATGAACTAGAGTGAACAGGTAATGATCTGGAATGAAGAACAGGCAATAGAATATCTAAAATAAAAAAAAATAGATAAAACTAGCTACTATGCCATAGAGTACAAGTTTATTATATGATCGGTTTGGGTTGAACACGAATACAATATGGTAACTCGATTACATGTATGATATATAATTGACATGTACACGAATACAATTGGGCTTGATCACATAACCAACTCCTACTCCTACATCCCCAACCAATACCTGTGGATCCAATCACGACACGTTACGAACACGAATATGGGCACACTAAACAAGAGCAGTGTATGAACACGAAGTACACTAAAATCAATACCCAATACTCACGATAAAATACATGTGAAGGAGTACCCGCTGAACACGGTAAGGGATAATATCTCCTGACATGATCCATATAGTACCAGTCCATGAAACCACTGTGTCGGAATCAAGTATACAGTTCTAGAATATATGATATATACACTATTATGAAATAAAAACTAACAGAAAAATATACTCGCCTGTGATCCAGAGAAATAAATGAGTCTCGGTATCCAAACTGGTGTCACATCGACCTATATATGAAATTCTATGTCAAATTATGTAATAAAGTGACTAATGCTAAGATGATCTAAACATGTCTCTCTAAGTCCATTTTTAGCTCACTAGGTCAACATTAATCAATTTTAGGTAATACTAGTCTATACATAGGTTTCTAGGTCCTACCTTGAAGGTATTAACTATACTAGATAATATCACTAAGTATCATGTATATACTATATAGGATATAGATAACAATATATATTACCTTAGTCTATCACTACATGGCCTAGCTTAGTATCTAACACCTAACTCTTATTTACACTAAGCTCACTAGACTAAGATAATAAGTATTACTAGTACACACTGACACTTGGTAGTATAGTTCCAGGTATCAACATGGCCCTCACCCATTCACTTGGCCTATACCCCAATCACCTCATTAATACCTTACAAGTATCCTAATACAATGCCTTAACACTACCTTCACTAATACTCATCTCCCCCACATACTCATAGATTACATGTCCCTCATACTCAGATACAAACAGTAGTTTCACTCATAATTCCAAATATACTCCTCTTGATACCACCCACATTGATGAATACACATAGGAGTACTCATACTACACCAATTTGATACCTATATCCTTGTATTGTAAAGACACCCTCAACACTCTAATTTCCCCAATCTATGTTTGGCACACATTCAAACCCTCTGATACACCATCACATGATACTTGTTCACCCATGACCCACAGTTCACTTCTTTACTGGTACACAAGGTTTTCACTATTTTGCATTCCTGCACATCTCATCCTCAACTTCCTTGAACATCCTAGCTACTCACTGGATACTCACTGGGGTATGATACTAACTAACACTCTAACTGTCCAATATCACATTGGTATCACTCCAAGTATCTGGACTTAAACCCAAACTAACCTCTGAAGAATTTGCACACCGATACCACATAACTACAACATAACTACTCTCTACTTACATTCTTTGAACACATGAGTATTGGTACTAACATTGATACTCTACCACACATGCACACCCTCATCCATTCACTTGGCTGTTGTTGTTGATGGCTTTGCTACTGCCACTGCTTGAGCATGATGTTGCTGCAACTGCTCGAGCATGCTGCTGCCACTGCTCGAGCATGCTGCTGCCACTGCTCGAGCATCCTGCTTCGGCAACTGCTCGGCTTGAGCATGTTGCTACTGCCACTGCTCGAGCATGCTGCTGCTGCAACTGCTCGGCTTGAGCATGTTGCTGCTGCCACTGCTCGAGTATGCTGCTGCTACAACTGCTCTCTCATCTCCCATACCCAATACAACACACAAGGGATATATATATATATATATATATATATATATATATATATATATATATATATATATATATATATATATATATTCTAGTGTCAATAGATCAAACACTTAGAGTGTGTACTTGTGATATTCGTGATATGTGTCCAAGTGAAAGGCCAAACCCCAAATTCTCCATAATTAATCAATCCTACACATAAATAACATCTATATATAACCAATGTAGCTTGCTACAATAGAAATTGAAGAGAATTGTACAAGGCACCCAAAATTGGGCCCTGTATCATACCGTATCGTAAAATAACGTGATACGGCCTACACATATCCATTTGTGGACACGTACCTAGTCCCATAACTCTGATCTAAGTCCAATTAGATCTAATTGGTCTCATGACACTCAATTAATGTGTCAAAATCATAATTTCCCCAATATGCACACAAAACTCCACATAGAACTCACAATACATAGCTAAATAGCCTAGAACTTGTTCCTATAGGTAGTCCTATGCCATGAGATCATTCCTAATGGTCAAATGCATGATTAAGAAGCTATAATGAAAGAAAAATTCACGAATTACCAATTGGGAGATGGGTTCCCAATAAAAAATACAATTAGACATGATCCAAACATGATCTCTAGCTCTAAAGCTCCTCCCCCTTGTGCTCCTTGCTTCTCCAAGCTCCAAGGCTCCAAGAGTGATGAATTTGAGAAGGAAATGGAGGTGAATTGTGTAAAAAATCAATAAAAAAAAAAGGAAATTGGGGATCTAGAATTTGGAAGCAAAATACAATGCAAATGAGGAGAGAGAGAGGAGAACCCCCCTCTAATAGTGGCCGGCCTATTCCCCCTTCCCCAAGCAAAATTAAATATCCAAGATAGCCCTACATGGTAAATTATGAGGAATAATTAAGGGTGGATATTTTTGAAAGTCTCTAACTAATTACAATTAAGCTAATACTCCTTAATTAATTAATGAGAAAGGTCTAATAGGCTTGGGTCCAAGTTGGGCTCACTAATTATCATGATAAATCTAAATGGGTCTATATGTGTCAAGTCTAAATATTTGGGCTAGTCTCTCTAACTAACAAATGACACAAGTCTAACTAAATAAGTAATACTAGTCACAAATAATTTTAGCTCAACATAATTAAATAATTTAATACAATCATCACATTAATATTCAAAATTAAATTCCTAAAAAATAAATATCCATGCCAAATTACCAAACTACTCCTAGCTGGAAAAATAAGGGTGACAAAAGGACACGAGTAAGTCTAATATCATAATTAAGATCAATATAAAGTGCTAGCTACATCACTACATGCTCGTGCCAAAATATGGCATGCCCAAACCCCCATATCGAAGGGAAATCCTCCCAAATCAACCCGTATTACCAAAATATCATGATACGATCTATACGTATCCAATTATGGACAAGATACTAGTCTCACATAACCAAACACATATCAATTTAGTCCAATTGACCTATTGACAAACACATGATGTGTCAATCTCGGAATTCTCCCAAAATTGACACAAAATACAACATAACTTTCTCCATGGGCCTCATATGAACATAATTCCTCCTTCTATGGATATCCCTAGTATATGAGAGGGTTTCTAGTAATTAAAATATAGATTTAGAGTCAAATTAGAAGGAAAAAATTGAATTGTACCTATTAAGAGATGGATTCCCAATGCAAGTCTCCAAATGGATGCAAAGAGCCTTCAACTTGTGCACTCTTTACCTCCTTGTAGATCATTGCCTCCTCCTTTATTTAATAGCCTCCAATGGTGAGTAGAGAAGGAATTGGAAGAGAATTTGGGTATGGATTGGTGTTGGGATGAAGAAATTTGGAAGCAGAAAATTCTAGATCTAGAATATTGGGTGAAGAAAAGAGATGAGAGAGAAACTCCTCTCCCTAAATAGTGGCTGGCCCCTTGTTTAGGGTTAAACCAAGTGTGCAATGTCTGAAACACCCCTATGGTCTTTTCATGAAGGAAGTAATTAAGGAAGGAAGGTTCTTCTCCTAATGGTTTGACTAATTAATCACCAACTTAATAAATTGGGCTTGTTTGTTGGGCTCAAGTCTAACTAGAAATAATGTTGGTCTAAGAGTCATGTCTAATCTACTTAGGTCCACTAACACAAATTCAAACTATAATGTAACATCTAACAATAAATAAATAACATAAGAAATAAATATACAACATGCACATATTTAATTAAGTATGAAATGACTAAAATACCCTTTCCTAGAAAATATGGTAGTGACAAGTCTACCCCCCTTAAAATAATTTCGTTCTTGAAATTCAAAGATGAAACTACCCCTAAAAAAGCAAAAATAGAATCAATAAAGAACATACCTCAAGGTATAAACAAATATGGGTAACGCTCTCGTATCTCATCCTCCCTCTCCTAGGTAGACTCACCCGGAGAGTGATGCCTCCAAGCGACGCATACCAAAGGAATGGTCTGGTTCCTCAGCACCCTCTCTCTCTGGTCCAGAATCTCAACTAGCTGCTCTGGATAGCTAAGAGTAGGGCCCACCTCTATCTTTGAGTGATCCAATACATAACTAGGATCCGCCACGTACCGTCTTAACTGCGACACGTGAAACACGTTGTACACTCCCTTTAGTGCAGGTAATAAGTCTAGTCTGTAGGCAACTGTACTGACCCTCTCGAGAATATTGAAGGGTCCGATGAATCACGAACTAAGCTTCTTGCCTCCACCGAAATAAATCGTGCCTCGGGTCGGAGAAATCCTTAGAAACACCAGACCTCCAACCTAGAACAAAATAGAATCTTAAGAACTTAATCTATAACAAACAACCAATATCAAGCACAAAATAAGAATCTAAAACTATACCTCAAACTCCAAAGGTCTCTGGTGGCTATCGACCCAATGTCGCTGTCTGTCCCGCGCCACTCGAAGTCTATCCCTGATCAGCTTAACCTTCTCCGCTGCATCCACCACTATCTCTGGCCCTAGAAAAACTCTCTCTCAATATCGTCCCATGACAAGGGAGTACGACATCTTTGTCCATATAGAGCCTCAAAATAGTTACATCTTTATATTGGCCTGATAGGTGTTATTGTAAGCAAACTCTACCAAATGAAGATGATCCTCCCAAGAACCCCTAAAATCTAGTACACAGGTACGCAGCATATCCTCGAGAGTCTGAATGGTCCTTTCTGACTGCCCATCCGTCTAGGGATGATATGCAGTATTGAACTTGAGCTGAGTGCCCAAGCTCGCCTGAAAACTCCTCCAGAAATAATAAGTAAAACGACTATCCCGATCCGAGACTATGCTGACGGGAACTCCATGTATCCTGACGATCTGCCTCACATACAACTCTGCTAGATTTTTCGTAGACCAACCCATCTTGAAAGGCCAAAAGTGGGTCGACTTGGTCAACCTATCAACGATGACCCAAATCACGTCTTTCCCTCCTGGAGATCGTGGAAATCCGGACAAAAAATCTACATTAATGTGCTCCCACTTTTACTCTGGAATATGTAATGGCTGGAGTAACCCACCTAGCCTCTCCCTTTCGGCTTTCACCTGCTGGCACACCAAGCATCTGGATACAAACTGTGCCACCTCCCTCTTCATGCCATACCACCACACACTCACTCGCATATCCTAATATATCTTGTTGGCACATGGATACATGGAATACTGAGAGCGATGTGCTTCCTGCAATACCTTCTCACACAACTCCGTACTAGGCACACATAATCTAGTACCGTGCCTCAAAGAACCATTCTCAGCAATGGTGAAATCATCCTCCAATCTGGCTCGAACCTGTGCTCTGATGCTCCTAAGAGACACATCCTCATACTGAGCTGCCTTGATCCTGTCCATAAAATCTGAATATATCTATAAAACCCATATCTGCATCACCATCCCAGGAACTATTACCTCAATGCCCTGGCTCTCCAGATCCTCCAGCAAAAACTGGTCCTTCGTCATAAAGGTAGCTACCGGATACCTGTTCAAGGCATCGGCAACCACATTGGCCTTCCCTGGGTGATACTGTAAGAATATATCAAAATCCTTCATCAGTTTCAGCCATCGACGCTGCCTCATGTTCAGCTCCTTCTGAGTGAAAATATACTTGAAGCTTTTGTGGTCCGTGAAGATCTCCACACGCTCTCCGTACAAATAATATTTCCACAATTTCAGAGCAAAGATGACCCCTGCCAACTCCAAATCAAGGGTAGGATAGTTTTTCTCGTGAGGACGTAATTGCCTGGATGTATAGGCAATCACCTTCTCATTCTGTTGGAGTACACAACCCAATCATTTCCCTGATGCATCACTATAAATAGTGAAACCTCCAGACCCTGATGGCAACGTCAAAATAGGAACAGACGTCAACCTCTTCTTCAATTCCTCAAAAGCATCCTGGCACTCCTCTGTCCAAACAAACTCTGTGTTCTTCCTGGTGAGCTTGGTCATCGGCTCAACAATCCTTGAAAAATCTTGCATAAACTTCATGTAGTAGCCTGCCAAACCCAAGAACCTTCTGATCTATGCCACTGAACTAGGGGTCTTCCAAGACTCCACTGTTGAGATCTTCTTCGGATCCACTGAAATTCCATCACCTGTCACAACATGCCCCAAGAACTCCACCTTGTCCAGGAAGAACTCACACTTGGATAGCTTTTCGTATAGCTTCTCCTTCCTCAGCACATCCAACATAATCCGCAGATGCTCCTCGTGCTCCTCTGGAGTCTTCGAGTATATGAGAATGTCATCGATGAACACCACCATGAACTTGTTAAGGTACTAGTGGAATACCTTGTTCATCAAATTCATAAACACCACCGAGGGATTAGTCAACCCAAATGACATTACCATAAACTCATACTGGCCATACCGAGTTCTAAAAGCAATCTTCAGAATGTCCTCCGGCTTCACTTTCACCTGGTGGTAGCATAATCTCAAGTCTATCTTGGAAAATACCTTGGCGCTACTCAACTAATCGAACAGGCCGTCAATCCGTGGCAACAGGTATTTATTCTTTATAGTGATATTATTTAATGCCCTGTAATCGATGCATATGCGTACCGATCCATTCTTCTTCGGTAAAACAATACCGGGGCTCCCCACGGTGAAGAACTGGATCTGATAAACCCCTTATAATGCAGTTCATCCACTTGCTTCTTCAGCTCGGCCAGCTTGTTGTTTTTTTACTTTATAGACATGCTGTAAAATTATCTCTACACCGGGTACCAAGTCTATAGAGAACTCAATATCTTGATCATGCGGCAACCCTGGCAACTCCTCAGGAAACACATCCAAGAACTCTGCTATTAGTGGATGCGGTAACTCCTTGTCTTCCACTATATCTCCACAGATAATGCCTTCTCCCTACTCTGAAACTTCTCTAGCAAACTCAAACTCTGCCTCTCATGGCGGGCTAAACAAAACTCTACCTCCTCTGCAATCTATACTAGCATGGTGCCTACTCAACCAATCTATCCCGAGTACAATGTCGTAGCTCGAAAGTGGCATTACAAGTAGACATGCATTCAGCTCCCAGAGTAACTCGTCGATCCTTACAAACATCACTAATCAGGATAATGCCTCCCCCGGTCATGATCTTGCAAGTCCTAAGCAAAGACTCAGCTAGCAAATGATGCTTCAAAGCAAAAGAAACAGATATAAAACTATGAGAAGCACCACTATCAAACAAAGCTAAAGCAGGAAAAGAATCAAGGAGAACAGAACTTGCAATGACATCTCCGGTGGCCTCGACCTTCTCGACCGTCATAGTAAGTGCTCGTCCCTGAGGTGAACCTCCCTGATGTTGGTACTGGGCATAACGCTGCTGCTGGGTCAGAAGCGGCGGTCCCCTCGGCTGTACTGCAAGTGGTCTCATCTTTGCTTTCTGAGTTAGAGCTTCTCCATGAGCTGCACGACGAGGGTTGGTAGGATAATCTCTCATCAGATGCCCCTCTGCACCATAATACAGACAAACTCCCAACCACTTCTTGCAAACTTCCCAAATATGGCCGGGCTTCTTGCAGTAGTGGCAGGAAGCATACTGTGAGTGTCTATGCTGCTACTATGGTGTCTGGTAAACCGACGCCCTAGTTGGAGTCAGATATTGTTGTGTCTGTTGGAAAGGCCTAGACTGGAGATGAGGATGCTTAGCAAGTCCTGCGCTGCTACTGGCCCCTACATAAGATTCGTGGTCTCTCTTGGGCCTCAAGTTCTACTCCTACTCGACCTTGCGTATCTCCACAAGTATCTCAGAATACGTCTGGTAGAAAGA
Organism: Iris macrosiphon; assembly: GCA_036927795.1. Lineage (NCBI taxonomy): Eukaryota > Viridiplantae > Streptophyta > Magnoliopsida > Asparagales > Iridaceae > Iris > Iris macrosiphon. The sequence goes on from JAYESA010000009.1 coordinate 155,765,321, forward strand.
CGGAATGAGGATCGGCGTACTCCTCCACAGACATGCTCCCCTGGGTAAGGCTCTCAAACTATCTCTCCAAGTCTAATATGTCCGTCGGAGAAAAGAACTTCTTCTGGAAGAGATCCTTAACACCTCCCAAGATTGCCACATATCAGCAAGAAGTGGCTCATTCATGAACCAAGTGTGGGCGATATCGAACAACTGAAGTCCCACTGCCTCAACCTTCAGATCCTCAGCAAGACGGAACACCCTAATAAGATGCTCGATATTCTTAAGCCAATCATCAGCATAGACGATGCCCTCGATCCCCTTGAAGACCCAAGGTTCCAGCTTCTTGAAGTCTTGGATACTACCATGCCGAAGCGGGGCAACCTGTGGAGAAACCTGTTGCTGGACTGGAGCCTATCTATCTCTCTACTGCAGCACGGGCAAGGTGATGAGCACTCTCAATACCCTGCCGCAACACGTCGGTCTGCCTCTGGTGAGCCTCTGACTTGGCCCTTTGAGCCTCCAGCATCTCGCGAAAGAATGCGAACACCTGAGTCGCATCTGTTGGAACAAAAGGTGAAGGTGGAAGTCCCTCAGACACAGCTGGAACAGCCCTCTGTACTAGAGGTGGACCCCTGAACGCAGCTGATACGCCAATCACCGGAGAAGTGACAGGTGCAGGTTCTCGGGATATCGCAGATCCCTCAGAAGCTGCTCCTTCGTGCTGTGATCGAGTCTTAGGCGGTATCCTGAGGCAAAGCAAAAGAAAAGAATCAATATGGCATAAGACATAATGTATTCAAAGAATGACAGTTAAAGCTCAATTATCAATATCAAGGAAGAACAGTCAAAATAAACAATAAAGTTTTTATTAGATGTGATTGAGTATTCTGAGCCTATAGCCTATATCCTATATCCTGAAATATGCTCGTAATAGCACTCAAATATAGCACCACTATGAATCGCACTAATTGTGACCTCGAGGACCTGCATGGGCCACCACTAAAAATGTGTCACGACCCGCACCCAATGTAGGGCACGAGAACGTGGGTACATCCAGCCTACGTCGTAGCAACGAAGGTAGAACGATGTTTGGGTAAACTATACTATCTAGTAATAATGATCATTGAGATATATATAATGCTACCAATGTGTCACGCTCCAGTCCCAAAATATGTAGGACTAGGAATACGTAAGCATGCCAGCCGTATGTATATGGCAACTCCAATATATGGAAACTATAACACATACGTACGCTGTATTATGAACAATAATTCACAAGTGGTATATAATTATCATAAGTCACAGGGCATAACTAAATCTCATCCACAGAATTAAATATAAATGAATAACCAATTAACTATATCACTAAATCAAGTATAAGATGCTTGATAAGAACAAGTAGTTGGGTGAAGACAAATCCACTACTAAACTAGAATATAAAAGTAAATATAATAAGTACATCTAATGAACAATGGGGCTCGAAGAGAAGACCTCCTCAAAAGAGAATGGAGTAGCAAGTCCTGATCCGTGCTCCTGTAAATAGTCGTGATCGTCTACACCTGGAAAGGGACCAGGTCCTCAGAGGGACGTAACAAGATACATAGAAGCATGCCATAAAGTAAATACTGAATAAATAAAGGGGTTGTGCTAACCATCTAAGTGAATGCAATATGAGGACAACATTGGTACGTATGGGTAGGTGTAGTCATAACGTCCACACTCCGAAGAGCGTGGTATCTGTACATGTAACGTCCATCGTTCCGAAGAATGAGGTATCTGCAAATATATACGTCTATATCGCTCCGAAGAACGCGGTATCTGTATAAAGAAAGTCATTGGATCCGTGGCTCCTCCGGATACTACGGATTCTAATGTGTGTAAACCCATACGCTTACTAGTTGTCCTCCCCGCCCAATGCCAATATACAAGTCACGAACACGACGTGGACATCTCGTACTATAATGCAAGTCGCTAAAGAAATATATAACTAAGCTAAATACCGCCACACGTGCTGCTCACACCGATGGCCAGTCGAGTATAAAGCACGCGTCCCTACATGAACTCACTCTGTGACGTGCAATGATACGTGTCAAGGCCTGGGGAGTCATAATGATAACTCTATAATTTTAGCTGTGTCCACTAGACACTAGGTCAGACACAAACCCTAACGTCAACGCCTTCGTTGACTGCACCCGAGTCTTTCTCGGATGCACACAGTTATATAATATTAAAATAATAAATATACAACTAATAATAACAGAATTTAAATAGTACAACAAGGCAAGGTATATTTGTCTGGCAAGAAAGCTGCGTAGTGTAAGCATACAGACGTCAAGCACAAGGGATCAGAAACTATCGCATCCGAATGAACTTCTTCGGATGCTGAAATAAACATCACCAACATTCCCAAAATAAGCGAGATAGTCAGAAAAGCCTACCCTTACGTCCAATTTGGATACATGGGCAAAACGATAATTTTGGGTCAAAATGGGTCCACATGTGGGCAACTTTGTACCAAAAAGCGTGCCAGAGGTAAAGGTCTCTAAATGGTACAAATTATAGGTTAAAATTTTTTTAAACGTCGATACGAACTCAACGGTATGTCCAATTTTGGATTCCGGTGAGCCGATCACAAATTTGCCCTTAAAGTCAAACCGTGGGGCCCGCAAATATGCGGCTTGGTCAACTGTCTCAGAATCGCGTAAAACTTGGGTCACAGGACTAGTGTGATACCACGAATCCAAGCGCAAGTTTCGTCGTATTCTGACGAGCGTACACAAAATGGGGTAGTATTTTACAAAACTTGCAATGCGAGAATTTTTTACGGATACGGGTTGATTCCGACGCGCACACACGTCCGAATCAGCTTCCGCAAAATCCCACATGTCAGGATAGACCATACGCGCCTTTTGGTGCAATTGGTATGCAATGAGGTGGTCCCATTGGGTGGGACACACTCTGTATCACAAAATTTCAGTTTAAATTATCAAGTTTTTGGTCGCTTGGGAGGCCGAATAATTTAACACATAACACGAACTAATAAAAACTGAAAGAACAGAAAAATTCTTGATTATATTGAGAAGAAAACCCTTCAATTAGTTTTTAAAAATATTAAACAGGTTGGTAGCAAATTAGGTGTGAACATGGGGGTTTGGGTTGAAGTTTCTGGACTGTTTTGGTCAGTTTTCCGTCCATTTTTCGGTCAATTTTTTGACCAATCTGGGACACGAAAACTCGTCCCGCTTGAATGAAAATCCTAGAGGGTTAGGTTGTGAACGTACACGGACAAAACGCTCGAGAAAAGGATGAGAGATGAGAGAGATATGTTAACTTGAAGATGGAACGTTGCTGCGCACATGCGCGTGCGTATACGGGCAGGGGCGGACGGTGCTGCTGCGGCGGTCTACGCGGGGGCGGTGGCGGTCGGCCGGGGTGGCGTTGGGGGTGGTCGGTGCTGAGGTCGGGCTAGGGTAGGGTTAGGTATAGATTTCGGTTCTTATATACTTATATATATAGAGAGAGGTCTGGGAGGGGGCTGGTTCTGGGTAGGGTAGTTAGTTAGCTTTAGGTTTTAGTTTAAGGTTTTGTTAGTTTTTTATTTTATTGTTTTTTTCTTTTTCTTTTCTTTTTCTTTTTATTTCTTTTCTTTTTATTTCTTTTGTTATTAATTATTATTATTACTACTACTACTATTATTATTATTATTACTTCTATTACTATTATTGTTATTGCTATTATTATTATTATTACTAATAATAACCATATATTTATTAACATATACTCACATATATAAATGAGAAAAAATTCAAAAATAATATTGCACACAAAATATATTCTAGAAAAATTTACTTTGTAAAGCTTTAATAAAATACTACACTCAAAATATTTTATGAAATATTTTATAATTACTAATTAGATATTTATTTAGTTGTAATAAATCAAATAATTGTATTATCTAATTAACTAAGTAAATAACTAAATGGTTATCCACAAAATAGGTTAATAGTAAATAATTTGAACATCTATAAAAAAAAAAAAAAATGTCTAACTTGGCACGGGAAATTATGGGCTACTAATTATAGAAAAGTCAAAATTAGAAAATAACCATAATTAAATTATATATATAATATATATCTAAATATTTAATAATTAATCTATGGTTGTTACACTAATGTCATACTAACACCAAGGGCTCGAATTTCCGTGCCACGAAAAGATCCTACAAGCAGTGTCTCATGTGTAGGCTACTTCCTATGAAGGACGATATATATTGTGGGGTTATCATATAACATTTATGTCCAAACCACGATGGAGTTTCCTAATAAAATTATTGGGTTTTATTTGATTAAGAAAAATAATCTAAAACAAATACAAGAAATATAAAATACACACTAGATACCTATTTTTGGGTGAGGGAGTTTACAATCTACCAAACTTAAAAGAATTTCATCCTCGAAATTAAAAATAAGGCATAATTTGCTAAATCCTTCATATTCGTATACAAGATATGTCAATCGCAATCCCTTCCAAAAATTTAAATAACAATATCCAAATCTCATTCAAATCTATATGACATCCCATATCAAAATTTATATCACAATTTTTAACTATCATAATCTCCTCTAGACTTTGAACAATAAATAATTCTAATCAAATCATATTCCTATTCTCAACTTAAGAATTCCGTACTCTTCAAATTTTAAACTCAATTTTCATCCTCAACATTTCAAATAGATGATCCAACAATCAACATTCAACTTTTAATTCAGATCATCAAATTATAAAATTTTGAACTCAATCCATCAATGTTCATGTTTAGAGTTCTATCATTTATTTATTTATTTATTTTTTCCTCAAAAGTTAAATTATTGATTCAATCTCCAATATCCAAAATTTAAATCATGTGCTCAAAGTATAAATATTTGGTCCACAATATCAAGATACCAAAATTTATTAAATCCTCATCATCTTAATCATTCTTGTAAAAACTTTTAAACTTAAAATGACTTAAATCTCTCAATCTAATCTTACTTGATCACAATCTAAAAAAAAAATTACCTCAAGTTGAAATGCAACTTCTACCCAACTTGGAATTTACCGATCTATCATATAAGGCTATACATTTAAGAAGAACTTCCTCAAATTATTTAATCGTGTTATTCAATCCTCAAAAATTTTAACACACAAAATATCTCACATGTGGTGTGCCCTTAATTACGAAAGATAGTCACCAAGTAATGTGATTGGCCTATGGGGTATATCTAGGACTCTCCGTGTATGAAACTTATACTAAGCACGAGCGTTTGTCTTTTCGAAATAGGGGAAGACAGAGAACAATAATAAAGAATTCAAGGAGGAGGTGATAGAATACAAGTACAGGGTTCAAGGCGATTAAAGAATTCAAAAGGGAGTGGTCAAGGCAGTTATGGATTGAAATCCTATTTTGGTAAATTTCTATTCGCATACTCATATCAGAAAAGTTATGTACCTGATATGATATGCTCTGACCAGTCTAGAGGGAAAGTATATTCATCTATTAGTTAACTATATATCTCAATCCACATAAGGTAGTCATGCGAAGAGCGAACCAAGCGTACTAAGGTTGATCAGACCATAATACACTAATTTTGACTTTTAGACAATGTATTAGTGTGTGCACCCAATAATACATATATCATGATCAAGCTCGATAAAAGATTAAGCTTGCAAAGCTAGGCTATAATAGCAGTATAAGTTGAGGTAGTCCAGAAAATATAAGTACGCTGGATTATGAAGAAAGAAAGTATAAAATAATTCAAGTTTACCAAGAAGATGAGACTCGTCCGGTGTTGTGCCTCTACAGTTGCCATACAACTCCTTGTCTAAGTCTCTAGTCGACCAAATGGAGGTATGTGCCTCTAATTTCTATAGTCTAGATAAACACTATCGTTTTATGCTAGCATATAGTTAATGTCATTCAATTACACTTTATTAATGGGTCAAAAGGACTATGTGATACTAGGTTATGAGGCATACTACCTAACTTACAAGAATCAACTAATATTGTAATTGCCTTAAGGGAATTCTACAAAATAATCTTGTCCTCGTAAATAAAGTAGAAACTCTTGTTAGGGTATACGAGGAAAAGATCTTGGTACCTATTAGGGTATCCTTTTGCAATATATAGGTTATGGTCATCTTAAGTCTTAATTATAGTACTTATAGAACAAAAGTGTTAATAGTAAGAATGGAGGAAGTTGCTGAATCTCAAGTGAAAGAGGACATAACTTGTATTGAGATATGTGGAACAGATTACTTGATTTGAAACTAAAGGATAATCATAAAATCATAATCTAAATGAAGAACTCAAACTATCTAGTTCTAACTACTAAGCACATAATTTTAAAATTCAAGATTAACAACTATAATCCTAGCAAACTATATATCCTTAACATAAAAGACAATCACTTGGCCTACAATCAGAAGGGTTAGGTGGCACAAATTGAAAGATGAAAGAAAAGTTTAGTCGTCGCACAATTAGCGAGCGTTAAGGTTCCGGAGGAACAAGATATGAAATTAAATAGGGAGACTCTTGATAATATCATGGTTTCCTAAGGAAATATAGTATGCTAATCTCTGTGTTTGAGGTATGATCAAGGATAATATTATATTCATTCCTCTAGGTTTTCTAAGGTACTGTTATGCTAATATCAAGACAATAAGCTAAATTTATAGTTCTCTAATACTATCTCACTATGAAAGTTAGGATTAGTCCTAATATTCAACCTTGATTTTCTATTGGTTCCTCAATACTAGGGTCAAATAATATGGTCAAATTTCTAACTAACCCTAGTTGTGTTTATACTACTCTCAAGTCCTTCATAAATATATCAAGGGATAATGGTCAATTAATCTACAGGTAAGGGATGCTAGGGTTCATTAGGTATTCTAAATTTAGTGATGTGCCAATATTCTAGTTGTATTCTTAGTAGGAATATTATCCTAATTATTATCCTAACAACAAGGATTCTTATATTCTAGCAGAAGGCTATACTCAACAAACTATTAGGAAAGTACATGAATCAAGCATGATACAATTATTTAAATAGAACGGACTGGAAGGAAGGTGATTCATAGTCAAATGTGGATGAGACCTAAAACTCTACTCCTAGGTACAGGCCCGCTCAGTACAGTTACGTAACCAAAACGGCTAACTCGACCTGCATGGGCCACCACTAAAAATATGTCACATCCCAGTCCCAAAATACGTAGGACTAGGAATACGTAAGCATGCCAGCCGTATGTATATGGCAACTCCAATATATGGAAACAATAACACATACGTACGCTGTATTATGGACAATAATTCACAAGTGGTATATAATTATCATAAGTCACAGGGCATAACAAAATCTCATCCACAAAATTAAATATAAATGAAGAACCAATTAACTAAATGTGGCATGCTCAAACTCCCGTGTCGAAGAAAACCCCCCTAAATTAATCTGTATCACCAAAATATCATGATACGGCCTACACGTAACCAATTATAGAAATGACACTAGTCTCACACAACCAAACACATGTCAATTTTTTCCAATTGACCTATTGACAAACATATGATGTTCCAATCTCGAAATTCTCCCAAAATTGACACAAAACACAACATAACTTTCTCCAATGGCCTCCTATGAACCTAATTCCTCCTTCTATGGGTAGCCCTAGTGCATGAGAGGGTTCCTAGAGATTAAACTACAGATTTAGAGTCTAATTAGAAGAGAAAAACTGAATTGTACCTATTAGGAGATAGATTCCCAATATAAGTCTCCAAATATATGCAAAAAGCCTTCAACTTGTGCACTCTTCACCTCCTTGTAGATCCTTGCCTCCTCATTGTTCCAATATCCTCTAATGATGAGTAGAGAATGCATTGGAAGAGAATTTGGGAAGGAATTGGTGTAGTAATGAAGTAATTTGGAAGAGAAAAATTTTAGATCTAGAATTTTGGGTAAAGAAAAGAGAGGAGAGAGAAACTCCTCACCCTAAATAGTGGCCGGCCCCTTGCTTGGGGTTCAAGCAAGTGTGCAATGTCTAAAACACCCCTATGGGCTTGTCATGAAGGAAGTAATTAAGGAAGGAAGGTTCTTCTCCTAATGGTTTGAATAATTAATTACCAACTTAATGGGTTGGGCTTGTTTGTTGGGCTCAAGTCTAACTAGAAATAATGTTGGTCCAAGGGTCATGTCTAATCTACTTAGGTCAACTAACATAAGTCCAAACCATAATATAACATCTAACAATAAATAAATAACATAAGAAATAAATATACAACATGCACATATTTAATTAATTATAAAATAACAAAAATACCTTTTCCTAGAAAATATGGTAGTGACATAACCCATATGGTCCAGATCGTGGTGCAGTTCCACATCAGATAGGTGGAGTTAGGCCACCTGTAGTACCGCAAATTGCCCAGCACCCGCGAAGAGAGCCACCCCAACAGGGTGGAGCATTTGCGATGACGGTCTAGGAGGTCGACGCTACAGGTGATGGGTTAGAATATTTTGTCATGTTCTATTCTTTTCCTTTCCATCTATTATTTTGTGTGATTTTGTGCTATAGTATAGTTAGTAGAGTACCATGACAGAGACTGCAATACTATAATGGACAGAGACCATAATAATGCGTGACCATAATTAGTTATTCCTTTTGAATTGCAAGCTTGTATAATTTTACATTGGTTGGGGGTTTGACCTAGAGGAGATAAAACTATTTTTAAATTTTGAGGACAAAATTTTTCTAAGGAGGGTAGACTTGTAACTACCACATTTCAAGAATGGGGTAATTTTATCATTTTGTATAATTATAAATAATATATTATAAAAATTTATTATTTATTTGATATAATGCATGATATATATATATATATATATATATATATATATATATATATATATATATATATAGGTGACTAATATTATTATTGGTTGGTAGATTGGACTATTGATTAAACATGACTCTAGTGGACCTAACCAATTTGACATGACCATTTAAATAATTAGTTAGACTAGTCCCCTTTTGACCCAACTTAAGTAAACATTTTCATTAGATTAGAGGATTAGGCTTAACCCTCATTAGGAAGAAAAACTTCTACCTTAATTATTTATTCAGAAAAAATCCCAAGGGGCATCCTAGATATTTTACATTGCTTGGAGAAGGAAAAATGGGGTGGCCGGCCCTAATAGGAGGCCCTCCTTCTCTCTCCTCTATTCATTTCATTCCATTTCTTTTCCTAATTTAGTTCTTCCCCAAATATTTCATTCTCCTACCAAATTCTTCATCCAATTCCACTCAAATCTCTCTCATTTTGTTCACCAATGAGACTAAAAGCAAGGGTTGAGCAAGAGCTTTGGAGAAGGGAGCTCTGATCTAAAGTTGGTGCCATTTGGAGTCCCCTTGGCTTTGTATTGGGAATCCATCTTCCAATAGATAAAATTTTATATTAACCCTTGTAATTGCATCTAAATAGTATAATTAGTCATTTAGAATCCACCCATGCATTAGGGCTACCCATAGGAAGAAGTTTTGACTTCTAATTATCCTTATTCTGACTTTTACATTGAGTTTAGTATCCATTTTGGGAGAAATCCGAAAATGGTGCACCAAGTGTTTGTCATTAGATTTATTAGGCCTAATTAGGTTTGTATTGGTGTTGTGAGGCCAGCTACGTGTCCACAAATGGATACGAGTAGACCGTATCATGATACGCATGATACGGGTTGGTATTTTGGGGATTGGTGCTTAATTACTATTAATTATTCTATGATGCATTGTGTGTGTGTGTGTGTGTGTGTCATAATTATATGTATATTTAGTTTCCTTGGGGTTAGTGGTAAGTACCATAATTCTAGTGGTGATGTTGTAGTACTTTTTAGAGTATCTTGATGCTTTGCACTATAGGTATTTGATGAAATGACTTAATAATGTTGATGAGATGAGAGTATTATATATATATATATATATATATATATATATATATATATATATATATATATACTTGTATTAACTTTACGCATATGGATATATATAGTGTATCAGGTGTGTGTTGTGGTTGTGCACTAGATGTATCAATGTGTTTTGGTATAGTCCACATGTGGGGATCGGTGTGTGTAAAAGTGAGCTTGGAGGAATGAACTGTAGAGTGTTTGTATGTGTAGGTATAACTGTAAAGATGGACTGTTGAGGGGTCGAGTAGGCATTGTGCTGTGAAGTATATATGAGGACACATGCATGTGTGTATTGTTTGTGAGTGTGTGGAGGTGAGATACACTAATGTCCATATGTGCACAACAAAATGAAGGGGGATGATATGAGAAGTTTTTGATGGGTGTGTTGATGTAGGGAATGGCAAGTAGGCAGGGGTTAGATGTTCAGTCATGAACTGAACTCAAAAAAGGGTGTTGCTTTATGACTAGCAGCTACAACATTAGTTGCCAGGGAGAGTATCAGTGCAACAGTGCACTGATTTGCAGATGTAGTATATAGGCTTGGGTTTCCTGTGTGTGTTTGTGCTACAAGACAGAGTAACAGAAATATGTAGCAGAAGTAGTAGAAAACTGGGTCCAGTTGGAGGGATCTATGTGTAAGCCTATACAGAGGAGAGCACGTTCAGTAAATAGGCAGTATCTTGGTGTTGCTTCCTATAGTAGAGTGGTTGCAACAGCAACCAGACCTAAGGGAGGTTGTGTAGGCCAGTGCTCAAGCAGGGTACGGTGCAAGTGTATGGGCTAAGTGTATCATAGTATTTATCCTAATATGGCATGTGAATTAGGAATGTTAGAAGTGCATTCAATAAGTACCAGTATATATTATGAGGTATGAACCCGGTTTTGCAGTAGAGAAAAATAAGGTGTTAGAGGGGTGGACCAGGGTTAAGGGGAGTATTGTGGTGTACCTACAGGCACCTGCAATTTCAGTGAGGATAGAAGCATTAACTGAGTATCAAGTGCAGGAGTACAGGTGATGTGATAGACCTTTGTGTGTGTGTGTGGACTACTTGGGGTGTGACTAGTACCTTATGAGTATCCAATAGGTCTGTAGAGTATCAATTGTATGGCTAGTATCTTGGCACCAGGATGGTTAAGGGTATCAAGATAAGTATGGCAAGTCTATGATACAATGTTAAGAAGTTGATACTAGGGTATTAGTGGTTAATAATGGGATTTGAGGTAAGGTATCAGATTATATGTTAGAGTATTATGTGATACCTGGGTATATGAATCTAGAATTGGTACTGTATAAAGAGATAAATGTTGGTATCAAGATACTAAGGAATTGCTAAGATATTAGAATAGTCTAAGGTAATAGTAGATACTAGATAGTACTTATATATTAAGTTATATATATATTTAGTAGTATTAGTTAGTATAGTTACTAACTTTTAAGGTAAGAACCTAAAAACCTAGGTATGACCTAGTAATTACTAGTTTGGCCTTGTAATCACTATAGAAGCTAGGTATGACCAAGGGATTGGTCTAGTTTGACCTAGTTTGACTAGATTGACCTAGTATAACTTTGAAAACCTAGTGTATCAAGGTATCAACCTAGTTTGATTAGTATTGACCTAGATAAACTAGTAAGGACTTAGACATGGCCTAGAAATATCATCATTAGTTAGTTAATCATGCATATCTTTCAATTCACCAATTAATACTATTATTTTATATTTAGGACCTTGTGACTCTAGTTTGATAATTGATCCTCACACATTGCTCAGGACCACAAGCGAGTACATTCTCTGATAGTTTCCATTATTTGATAATTACTATAATACAAGTATTTAGAAATATTTTACTTGACTCCTGACACATTGGTATACGGACTAGTATACACATGGATCTTCAGTCATGGGATGCTATTCTTGTTTCATTATTCTTCATATTCTTATATGGTTATTAGACAATGTTTAATATTAGACAATATTCAATGTTCAATATTTTATAATGACTTGAGTACCTTGTAGTATAACGTGTCATGGTTGGATCCATTGTACTAGTTGAGAAAAAGGAAAAATGCTAGCTAAATATGTGATCAAAGCCTAGACAATATTCAATGTTCAATATTTAAGTTCGACAATATTTATCCAACATTTAAGTAGACAATGTTCAACCCAAGTCGATCACATATCTAACTAGTATTTCAAACACTTAGTGTAGTTACAGTTTTCACTATATTCTATTCCATTGCCTTTTCATTATGATCAATGTTTACCATATTGATCTAGATTATCTGTCTCTTTTCTACCATAGTATGATACTATTTTATTGTTTCTCGTCTTGTATTATATTCTATATTTTTGTTTATAGTCGTTATCAATTAATTAGAACTGTTATTGGGTTGTACTTTGCTCCAATCCTGACTGGATATATTTTTTGGATGATTGGTTAGAGGAGATGTGTCCCATATTTTATGGACTACAAGATGCTGAGCCGGTTGAGGATTAGTACAGGCTACTAAGGCGACTTAGATTTCCTTTAGCATATTATATCTATTTCAGTTTTAGACATTAGCTTGTATATATTATTTGAGATTGTGTTGTAGCTAGACTAATAGTCTTGGATGTATTATATTATGACTTTTGTGACTCTTTCTTCTATTCCATATCGTGCATTTTCTTCCTTTAGATTTTATTGTATTTAAGTATCGATTATATTTGAACCATTATTTTGTCCTCCAATTGGAGTTAAGATTTATTGGCAGGTACCCCTATATATTGTGTGAGATATTTAGATAGTATTGCTGACCTAGACAGCGTTCTACAGTCGATATTGTGGTGTAGGCTAGAATTACCCATATACTCGTGCTCCTACACCAGGTACGGGTCATGATAGTAGCTGTTGTTGCTGCTTGTCTCGAAGGTGGTAAAGTAACCGACCTCGCTGAGACTGTGCCAGAGTACTGTGATCGAGTCTTCGGCGGCATCATGAAGATAGATTCAAAAAAAAGTCAACAAGACGCAAGATACGATATCATCAAAGAATGAAAAAAATATTCAAGGAAAGCAACATTCAGAATGAATAGCGAGAGTAAAATTAATATATTAGAGTTTTCAAGTTGTGATTGAGTATTCTCTCCCATCCTAGTATCCTATATCCTATACCTATCGCAGGCTCGCAGTAGTACAACTAAGACGTTGTACTACCATGACATTACACTAATTACGAAGCCGACCTGTATGGGCCACCACAAAAATATATCACGACCCACACCGGGTGTAGGGGCACGAGTACGTGGGTACGTCCAGCCTACGCCATAGCATCGATGGTAGAACACTGTCTAGGTCAATAATACTATCTAAACATCTCACATAATATATATATATAATGTACATGTCATGCTACCTTAACTCCAAATGGAGGATAATATGATATATGATAAATGGTAATCAATACTCATTCATAATATAAAATTAAAGGAAGATAAAAGGCACGATATGGAATAGAAGAAGAGAAATAGGAGTCACAATACATCACAAGTCCAAGTCCAATCATAACATAAAGTCTCAAATAATAATGCATGCTATAAAAGTCTAGCTAGAACAAATACAACATCATAATGAGCTAGCTAAGTCTCCTCAGTAGCGGCTGTTTGATAATAAATGAAAGAAATGAGACTAGGTTTATACGAAACCCTTTCTTTGGTTTACAAACAAGAAAAAGAAGTACTATTAATCCTATACGAGGATATTAAGTACAAAAGTTTGAGTCTGGGTAAATATTGCTATAGGAGTCTGATCTGCGGTCCATCACTTTGTCCCTTGGACCACACGATGACGAAGAAGTGCTGTAGAAGAAGGAGGAGCTTCAAAGGTTGCAGGAGAGGTTGGATGCTCGATGCCAAAGTCGTCAATCACTACTCTCTGTCTATGCACTAGGCTCTTCTCTCTTAATAAAAAATCGATCTCCCTAATAAAAATCGATCTCCCTAATAAAAATCGATCCTTTCAATCAAAAATCGATCCCTTCACTCCAAAAATCCCTCCTTCTTCTCTGTTAATAGAGATCTCTATTTATAGAGCCCAGTTGCAGTAATTATCCAGTCGGCGTAGAAGCCGAACAGTGGAGAGTATGGCGCTCTTTACGCGGCGGTTACGATAACTGCTACCCACGTCTGAATGATCTTCTGAATCCGCGTGTGACGGGTGTCCCATTATGAGGTAACGCGTATAACTGCTGCAAAGATCATGACATGCAAGCCACGTAGGTAGCTGCCTCCCTCGCGTAGAGATGATTGGCGTAGAAGCCAGGTAGCTGTCATATTGGCGTAGAAGCCAAACAGCCGTCAGGTTGGCATAGAAGCCAAATAGGCGTAGAAGCCGAATAGTTTTCACGTTGGCGTAGAAGTCAAATAGGCGTAGAAGCCTGATGCTGCATGGATAGGTAGCAGGCGAAATGACAGCCGAGTATCCTTCTTTGACTGAGATCTTGAGCGTATTCTGGGCCGGACAGACTTATCACGCACCTTTGCAAATATAGCCTGAGTTGGCGTATTTCAAGGAGATAGCGTACATCGTGCTCCTATAATTAAAAATAGCCAGATCGGCGTATTTTAAGGAGATAGCGTACAACGTGCTCCTATAATTAAAAATAGCCAGATCGGCATATTTCAAGGAGATAGCGTACATCGTGCTCCTATAGCTGAAAATAGCCTGGTTGGCGTAATGTGCAGGGATGGTGATGTGGACATGTTAGCCCTAATTATGGCTCACCCAGTCATTAAAAGTAGAACCAAATCTTATGCATTTAATGCAGAGATCTGCCCCCATCACGCGCATTAACTGCAGAGACGCGCCTCGAGTTCTGTACGAAGAACAGCTTTTGACGTGGCGGTTGATATCGTCTCATCCTGAGCGTAAAAGCTCATATTTGCATGTGTAAAATAGGCAGCGTATTCCCTGAATGCATAAACGACGTCTTATATCAAGGCTTTGTCACTAAACGATAGTCTGGGGCTCTATGCAGAATCATTATTACAGCCGTCCTCTTGGTCGTCATGCAGTACTCTTTGTCAGGAGTCAGGTTCACTGCTTGATCTGACAGGTTCATTCGAAGAATACGAAGAGTTCCTCTTACAATTTCCTGCTGCATTAAAAGCAGATGGGTTTTATTCCAAAGTGGCGATGTAGCAACCTTTTTACGCTGAAGCAGTCTGAAAATACTGTATTACGCGGGTCGTTCTGGAGCTATATTTTATGCTTAAATAGCGTTGAAGCTCCACTGTACGCCAATGGCTCTGAAGTCATGTCTTATGCCACCCAGTGCTGGAGCTCTGTTTTACGCAGCTTCCTGCGGGTTGAGGGTTTTACGCGTATACTTCCTCAGCGTATTTTTCATGCTTCTACAAGATCCCCTTAAAAGTTTTCAAATTCCTCTTAATTTGAAATACTTTGAATGAACCATGAAACGGTCAAGTCTGATACGTTCCGCGAGGCTAATTTTACGGCAAAAATTTAAGGATTTGTTGGGATTTGGTGTGATCTCCTCGGCCTATATAAAGGCGACTGAGTTAACTTGTTTCTCCCACACTCCCTTCACCACCAAAAAGAGAGATGGTTGCAGATGTTCGTCTTGTTGACTTGAGGAAGAAGAAGATCATGCTCTTCCCTCATGTAAAGAGCCGTAAAAAGAGGCATCTTCGAGCAAATGTCCTCTGCAACGATGGATCATGGAAGGATATCATAGCTTCCTTTGCTCGGATAATCAGCAAATTCATATGGCAATTTGCCCAGGGGAGAGGAAGGGTCATATTAGACCACACAGCTTGCAAGCTGTATTTTCTCCCATCATGACGGTGGACGAGGGTAGGCAGTCTGGCCCTGTCTTCCAGTATTGAGTTGGTTCTGAATTCCCAACTCAATCCGCCATGGCGTATGGAGGGTAGGCTTGAATAATTTATACAAGCCCAGTTCTGTATCCTCCCGCTATTAATTATTTTTTTGTTAATCGACAGCGGAAACTGATTAACTATTGTAGAAGACGACAAAGATCTCCACCAATATGAGAACCTGGCAGAACAGATTCTCGATATGATCTTTAATAAGAAATCCTTTGTAGAAAAAAGGATTTTCATCATATGTAATCATGAAGATGAAAAACCCTTTGTAGACTGGATTTCTATCATATGTAATCATGATTAATAAAATTGTCTTCTTTTACGCATATGATGATTTGCCATATTTGCTGTTTAGGAAGTCTGAATGTGTGCAGCTTCGGCACGTCTGAGTAATTTTACGCCAACTCTGATAAAAGAGTATCTGATCTCGTCCCGTCTTTTACGCGTAACAGAAGACGCGTAGAAAGCAGCTTAGCATTTAAGTTGAAGATCCAAACTGTCATGTTGTTTTCTTGAATGAGAGGTTGTATAAAATGTCTAAACTGTCACTCCTCTGATACAAAAAATTCTTGTTCAGATCATCTTCTTCAAGAATGTTTTTCCGAAAATTCCTTGAAAAAGGGCAAGAAATGGCCGTCAGATAAGCCATACTTGAACTTGTGTAAAAGACTGGACTTCGGATGGACTTCCAATCGACCCAAGAAGAAGAGTCATCTTCAATGTTGAACTCTGTATGTTTTGGGCACTTAAAATATTTTACAGCCAAGAATGAGCATTCTCTGCGTAAACCCTTACCATTGGCCATCTGTAGTTTTCGAGAGTAGAATCGTAGTTTTGTAGCCTTTTGAGCGTAAAAGCTTGTGAGCGTGAAATCATGGATTTGTAGCTTCTGAGAGTAAAATCATTGGTTTGTAGCCTATTGAGGGTAAAAGCTTATGAGCATAAAAGCATCTGGGCATAAAATCGTAGATTTGTAGCCTCTTGAGCGTAGAACCGTAGATTTGTAGCCTCTGAGCGTAAAATCGTAGGTTTGTAGCCTCTTGAGTGTAAAAGCTCGTGAGCATAAAAGCATTTAGGCGTAAAATCGTAGATTTGTAGCCTCTTGAGCGTAGAAAGCTCCTTAGCATGAAATCATAGATCTGCTCTGCGCGTAGAATCTGGATCGACTAACAGTCCGTCTTCTAATGATATGCTGACGTGGTGCCCAATCATAACCGAATATTAAGTATCAAATTTGGTTAGGGATTCGAAGAGTTGTCCAAACTCTATAATACCCCAAGGCCTTCAGAGAAGAAACTCTTCATCTGTCTTTTGCAAAAAGAAAAACCTTTGTATCTTTGAGAACTCCTCTTCTTCGTCTCTTCCTCTGAGAACTTAGAATCGTCATGGCACCCAAACAAGCTTCCGCTGCCAAGGGAAAGAAGGTTGCTTCCTCTTCTCGCTCTGCTGCTCGAGAGCGGGCAACTCCCATTAGGCTAAACGAACCACGATCGGAACGCGGCGCTCCACCGTCGAGCTGTGCTCCGGACATTACAGGTAGAGACTTTGGGAGAAAAAACAAAATCTTTCACACACATTGTACGTGCATGCGCAAGGTCCTCTTTCGTACTAAGAACCTCTTTGAGGAAGATAATGTACGGAGGGGTTTTATCATTATACGCACATTCCTAATGTGTCGGCGTAAGAACCCCAAATTTTTGCAGTCTGGCATAAGAACTCCGACTGTCGAGATTTGGTATTTACAGCAAGCTTTGAATTTTACGTGCTGGATATGAATACCGACGTAAGAATTCAAACTTTGTCAATCCAGCATAAAAGCTCAGATTTGTTAATTGCTGCCAACCTTGAATTTTACGCAATGGAAATTAGTTTCCTGCGTAAAACTCAAATTCTTACAGTCTTGGCGTAAAAGTTCAGACTGATAATTTTTGGTGTAGACTGCAAGAATGTAGCGTCTAGTGTAGAACTGACTCATTTTTTTCTTGTATTTTGCAGTGGACTTGCAGATCCCTCATTTGGCTGAAGTGATGGGTTCTGCTGCAGGGATGTTGAACTCAAACTATCTGGAGGATTTATCCCACGTGATATTCCCTATCTCTGGAGCCAGTATCCTGAAGAAAGGGGCATTCTGATATCGTCTCAAGGAGAGCGCATGCTATTGAGTATGATCAGTGGGGAGCCCCTGACGTATATAGATGGGGCAGAATATAGGAAGCCACCTTTCCTATTCGGGGATATGATTGATAAACAATCCCAAACGAAGCCCAAGAAGGAAGATTGGGTATTTATTACTGAGGGCATGGTCATATTCCTGCCAAGGATGCCCAGAGATTATCCTATCTCAGCATTCTTCCATGCCACGCATCCCAGGAAGATGTCATGGACCCTGACTCCTGATCTTCACGGCCAGCCGAAGAAGATATTTTATCAGAAAGGATCAGACCAAGGATTATTTGTGAGCCGTTCTTCAGGCCCTGTTATGCCTTTCAGGGGATTACTGCCGGGTAGCGTCCCGAGTGAAGACACTTCACTGCTCCAGCCGGTTCAAATATTGACTTTTTGCAATGACTTCATGGGGCAGGGAGGAGTATACCCCAAGGTTAATCCTCGGACCAGTGGGTGGGTTAGTCCCAGGAATCTCCGATGGGCCCGTTTAACTGCCTGGGCCTTGAAGCACTTTCAGGTAGAGCTGGAAGGTATTGGCTTATTCGCGGCCGTGAGTGCCACCAGTGTTGGGCTGCCTCTCAACCCCAACCTATTTTTGGCTTTGATGGAGTGATATATCTCGCTCACTGAGAATTTTGCCACTCCACTAGGGGAGTTGGGATTGGCCCTTCATGAGATGGCGGAGATTTCAAGGCTGCCAATAGGGGATAATCCTTATGAAGAGTATGTTCCCACAAACAGGGAGCTGAGGGATACAAACCCTCGGACAGTAGCAATGTACCAGGAGCTGATGAGCCATTATCTTGCATGTACCACCTTTTATAATGAGCCCTCTGATTTGGCTCATACCAACAAATGGGCATTCTATCTCTTCTTTCACCAGGCCAGAGATGCTAAGCCAGACAAAGTGGTGGATAGCAGAGATAAGCCCTTGAATCTTCTGAGCCAACTTAATGCCCAAACGGTCGATAATCTTATTGAAGACTCTGGGGCTTCAGATCATGTTCTTGATGAGGAGATAGAAGGTTATCCTGCAGGCACTAAAGCCTACATTTATATAAGGCATTATCGCAAGCCTCTGTCAAGGGAAGCTCAACTGGCTGGCTTCCTCTCTGTATGGTTACGTCGATTGTTAGTACCTGATATCGCGTCTGCGGATCGCATTCATCGAAATACCTTATGGCCTGCTGTGCGTTTGGTGTTTGGATCAAGATTGGGCCTGCTCCCTGCCATGGTATGCTGGATACAAGCTGGCCTGAGGGACATTACTGATGGGTTGCTTGCAGATGAAACACGGCGTGAAGGATTTCCCAGAGTAGAATTACCATTCCTATATCTGATGGGATGGTTAATCCTTCATAACCCCAGGGTGATGTCTCCCGGCTCTGCCAGTAGTTCGGAGAATAATTTCTTGTTGAATTACAAGAATTCCACTTGGAACGTGACCACCGTCGTAGACTGTCGGCGAGCATTAAATTCTGCTCATAGCAGGAAGCTCTACTGTATCGTCCCTACTGTACATATCAATCAACAGGGGACGAAACTTCAGAATTCAGGTCACGGGAGGACTATTCTTTCTCTCGAAGCCTTCTACTGGTTGGTCTGCATTAGATCTTCTCATCTGTTGTACAAGAGTGAGGACCACTGCTATTTGGAGCCGTATCTGCCTAGCCGATTTGCCAGGCAAT
Organism: Iris macrosiphon; assembly: GCA_036927795.1. NCBI lineage: Eukaryota > Viridiplantae > Streptophyta > Magnoliopsida > Asparagales > Iridaceae > Iris > Iris macrosiphon. Next base: position 155,785,030 of record JAYESA010000009.1, read on the forward strand.
TTGGGTACGACCAGTTGTATGTAGGAAATGCTATCACCAGCTTCAAGTTCAGAGGGGGACTTATCGACGGAGCCAGAGGGTGGCGGTACTTCATAATGGGTTGTACTGGAACAACCTTTACTGTACCCGCGACTTCTCTCTCTATGGAGTTGCGCATCCTCCATTCGTATGCGCAATTTTATGCGTCCATAAATACCTTCCATCGTGATTTTGATATACGTGGAAGTTTTAGGATGCCTTCTCATAAGTCCACTGGAAGAGGGGAGATCCCATCAGTCTTCTCTGATGAAGGTGAAGACCTTGTCGGTCCAGACGAATTTTTGTTGACAATACCGAGAGGTATTGTAGCTCCGCCTGCAGAGGCTTTTGTTATCCCCAGTAAGCGAAGGGCTCCTACTCTGAAAGAGCCTTCCCCTCGCAAGAAAAAGAAGACTGTCGGTGGTCCTAAAAGGACTTCCAGCCATGAGGCTCCTAGGAGTGAGTTTGTTGCTTCCCCTGTCGGGGATGATTATTTGATCAGAGGTCCTTCGCCTTTTAGAGAGGGAACCTCTACAGTTCCGGCTGACAGTGCCGGGGATTCTTTGCTCGAGACTGCTGTTGCTACTACCGCTACTGGTAGTGCAGTGAGGTCACCTTCGAGGCCGAGCGTATTAAGGGTATCTTTACCCAGACAAATAATGGGTCCAGCCCCTTCTTTATCTGTGAATATTCCCAGCGAGATTCCACCGATGAGCCTCGATTGGATCTTAGTGAAGACTGGGAAGACTATCTGCCAGTGTCAGTTGGTGCACCCTCTTCTCCAGGTATGATAGCTCGCTTAGCATCATTAAGAAATGATTTAGCTATATTGGCTGCGAACGTGACATATATACCATCGGCCATGGGTAAATGTCGTCTTTACGCCTTTTATTTTAGAAAAATTAACATCATGTTGATATTAACTTTCTCTTGCCTTCTTAAGGTGCAGACATCTCAGGCGAGGGCAAAATTGACGCAACCTTTGATTTTGTTACGGCCCCAACATCTGAAGTGGCGGTGTCCGGCATTGAAGGAGCAAGCTTTGATGCTGCCGATCTTTCATCCGTAACATTATCGGATGTTGTTCCGCCAGTACCAGTCCAAATAATATCGGAGGAGGATGAGCCGGTTGTCTCGACTGTGCCTCCTTTGCCGAGCATGCCAACAACTTCGACTGTTGTTGGTGCCTCTACTTTTGTTGCCCCATCTGTAGAAGCGACGACTGTGACAACACCCTGTGTCGTCGTTCCTGGAAGGGGATTCACCGATATTGCAGCCACTCCCAGCATCCATTCGAATCTCGCCATGCTAGTTGAGCAGTTTACTAGCGTTTTCTACATCCCTTTGAAAATGCTGATATCGATGGTGCTGGAGAAGAATCTAGGCTTCGAAGCTTTGAAGATATCCTCCAATCTTATTGTAGCATAGATTAGGAATTTCGATAAAGCTGAAAGGGCTAATGCGCTAGAGCAAATAGTTAATGGTTTAGAATAACCCATTAATGAGTATTTGCAATTATCTCGAGGCAGCATCAATGACCTGATTCAGGCTAAATATGAAACCCTGACTGCGTAGTTTGCTGAACAGATAGAAAACTTAAATAAATCCATCCAGATGCAGCAGCAGGAGATGGATGAAGGAAAGGCCGTCCTGGAGGAGGTTATTACTCTTCAAATAAAGTGCAAGGCCGAACATAAGAAAAATGAAGCGAGGGTCCGCAAACTGGAAGCCAAACTTGCTCAGGCAAAGGAGTGGGCTTTCCAGTCATCGGAAGCTCTAGATGTGGTGAATGGCCGACTGGATACAGTTCAGCAGAATTTGGCACGTGCCGGAGTCGCCTGCGCTGGTTTTGTTCATGCTCGGTCCGAACTGTCCCTCCTGAGCAATAACGAGGCAAGGTTGGAGCGGGCTCGCGCTAACATCTTGAACTCCAGAGATGAGAGGATGGCTGCTTTGGCGCGACAGATTCGCGATTTAACTGCACCTCCCCAATAATGTACTTTTTACTTCTTTATGTAACTTGCTCTTTTTCGGAGATAATAAAGAGACTTTATCTGACTTTGTGGACACATCATTTTGGAATATAAATGATAGGCTAGGGTGAAAGTGATATCAGAGGTAATATAGACGTGATATACTTTCGGTAAGCTTCAGCTGGATATATCTATTCAGAGGTTATATGGACATGATAGAATATGATCCAACTAAATTTGTGTACAAAACACTATTAGAGGTAATATAGACGTGATAGGCTTTGACGTTTCAAATTAGTTAAACATATCTATTCAGAGGTCATGAGAACATGATAGAATATGCTCCAACTAGTTCTTTGTACGTAGTGTTGTCAGAATGAGATCTTCACCATACTCCGTTTGAGCAAAGGAGATTAAGCGTAGTACCTCTTTAGGAATTTGCCGTTGATAGAAGCCATTAACAAGTCTTTATTAGGCTTGGCTAATCTGTAAGCGCCATTTGAGAACGTCGTCTCAATCACATAAGGGCCCTGCCATTTGGGTTGGAATTTACCCTTACTTTTGTGCGTGATGATCATTGGCCTTTTCACAGCTAAAACTAGCTCGCCAACTTTGAACACTCTTTCCTTCACTTTTTGATTAAAAGCTTTGGAAATACGTGCCTGGTAGAACGCAATACGTTGTTGAGCTTGAAGGCGTTTCTCATCCAATCATTCTAGTTCTTGAAGTCTTAATTGGTCATTCTTTTCCTGAGTCAACTCATTAGCCACTGCTATTCTGAGTGAGGGAATTTGAACTTCAATGGGGAAAACTGCTTCACTCCCATAAACCAATGAGAATGGGATACAACCTGTCGGTGTTCGTACCGTTGTGCGGTATGCCCAGAGGCATTCTCCTAGTTTTTCATTCCAATCTCTTTTGTTCGAAGAAACGAACTTCTTTAAGAGTTTAATAATGGTTTTGTTGAAGGCTTCTGCCAAACCATTAACAGCAGGATTATTTGCCGTAGAGGCCATATTTTGTATCCAATTTTTTATCGCAAAATCGGTGAAACGCTTGACTGATGAATTGAGGCCCATTGTCATAGATTATCCTTCGGGGTATCCCAAAGCGATAAATGACATGATGCTTGATAAAACTGATCACGTTGGATGTCTTTACCTCAGCGAGAGGGATCGCTTCTGCCCATTTGGAGAAATAATCCGTAATGGCCAATATGAACCTATATCCCCTAGAAGAAGATAGGTGAATAGGACCAATGATATCCATACCCCATGCTTCGAAGGGCCATGATGCAATAGTAGGATGTAGATACTCAGAAGGCTGATGTATAAAATCTGCATGAACCTGATAAGCTTTGCATTGTCTTGCATATTTCACGGCATCTGCAATCATGGTAGGCCAATAATAGCCCATTCTCCTGATACGATCCTGTAACTTAGGACCGGGTTGATGTGCTCCATATACCCCGTCATGAGCTTCTCGGATAACCTGTTCTGCATCATCGTTAGAGAGACATCGTAACAATAGTCCATCATAAGTTCGGCGATACAGACTTTGTGAAGAAGCATCAAAATAGAAGCGTAGTGATCGTCTTTTAACCGATATTGCTTCTTTGGGCTCTTCCAGTAATATCCCATATGCTGCGAAGTCTATAAAGGGACTTCTCCAATCTCTTAGGAGGAACCGTATTTACGGCGTAGCTGCGTTCTATGTGAAAATTATTTTTCACACAAAACAAATCTCGGTTAAGAAGGATCACTGAGTTCTGCCTTCTTATAGGAATAGCTAGATCTGCAGCTAGACTGGCTAGAGCGTCAGCTTCCAGATTTTGAGATCGAGGCACATGCTCTAAGAAGAATCCTTTAAAAGACATAGCTATCTCGATTGTTGCTTGGTGATAAGGAATGAGGTCTGGATTGCGGACTTTATATATTCCTCTAACCTGATTGACGATCAGCTGGGAATCACCAAAAGCTTCCAAGTATTCAACACCCAATTCTTTAGCGACTTGAAGCCCGATGAGTAGGGCATTATACTCTGCCACATTATTAGAGCAGGGTTTGCTAAGAGAATATGCTCGATAGATGACGAGTTTGTCAGGAGTCACCAGAACAATTCCTACTCCTAAAATCACGTTTCTCTTGGGACCAGTCCGAGAGGCACCATCGAAGAATAGCTGCCATATATCATCCTCCATTGCAGAGTTATATTCTGCAACTTCGTCGGGTATGTCCTTGTAGAGTTTGGATATTTCCGGAATTGGATGGGCAGCTAAAAAATCAGCCAAGGCTTGACCTTTTATGGACTTCTGAGGGACGTACACCATATCATATGGTGTTAATAACATCGCCCAAGTCGCTAGTCGGGAATTAAGAACACTTGGCTTACTCATCAATACCCGGAGAGGATTGATTCTGGAGATGATATGAATAGTTTGGCCTGTGACGTAATGTCGCGTCTTCTGAATAGCAAACATTAGGGCCAAGCATTCTTTTTCCACTGGATTGTACCGGTGTTCTGCTCCGATCATCATCCTGCTTAAATAGTAGATAGCCTGTTCATGACCCTCATCGTTCTTCTGTACGAGGAGAGCCCCTAAGGAATAATCCATTGCTCGAACATACAACAAAAATGGTCTTTTTATGACGGGAGGCACCAGAACTAGAGGATTAGTGAGGTAGCGTTTGATATCATCAAACGCTTGCTGACGGGCTTTGTCCCATATGAAAGATACCCCTTTCTTCATTAGGCGAGAAAAATGTTGACATCTCCCAGAGAGGTTGGATATAAATCTCCTGATATAAGCCAGACGACCTTGAAATCCCCTGAGTTCTCTCATATTACGATGTGGTCGCGTTTCTAAGATAGCCTTTACTTTATCAGGGTCAACTTGAATGCCTTCGGCGGTAATGACAAATCCCAAGAATTTGCCACTAGATACACCGAGAAAAGATTTTGTAGGATTCATTTTGAGCTGATGTTGGCGCATCAACTCAAATACCGTCTTCAAGTCTTGGATGTGAGTACCCTTGAGGTGGCTTTTGACAGCGATGTCTTCTACGTAACACTCTACTATTTTGCGTAGATGCTCATGGAATATGTTACTCATGGCTTGCTGATACGTAGCCCCAGCATTCTTCAATCCAAAGGCCATGACTGTGTAGCAATATACCACCAATGGTGTACGAAAGGCAGTATGCTTTTCATCTTCAGGATTCATCTTAATTTGATTGTATCCTGAGAACCCGTCCATGAAAGACATGCGTTTGAAACCGCAGGTATTGTCAATCATGACATCCGTGATGGGAAGAGGGAACTCATCCTTGGGGCAGGTCGCGTTCAGATCTCGAAAATCAATGTAAACACGTACTTTCCCGCTTTTCTTCATGACTGGGACAATGTTAGCGACCCAATCAAGATGTTGTTCTTCCCGGATGAACCCGCAGGCTATCAACTTCTTAATTTCAGCTTCGATGGAATCCACCATGTCCGGGCGAAACCGGCATTGGTGCTGCTTTACAGGTTTTGAATTGGGTAGGATGTTGAGCTTATGAGTAGCCACTTTCGGGTCCCTGGCATATCCTCATAATTCTATGCAAAGACATCGATATATTCTTTTATCAGCTGGATTATTTCTTCCCTTTCTTCTTCGGAAAGATTGTTGCTGATAAATATCGGCTTCGATGAAAGTTCATCCCCAACATCGATTTGGATAACTTTATCTTCAGTGGGCGGTTCTCTCTGCTCGAATCGGAGTTCCCATTATGTATCCATCTGAGCCCAAGATTCATCTTTTAATGGTTCAGATTCTTGTTCCTCTGCTTCGAGAGAATCTATCAACACCATATTTACTGATAATACCTGTCCAAGATCAGCATATGAGTCGAAAGACGACGAGCCATCCTGAGAAGAGGAACAAATATCCTCACTTGACTCAGTTTTTGCTAAAGACGTGGTATACCCTAGCCCAAAACGAGTTCGTTGACAGTAGGGATCACCATGCAATGGTATTCGTCTGCCTTTCCCATAGTTGAGATCAGATTCCAGCTTCAAGTCATAACCCATAATTTGCATAATCTTCAAAGCCTGTGGGTTATATCTGTGAATCTACATTTTCCCAGCATCGGGCTCGTGAGATTCTTCTTGTACAATCGGCTTGTTGCACATGTGACCGAAGACTATTGAACGCTGATCTTTACGGGTAGGTGGGATAATGAAGATAGAATCTTCATGTGGCCCATATGTCGTGATGACGTTAGATGTTGATGCCACTTCCCATACGTACGGTTGATAGAAGTCCATAGCTTTTAAGAATTTTTGTGCTATAGGCTCTATATCAGTATGGAGGGGTGATTCCTGATTAGGAAATTAGGCGTCGATATACTGGAAAAGAGGTTCTTTATTATCATCAGAAACCATATTCCGGGTTGTATTTACATCAATCAGATGTTTGTTGCGCCGGAGGTTGATGACCAAAGGTGGAGGCTTCTGGTTCAAAGTGATAACTAGAGGGTCACTTTCTCCTCCCGATTTGGTTTTGTTCAAGTGAATAGCCATGGGTTCCATAACTTTTGGACGGATAGTCCTCCCTTTCACCTGGATTGACAGAGGTTGCTCAACAGATGATTCTCCTGGCTCCTGTTGGGGTTCCTCTTTCGTCTTACCCGATACCTCCTTCATGTAGTCTTGGGTATACAACATGGCATCGGAGTAGTATGACTCAACTCCTTTGAACAGGTTGAGATCAGCAAACTCTGTCTTTATTGTTCCTTGGGATTCTACATATTTGAAGCATTGATGTAGAGTGGAAGGAACAATATTGTGATCGTAGATCCATGGTCTGCCCAACAGAATGTTGTAAGATACCTCTGAATAAATGACATAGCATATAGTCATTGATCTAAGGTCACCAATTTGGATCCTCAGATGAATCTTTCCCAACGGCTTGCTTTTCCTGGCATTGAAGTCCACGATTGTAGTGGTAGTGTAAGCCAGTTCGCTTGTAGGAATCCTCAATGGTCTGAGCAGACTATAAGGAATGATGCTGATCGACGATCCCGAATCTATGTGAATCCGGTCTACCTCCATGGACCCGACGTATCCGGTGTAATAGAGGGGCCTGTCATGCTTGTTATGTTTCAACAGCATGTCATCTTGAGTGAAAGTGATGTTAGGGACCACTTCCATCACACTGTGGCATTGAGGACATGCCACGGGCTCTTTATCGGGAGTCTTGAGCTGAGTCAAGCATGCATCTGCCTGCATTAGCGCTTCACTCAATGTCTGACGAGTGTCTTTTGATAGCCTGAGTAGCTCAAAGATGGACAATCTGGCTGGAGTATTAGCCAATTGAGCCAAAATGTCGAAGTTATAAGGTTTCTCTAAACCTTTGTTTTGAATACTCTTCAAAGGTTTATCGAAACGAACTTCTGTCTGCTTGCCCTTGTCCTTCGACGTTGGTTTAGAAGGACCTGTCTCTTGTACAACAGGTTCAGGCTCTGAAGGTTTGGCAGCTGAAGTGTCTGTCGTTGCTTCTTCCTGATTTCCTCCATAGTCTTTGAGATAGGCTTTCCCTGACGGGGTTCCAGTAGACAAAGCCTCTTCTTCTGATGTCGGAGATATTGCAACCATATGGCATGGTTTGCATCTGGAGTTCTTTTTAGACTTAGCCTTAGCAGCTTGAGTCTCTTCCTCAATCTCGGACACCAGATCAGGATGAACCCACATGATCTCTCTACGCTTAGTAGTTAAAGGTACTAGGTCATGATTTTGACCCCTAGTCGGAGGAAGATTAACAATATTCATCATTGTTCGGGCAATAGGTACAACACTATCCAAAATTTTTTGAGGCGGCAGATCGCCAAATTGGAGAGAGATTATGTTGGCAGTGACCATCTTCTCGTTGTTACACAGAGTGATGGCCTTGGCATCGATCAACTCCTGGATTTTCCTTTTTAGTACATAACATGCCTTCGTGGGGTGATGTATGTACCTGTAGAAAATGCAGTACTTGGGATTATTGGTACTGCCGACTTTATTTGGCCGCTTTATTTCGGGGAGAGTGAGCTTGCCACTTTTGACTAGACAGTCGAATATGCTCGGAATGTCATCATCATCAAAATAATATTCTTCTATGGGTCTAGAAGTCCCAGGTTTCGTCTGCATAGTTGCTGGGGTAGGTTGCCTGGACGTGTTAATCGCCAGATATTCCTTTCCTTTGGAACCACGAGGATGGTCGCTATTGGAAGATGACCGTTTTCCTTTGTCGGAGATAGAGATCATGATTCCATTGTCACGCGCCTTCCGACTGTTGTCTTCGACGGCAACTGTTGATATGATAAACGAGGGCCAATCATGGAACAGATATGGTCCTGTGAACACCGAGATCAGTGGAAGAAGGTTCTTCCTGCAGATGTCGACCAAGGCAGAATCCGAAACCCCGGGAGGCATCTGTAAAGTAGCCTGACAAAAATGTTCGATGAAAGTACGAACGTTCACTTTCTCCTTCTGCTTTCGATGAGCGAGGACATAGACATGTCCATCCCTCCATCGTAGAATCACGCGAAGAACATAGTCTTGAAATCTTCGAAGGAAGTATTGCAATTGTCCGCCAGACTATGGTACCATTGATAGGCTACGCCAGACAGACAGCCCTTAATTACTCGGGTGAGAAGGGCGTCATTTCCTTGCAGCAACACCGTCATCATGCTGAAGTAGTTCATATATTGACTTGGTGACGACTTTTCCTCAAACAAAACCATAGCCTGTGGTTTGTATTTAGGTGGAAAAGGGATCTCGTCCCAGATGGCCGGGTAAGGCTGATTGATTCCTAATTTCTTGAGCTGATCCTTGTGCTTTAAGGCATCAAATTGGGCTTTCAATTCCCGCATTGCCTGTATCGGATCTTTCGCTAGTATAGGGACCGCAGAGTGGTGAGAGATCGGTTGTATTATAACTCCAACAGGAGGCAATACATTCTCCGAGTTAGGAAGTGGATGAGCTGCTGACTCTTGATTTAGAACAGGCTCCTGGTTCGCATTGGATGGTGGTAAGTCCACCCCCACACGTATTTGAGTCGGAGGGACTGATGCTTGAGCTATAGCAGCCGTATGTTGAGTCAACATCATCTGGTGTATATTTTCCATCATGGAATGCATCTCTTTCAGAGATGTCTCCAATACAGCGATGCGTTGCTCAGTACTTCCTGAAGGGGAAGCCTCTTCACGTCTCCGATGGCATAGACTTCCATTTCTCTGGATGTTGCTGAAGGGTTAGTATAGGTCTCTGTAGAGATCGAATCTATACTTTCATCATCCGATTCGGGAAACTGGCGACCCCCAGTGTCAGAATCAGAAGAATACGAAGTCGGTTGTCGTGACCTCGAACGGGTATTTCGAAACACCCCAGCTTCAATGTTCTCAAGGAGACGGTCGAATCTCCTTTGGCTTGGAGTTCTAGAAGGATGACATTTTGAGTTTGACCTTCCTCTAGGAACATGCGAAGCCATGTTCACTGATGCGAATGTAGGCTCTTCTTCCTGTAAAGGCAAAGAGTAGTTCAACCGGTCAAAAACTGACCGTTTTGCTTTAGAACAGCAATAATTAACTACAACTTTGTGACTATTACAACAATGCTCCCTAGGGGGTGTAATAGACATGTTAGAAGATCCCCTATCTTTGCGCTTCTGGATCAAGAGATTACGCAAGTCTGGAGGATTAACAGAAGAAGAAGAAGGCTTATTCTGCCTTTTTACATCAGTTGGAATACGGATATTGGGAACCATAACTCTCTTCCTGCCATACGTATACAGCAGTTCAGCCATGTGAGTAGCACATGATCCATGAGGAGCGTATCTATCCACAAACTGGGCCTTCTTTATGCTGAGGGGCTTGGCCTGGTGTATTTTGGAACTTTGCTCAGGCTGGCGTAAAACTGAGGATGTCTTCAGTCGGCCATCAGCATCTCGCGTAATCTGGAGAGCGGGTAAATCCTTCTCTTGATGGCGTAAAAGCCAAGAGGTCGGGAAATCCGCCACTTGTTTTTCCTTACGGAGATTGCAGGGACCATCTATCCCCTTATAGGCGGGAGATATATTTTTACGCGCAGGGCGCATTTAAAATTTCTGACTTGGCACTGAGGCCTTGCCAGAAATTATGTCAGCCACGTCAGCGACGGGAGACAAAATTTTACGCGCAGGGCACGTTTGAAATTTTTGACTTGGCGCTGAGGCCTTGCCAGAAATTTTGTCAGCCACGTCAGCGACGGGAGACGAAGTTTTACGCGCAGGGCGCGTTTGAAATTTCTGACTTGGAGCTGAGGCCTTGCCAGAAATTATGTCAGCCACGTTAGCGACGGGAGACGGGATTTTACGCACAGAGCGTATAGGTTGGGATGCCACAACCTTGTTGATCGGAGAGAGAGAGCCTGCAGGAAGGGTAGAGGATGTCCGGGGCATCCATACTTTACGCAGCTTCCTGTTGTCCTAGACAGAGAGGGAATGAGAGCTACCCACTGTGCGAAGCATGTCTTCATAAGCAGATTGGTCGAATTGGACGACCAGAGTCTTCTTCGTTGATCCGACGGATACTGCATCGTGTTGAGCAATGATTTTCTCATCGAAAGAGAAAGTAGTCCTCAGCAGAGTCGCCATCTTGTGTTTGATAATAAACTAAAGAAATGAGACTAGGTTTATACGAAACCCTTTCTTTGGTTTACAAACAAGAAAAAGAAGTACTATTAATCCTATACGAGGATATTAAGTACAAAAGTTTGAGTCTGGGTTTGCTATAGGAGTCTGATATGCGGTCGATCACTTTGTCCCTTGGACCACACGATGACGAAGAAGTGCTGTAGAAGAAGGAGGAGCTTCAAAGGTTGTAGGAGAGGTTGGATGCTCGATGCCAAAGTCGTCAATCACTACTCTCTGTCTATGCTCTAGGCTCTTCTCTCTTAATAAAAAATCGATCTCCCCAATAAAAATCGATCCTTTCAATCAAAAATCGATCCCTTCACTCCAAAAATCCCTCCTTCTTCTCTATTAATAGAGATCTCTATTTATAGAGCCCAGTTGCAGTAACTGTCCAGTCGACGTAGAAGTCGAACAGTGGAGAGTATGGCGCTCTTTATACGGCGGTTATGATAACTGCTACCCACGTCTGAATGATCTCCTGAATCCGCGTGTGACGCGTGTCCCATTATGAGGTAACACGTATAACTGCTGCGAAGATCACGGCATGCAAGCCACGTAGGTAACTGCCCCCCTCGTGTAGAGATGATTGACATAGAAGCCAAATAGCTGTCTTACTGGCATAGAAGCCAGGTAGCTTTCATATTGGCGTAGAAGCCAAACAGCCGTCAGGTTGGCATAGAAGCCAAATAGGCGTAGAAGCCGAATAGTTGTCAAGTTGGCGTAGAAGCCAAATAGGCGTAGAAGCCTAATGCTGCATGGATAGGTAGCAGGTGAAAAGACAGCTGAGTATCCTTCTTTGACTGAGATCTTGAGCGTATTCTGGGCCGGACAGACTTATCACGCACCTTTGCAAATATAGCCTGAGTTGGCATATTTCGAGGAGATAGCGTACATCGTGCTCTTCTAATTGAAAATAGCCAGATCGACGTATTTTAAGGAGATAGCGTACAACATGCTCCAATAATTGAAAATAGCCAGATCGGCGTATTTCAAGGAGATAGCGTACAACGTGCTCCTATAGCTGAAAATAGCCTGGTTGGCGTAATGTGCGGGGATGGTGATGTGGACATGTTAGCCCTAATTATGGCTCACCCAGTCGTTAAAAGTAGAAGCAAATCTTATGCATTTAATGCAGAGATCTGCCCCCATCACGCGCATTAACTGCAGAGACGTGCCTCAAGTTCTGTACGAAGAACAGCTTTTAACGTGGCGGTTGATATCGTCTCATCCTGAGCGTAAAAGCTCATATTTGCCTGTGTAAAATAGGCAGTGTATTCGCTGAATGCCATTTTGGAGCTATATTTTACGCTTAAACAGTGTTGAGGCTCTACTGTACGCCAATGGCTCTGAAGTCATGTCTTACGCCACCCAGTACTGGAGCTCTGTTTTACACGGCTTCCTGCGGGTTGAGGGTTTTACACGTATACTTCCTCAGCATATTTTTCATGCTTCTACAGCGGCCACTAGGTCCTCAGGTGACTCACCATCTTGTGGCCCGTAATAGGTGGGACACATCTCCTCTAACCAATCATCTAAAAAATATATCCAGTCAGGATTGGAGCAAAGTATAACCCAATATCAGTTCAAATTAATTGACAAAGACTATGAAACAATAAATAGAAATAAAATACTAGATAAGCAGATAATAAGGAATCAGAGTATAAACTAAAATGAACACGTAACTAAAGAACAATGGAAAGTAGAATGAGAGCAGGTAAGTATGTAAAGACAGACAAAAATATATGAACTAAAAACCTGTCAATGTAAGTATACAACCAGCAGAAATAAAGTAATCCAGAAAAGATAATATCTAAACTAGTGTTTTGAAATATGAAGTTGACATGTGAACGGCTAGGGGTAAAATTCAACAAACTACACGTGTCTTGTATGACTGCTATTATTCCAGTAAGACCATAGGATAGAAAGGGTATGTTCACACGTCTCCTAGGTATTTTCTTGCCCGACCAGTACTCATGGATCTAGTCCCGACACGAAGAATCTCAATAGTTCAGAAAAAATCAATAGGCCAGAAATATATTAGTCAAGTGATTCATTAGTCCAGAAGAGTCGATAGGCCTGAAACCACGTATCTCAAGATAATAAATCCATACAATACCAATATGTGTATCCAGCGTATCAGAAAACAGGTAAAGCAATACTATAAAATATGAATCATAATAAATATCAAATAATAGAAACTATCAGAGAATGTACTCGCATGTGGTCTAGAGCAATGAATGTCAAACTATGTCCGAACTGGTGTCGCATTGACCTATATATAAAATTTTATGTCAATATAGTGTTGGGAATCAAAATAAGTCTTAAATAGGTGAAAATTATATATCTAGGTCAAAACTAGGTCATATTAGGTCGATACCTTGATTCTAGTTCAAACTACCTATTAAGTTGGTTTATGAAGTCGTACTATTCAGTAATAGTCATACTAGGTTGTACCAAATTATTTCTATAATTATAGGTTATTTCTCATACATATATGGATACTTGGTAGTATATGGTCATATAGTCTTGATATGTATATAAGTATCTCACTATACTTAGTTAATACCCTACACCTAGCTCTGGACTCATTTCATGTTTATTACCGCATATCTTAGTACCCTCAAGTATCATAACCTACCTTGGTATCAATATCTTGATACAAACTTGACATCTTAGTAGTTATACCTAGTATCTTACTAGTATCCCAATAATTAGGGTATCCAAGATACTTACTACCCTTACCTTAGTAATTGTCCATTATAATGACTTAAGCTTATATTTATAACTATCTAAATATATACTCATATATAATATCAACTAGTAATACCTTAGCTAATTATCTAGACCGACACCCAATAATTGTCCTATAACCCATTACCTAGGCAATACCTTCGCCCAGATTACCCATTCACTCTATGTCACGACCTGCACCCAAAATTTGGGCATGATACATAGGTACGTCTAGCCTACGCGCAGCATCGGCGGTTGAACACTCTCTAGGTCTCAATACTACTAACACAACTCACAAAAATAACCTGTCAGTGATCTCAGCTCCATAAGGAGGATAATGAATATGCATATGATCATCAATTCATAAGGTACTCAATCACAATAACTATAAGAAGGTAAATAGCATTATAAGATACGAAAAGATATAAAGAAGTTCTGACATAAGTCTAGAACATAACTCAAATAACAAAAGTCTAGAGTCTAGGTATCTCAACATAAATAAGGTCTCAACATAATATAACTCAAGTCTCAAATTTTAGAACAATCTAATACATAAATAAACTAGGCTAAGTGTTGTCTAAACAACTGCGGGTGGTGTCTCCTCTAAGGATAGTGGCTCCTTTGGAATCTCTGGGATGTAATCACCATCTACTCAACCATAATGGGTAGGACAAAAATTGTCACACCCCAGTCCCAAAATATATAGGACCAGGAATACGCGACACGCCAGCTACGCATTCGACCAGACTCAGGTCTGACTTGAATACGTATAAGCTGTATAATAAAGGGCACCATATAAAAATCCCATAAATGTAAATATCTATGTCTCAATACACAATGACCAGAAATATACAAGAAAGAGCTGCATGTGCTAAAGTCGGCCGCCCAATAACACACCAACTCGAATAGACTCAAAAAGAAATATGAGTCTATAAAAACTAGGCTACAACAACAGATGAATAATCAATATAAAATAACCATAATGCTGGTAGATATGATGTGAGTACCTGGTATAATGCCTACAAGACATGCAACTCCATCAACAACTCTAAATGCTCCGTAATCGTCTATGCTGCAAAACTGGCAGGGGACCAGGTCCTCAGAGGGACGTAACAAGGTACAAAAATACAGCATGCCAAAGTACAACAGAAAGTAAAAGTGCAGCGACGGTATAATCTAGCATAATCACCTAAGTGAGACTCAGTTTGAAGACAATATTCGACACGTGGGCTGTCCAAAATAAAACCGTAGCTCCAAACACAGAGACACACGGGGCATACCGTAGCTCCGAGCACAGAGTCACACGGGTGATACTACTACTCTGGATACAGGAACACTACATAATCTGGACATAAACGTATATAAGCACGTACAGAGGAGCTCAAACGTCTAGTAACTGTCTTCCCCTTCCCAAGCGGTCAACGATTGTGCGCTGAACTTGAACCTCTATCTAGCAGTCTCTTCGCACAGAAGTAACTATCAACAAACGCGACCCTAAGGTCATCCCAGTCTTCACTCATGATGTCAGTATCAGGATACAGAAAATCTGGCATGATAACAGTATATGAATGTGTCCTGGGGTGACGATATACTCAGGTACGTACATCGAGGTGTTACGAACATCTAGCATTCGTTATAAGACGTTATGACGAATGTCTGCACCCGATTGTGATCCGGAAGTGAAGTAACGATCGTAATCAAACACACGCACAATGTATATACTGAAACAATAAATATATGTAACTGAAATACAAGATGGCAAGGTACACTTGCCTGCGTCCGGCTGCTGATGACGAGGATCCGGTACCATATCCAAGTCCGCAGGTCCCGTAGTACCTAGAGACGAGATACAAACTCAATCAATAAACTATCACGTGGCAAACAGGGATGTGACACACTTCTAAACATATGCTCATACTCAGCTATAACTCACAGGGACACAACGCTAGAGGGTTGAATAAGGTAGACTAAGGGTGGGTTACATCTGATCCAATTAAACATCTATACTATATCATCAAGCAAATCCTCCATCCTACTATACTCATCACGGTGTTCATTGGTATTTATGTATGATTATTCCTCAAATTTTACCTCGGTGTGCACCGACATTAATATGTATATTTACTGTCATCCTCAAAATAAATAATTTATTTATTTATTAAACCCTCAATTATATACAATTATCACCATTTCACAATAAACTTACTCCTTAATTTAATTCATTATTATTCCTCAGCTCTTAAATAATTATTATTATCTATTAAACCATCACAACCATTATTAGTATTCAAACCCTTCTCACATATGCATAGTTCATAAATACCTATTTGTATTCCTCAATCGAGTTCGTCACTAATAATCAAATCCTCAAAATAATGAACAACTTAATGATATCACACAACATTTCACCATAAATTACCTGTTCCTTAGTAATAATTAAGAAGCATATAAAACCATGTAATGTACCCTAAAATCTCAATGCATATTTAAAACCCTAATTACTCAACTTAGCATATTACCACCATTGCATATATTGCCATGAACTAAACCCTTAAATCTCAATGTATGGAACAATATATCAAACCCAAAAATTAATGCAATACCATAACCCTAAATATTAACTAAGTTATATAAAAGTATGCAATAAACAACACTAATTATGGAGATGGGGGAGAGGTCTTCACCTTGGCGAGGTGGTGGTGATGCTGGCCGGATGGCCGAGGCGTGAAGTCGGCCGGGGGGTGGAGCTCGTGGCAGCGGGGTTGGCTCGTGGCAGTGCTGGTGGCCGAAGGGTGGAGCTCGTGGCAGCGGGGTTGTGAAGTGGTGTGGCTCATGGCGGTGATGGAGGAAGTGGTAATGGCGGATATGGTAGTGGCGTTGGTGTGTGGAGGTGGTGGTAATGGCGGATGTGGTGGTGTGCGGTGGTGGTAAAGACTGGAGGTGGTGGTGGTGATGTGCGGCGGCGGCAGAACGGGGATGACCGAGGGGTAAAGTCGGCAGTGATGTGCGGTGGTGGCGGGGTAAAGCTCGTGGTGTAGATGGTCGTGGTGGCTGTACCGCTCGGAGAAGGAGGAGATGACACAGCGGGTGGAAGTCGACCGGAGTAGGGGCATGGCAGCAGTCGGGGATCAGCGGGTGGCCGGTGGAGGGACTCGGCAGGGGTCGGGGATCAGCGGGTGGCCGGTGGAGGGACTCGGCCGGGGTCGGGAAAGAAACTGGCTGGGGTCCGATTTCTCAAGGAAGAAGAAGAAGAAGAAGAAGAAGAAGAAGAAGAAGAAAGGAAGAAGAAGAAGAGAAATATGGTTGTGGGTTTTAGGGAGGATGGAGGAGAGAGAGAGGGTTGTGTTCTCTAGGTTTGGGGATTAGGTCCGGCACGGGGAAGAGTGTGGTGATGAAGATATTTTATAGGGAGTTGTATGAGGGTTGTGTGGTTGGGGATGCTCCAATTTCAAATGAATGGCTAGGATTTCATATGGAGGAAAATTGTGTTCACCAAAGGAGAGGGGGTGGTGATGTTGGACCGGTCAATGAGAGGGGCTTCTTCATTTGGTCTTGACCGATGAGGTTAAGACACATATTACAATATTTGCAATTAAGCCCCAAAATTTTGGATATTTGCACAAACATATGAAATAATGCAAAATTTATGGGAAAATTGGTGTTTGGTGTTTTGTAGGGTGAGAGGGTGTTGTGTATTTTGTATGGGCTTAATTAAAGGGGCATTGGAATTAAATTAGGATTAAAATAGGATTAGTCAAAGTTGGTATCCCCAATTTAATTAGAATAAATTATCATGTGCTCTTAAATTAAATGGGGGCATATGAGATCTCAATTGGGAGTGACACAAAGGTCATGAATGGTGTAGGCTTGGTGTCAGTCTTGGACCCTTTAATTGGTCCGGCTCAACGAGTTGAGTTGGTGTCTAAAAATTGATGGCAACGACACAGGTGCGCGACACATAATTAAATATGGATTTCGGTTATGGAAAGTTGTGCAATTAAATTAGAGCACAAAGAATTATGATTTTGAGAGACGGGAAACTCCAGCGCCTAAATTAGCGTGTCAAGTCTAGAATACAACAATAAATTAGAAATTATGGACTGATGTTGGGCTCCGAATATTTTAACAACGGTAGGGCGTGCCAAGAGTTTAATTAAAGAATCAGACTTCTGCATCCTAAATTCTAAACCTCAATCATCTGCTGTTAAACCAAAATTTTCTAACCAAAAACCAGACTATCTATAGAAATAAATGAGGGGGTTTACAGAAATTCTCAAAATCCTCTGAAAAAAGTTATCCAGTCAGGATTGGAGCGAAGCACAAACACTAACAGAAATTTTAATTATATTGATAAGAACTATAAAACAGCGTAAGGAAATATAAAATGGAAGAAATATTGGGAGATAAGGAATACTGGAGAGACATATATTCATTATATAGAAATAACTAGCAATGAACAGATATATGTGAATGCTAGTAATGAATGTACTGGAATAAAAGAATAGAAATTCTAACTAGGTATTGTGAAATATCAGTTACTATGTGATCAGCCTGGGACTAGATCAGGCTTGTTATATCTGATTGGCTATGATACATGCGAGGTCAGGTTAACCATCTGGTTAGCTATGATGCGAGAAAAAGTCTGGCTAATCATATGTAATAGGCTATGAGGCATGTAAATGGTCAGGCTACACCGTACGTGATGTGTGGGGTGAGCTACGATGCATGTAAAGTGGGGTATGAAAACATAACTTGCTAATATTTCTTCGTCCCTAGCTAGTGCGATGGATTCCAATCACGACTCCTCATGACAGGTATCTATGATACTAGCCCGTGTATCCGTTGTGTCTGAGTCTAGTATACACTACAACTAGAATCATAGTAATGATCAAAATAATAAAAATTATCAGAGAATGTACTCGCCTGTGGTCCAGAGCAATCTGAACTGGTGTCACACTGACCTATATATGAATATCAGGTCTAAATAGTATTTTGGAATTATAAATATGCTAAACTAGCTTGAAACTAGGTCTCTAGGTCAATACTAATTGCTATTAACTACACTAGCTGTTACCAATATATATATATATATATATATATATATATATATATATATATATATATATATATATATATATATATATATATATATATACTAGTGTTTTAGTATCTGAGCTATAAATAATACCTCACTCATATTTAATATCAACCCAACTCATACCTAGCATCCATACCTAGTATCTTAATACCCTCATATGACTATCTTGCCAATACCCTAACATCACCTATTACCTATATTTTGGTATACTAGTATCGTATGCTAGACACATCCTAATACAGGTATCATAAGCTATACCTTAGTATTCACACCAGTTCACTTATTAGTTATCCATATGTGCATACAACTGTTGACCCTTAAATCTAACACACAGGCCCTTAGTGTACATAAGTGTGCAGTCAACCGATACTCTCTGATATCAGTTATTTCAAAATTTAAGACTGCACAACTCAGGTATCAGTCTTAGTACTGATACCACAAGAGTACTAAAACACACATACTCGAATTCTAGCAGGAACCTAAGTAGCTGATACCCTACTGCCTCACTGGAACTCACCTCTCCTAAGGCACCAGACAATGCCCCCACCAAGTTCACAAGAGGGATAATTGAGTCCAATATCAACCCTCAATACTTCACTAACCAAATTGCATTATCTTCCCTTCCTGCAACTGCAGTTTGCAACGGCTAATATGCTACAACTCGAGCACCCTACTACAAACACACTCATGTCAGTTCCCCCATACTTGTACTTAATTACTATGTCTCCTCTTTCAAATACTGATACTCTCTAATACCTCATGTACATATACCCACAATGGCTAATATGCTACAACTCGAGCACCCTACTACTAACACACTTGTGTTAGTTCCCCCACACTTGCACTTAATTACTCTGTCTTCTTTTTCAAATACTGATACTCTTTAATACCTCATATACCCATACCCACAACCCACACACACAAGTGTGTAGCTGATACCAACCTACTGCACTATCAGTACACCGATACTCCCCGTATCAGATGCCAATCACCCAAGCCCAAGCACCTCTTGGGAGATGGATTTTCAATGCAAAATCAAGGGTTCTCTAGCTAAGTCTCTTCTTCTCCAATGCTCCTTGTGACCTGAACTTTTAGGCTTCTTAGATGAGAGAAATGAGAGAGATTGGGGTTTAATTTTTAAAATTTGGTGGAGGAATGAAGGGGTTTGGGGAAGAACTACATCTAAGGTTTCATGAACAAATGAATGCACTTGAGGGAGGCTCCCCCTCTCTTATACAGGGCCGGCCACATGAGGACCTAGGTCTAGCTAATGCATAAAGTCTCATTTGCCCTCAATGGTTTGTCATAAAGAGTTATTCAAATAAGTGGGATTTTTATCCCAAGTGAGGGTTTAACAAATTTCTAATTAAATAAAAAGGGATTAACTAGTGGGTTCAAAAATGTCTAGTCTAAGGTTGAGTCTAATGATCACATCAAGTCTAGTCCACTAACTCATATCATTAATACTAATAATTCAACATATTATACATATTATGTAACTACAAACACAATATATATATATATATATATATATATATATATATATATATATATATATATAGTAGTATAAATGACAATAATGCCCCTACTCTAGAAATATGGTAGTGAGAAGTCTACCCTCCTAAAAAAATTTGTCCTCGAAATTGAACTAAACTAGCACAAGAACACAATCAGAACAATAAAAAATATACCTCAAGGCTAAAAGAGATAAGGGTATTGCTCGCGCATTTCGTCCTCCCTCTCCCAGGTTGACTCACCTGGAGAGTGATATCTCCATACAACACAAACCAAAGGAATAGACTGGTTCCATATTACCTTCTCTCTGCAATCCCAAATCTCTACGGGCTGCTCTAGATAGCTGAGAGTCGGACCAACCTCGATCTCCGAGTGATCTAGTATGTGACTAAGATTTGCCATGTATTATATAAAATATGACACATAGAATATGTCATGTACTCTCTCTAGTACAGGCGGCAAGTCTAGCCTGTAGGCCACTGCACCGACCTTTGCAAGAATACCAAAAGATCTTATGTACCGTGGATTAAGCTTCTCGCCTCCACCAAAGTGAATCATTTCCCGTGTCAAAAAAATCTGCAAGAATACCAAATCGCCAACCTAGAATAATACAGACTTAACACAAAATCTAAAACAAAGAAATCACAAGCAATTTTAACAAAACCTATACCTCAAACTCCAAGGGTCTACGGTGGTTGTCGGCCCAATTCCGATGTCTGTCCTGCGCCACTCAAAGTCTATCTCTGATGATTTTTATCTTCTCCTTTGCGTCCAAGACTATCTCTGGTCCCAACAAGGCTCTTTCTCTGACATCATCCCAAGATAACGATGTACGGCACCTCTGTCCATATAGAGCCTTGAATAGTGACATCTCAATACTGGCCTGGTAGCTGTTATTGTAAGCAAACTCTACCAGGTATAGATGATTCTTTCAAGAACCTTCGATATCCAGAACATAAGTGCGTAGCATATTCTTGAGAGTCTGAATGGTCCTTTCTGACTTTTCGTCTGTCTGGGGATGATATGCAGTACTGAACTTGAGCTAAGTGCCCAAACTAGCCTACAAACTCCTCCAGAAGTGGAAAGTAAAATGACTATCCTGATTCGAGACGATGCTCACAGAAACCCCACGTAATCTGACAATCTGTCACACATACGTCTTCCCTAGCTTCCCCGTCGATGTACCCACTTTGAATGGTAAGAAGTGGGCTGATTTGGTTAACCTGTCTATTATGACCCAAATCGCGTCTTTTTCTCCTGGAGAACGCTGAAGCCCGAAAAAAAATCCATAGTCACATGCTCCCATTTCCACTCTGGGATGGTTAAAGGCTGAAGCAATCCACCCGGCCTCTGTCGGTCCGCCTTTACCTGTTGGCACACTAAACACCTGGATATAAAATGTGCTACCACGCGCTTCATACCATACCACCATACGTGCTTTCTCATGTCTCGATACATCTTGTTGGCACCTGGATGCATCAAGTACTGAGAGTGATACGCCTCCTACAAAACCTCCTCGTGCAGCTCCCCACTTGGCACACAAATCCTAGTACCATGTCGCAATGATCCATCATCAATAATAGTGAAGTCCTCCAATAATTTTGTTCGAACCTGTACCCTGATACTCCTCAGAGCCTCATCATCATACTGTGTAGCCCTGATTATGTCTATCAGCTTGGACTGTATCTGTAATCCCCACATCTGAATCTCGATACCAGGAACTAGCACCTCAATTCCCAAGCTCTCAAGATCGGCCAACAAGTGTCTGTCTTCAAGTACATAGCCATCGGATACCTGCTCAAGGCATCGGCGACTACGTTGGCCTTTCTTGGGTGGTACTATAATAAAATATCGAAGTCCTTCATCAACTCTAACTACCTCCTCTGCATCATGTTCAGCTCTTTCTGCATAAATACGTACTTCAAGCTTTTATAGTCGGTGAAGTTCTCCACACGCTCTCCGTATAGATAGTATTTTCACATCTTTGGAGCAAAGATAACCGCTGCCAACTCCAAATCGTGGGTGGGATAGTTCTTCTCATGAGGACATAATTGTCTGGAAGCATAGGCAATCACCTTCCCTTGTTGCTAAAGAATACAACCCAAACCCTTCCCTGAAGCATTATTATAGATAGTGAATCCACCTGTCCCCGATGACAACGTCAATACTGGAGCTGTCGTCAATCTTTTCTTCAGCTCATAAAATATAGCTTGTCAATCCTCTGTCCAGAAAAAATTTATATCCTTCCTGGTCAGCCTAGTCATCGGCTCTGCAATCCTGGAGAAGTCTTGTACAAACCTTTTTTAGTAACCTGCTAGTCCAAGAAAACTCCTGATCTCAACCATTGAACTGGGAGTAACCCACGAATCTACTACCACGATCTTCTTCGGGTTAACTGAGATCCCGTCACCCGTCACCACATGCCCAAAGAATTCAACCTTGTTAAGAAAAAACTCGTACTTCGAAAGCTTTCTGTAAAGCTCCTCATTCTTGAGAGTCTCCAAAACCATCCTCAGGTGCTCTTCATGCTCCTCCGGGGTCCTTGAATACACAAGAATGTCAACGATAAATACCACCACGAACTTGTCAAGGTACTAATGGAACACCTTGTTCATCAGGTTCATGAATAATGTTGGTACATTAGTCAACCCAAACGGCATCACCATGAACTCAAACTGGCCATATCGAGTCTGAAAAGTTATCTTTAGAATGTCTTCTTTCTTCACTTTTACTTGGTGGTAGCCTGACCTCAAGTCTATCTTTGAGAATACCTTCGCTCCGCTCAACTGATCAAAGAGATCATCTATCCTCGGCAGCGGGTATTTATTATTGATAGTGAGGTTGTTCAGAGCTCTGTTTTTGATACACATGCATACCGACCCATATTTATTTGGTACAAAAAAATAGAGCTCCCTACGGTGATAAACTGAATTTGATGAAGCCCTTGTTCTATAACTCATCAACCTGCTTCTTCGACTCTACCAGTTCGTTGTTGTTTACCCTATAGATGTGTTGTGATATTGGCTCTACGCCTGGCACCAAGTCTATAAAAAACTCGACATCTCTGTCTGGCGGCAAATCTGGCAACTCCTCTAGAAAGACATCCAGGAATCCCGCTATCAAAGGATGTGGCAACTCCTTTTCTTCTATCCTAGCTCCACAAAAGGTGCCCTTGCTCTGCTCTATTGCTCCTCTGGCGACCACAAACACTGGCTCTACTGGTGGTCAAAATATCACTCTACTTCTACGATAATCTATAGTAGCATAATGCCTACTCAACCAGTCTATCCCGAGTATAATATCATATCCCGAAAGTGGCATTATAAGTAAGCACACACTCAACTCTTGCCTCCCAAAGAAACTCTCCGGTCCTTGCAAAAATCACTGACAAGGATAATTCCTTCGCCAGTCGTGATCTTGCAAGTCCTATCTAAGAGTTCTGCCTCTAAATGATACTTAAGATGTAAACCCCCTCATTTAATTTTATAGATAGACTGGTTTTGGGTTAGAAAATTTTGGTTTAGCATCAGGTAATTGAGGTTTAGAATTAAGGTTGCAGATGTCTGATTCTTTAATTAAACTCTTGGTGCACTCTACCGTTGTTGCAATATTCGGAGCCCAACAATAGCCCATAATTTCCAAAAAATTATTGCATTCTAGACTTGACAAGCCAATTTAGGTGCTGGACTTTTTCGTCACTCAAAAACATAAACCCTTGTGCTCTAATTTAATTGCATAACTTCTCGTATCTAAAAATATATTATTTAATCCGGTGTCGCGTACCTGTGTCATTGCCATCAATTTCGAGACACCAACTCAACCCGTTTAGCCGGACCAATTAAAGGGTGTAAGACTGACACCAAGCATACACCTTTCATGACCTTTGTGTCACTCCAAATTGAGATCATATGTGCCCCCATTTAATTTAAGAGCACATGATAATTTATTTTAATTAAATTGGGGATACCAACTTTGACTAATTCCAACTTAACCTCAATTTAACCTAAACCCTCATTCTTTCATTGAGCCCATGTAAAACACCAAACACCACTTTCCACACAATTTTTCCATTATTTTATGTGTTTGTACAAATACCCAAAGTTAAGGGGCTAATTTGTAAATAGTGTTAATATGTGTCATCACCTCATTGGTCAAAACCAAAAGAAGAAGCCCCCCTCTCCCTCGATCGGTCCAACCTCAATCCTCTCTCCCCTTTGTGTGAACATAATTTCTCCGTGATGAATCTGAGCCACCCATTCAAAATGGGGACTCATCATCAACACACACTCCTTATCACACATCCCTATTTAATGTCTCTTCACACCTCACAACACAAGCGGCCCTAATCCCCAAACATAGGAAACCACACTCCTCTCTCTCTCCTCCCCCTTCCTTACACATCAGCCGAACTCCACATCCATAATTCCTTTCTTTTTCTTTTTCTTTTTTTTCCTCTCCACTTCTTCTTCTCTTTCCCGACCTCCCCCACCGGAGCCAACAGCCGGCCATCCTTCCGCTGCCATCAACCTCACCACTGCTACCACCGTCGATGTCCACTCTTCTCCATCCCGCTACCATCTCCTACTCCGGCTACCACCAGAACTGACCGCCTCCCCCTCGAAGCACTCCCGCTGCCACGACATCTCCGGCGAGCCGCTGCCAATTGCTGCACCACCTCCCTCTATTTATCATTACCAGAACACCCTCGGTCGAGCTTCACCTTGACATATACCCCTCGACCGGCCTCCTCCTTCGGCCACCCTTCACCACCCTTCACCACCAGCATCACCACCCTTCACCACCAGCATCATCATCCTCATCATCAACATCATCATTATCAACATCATCATCTTCATCATCTCCATCATCACCATCAACCCCACACCACCACGACCTCCCCCCTCCGGCCAGCAACCACCACATCGCCTGTAGAGCCCCGTTCTCCCGGTGCAGAGAGCGCGGCTAAGAAACACAAGTCGGTATCGTTCGATCGGGATAGATTGAATTAAGAACTCGTCCTCGTTATGGATATGTTTCTTCGGAATCGATTCCCATATTCAGTGGACTGTGCCCCAAGGATCGGCTTAGCGGCAGAGTCAGGAGGGACCTCTCCGCTGCTATCTTTTATGCCTCGGTTTTTGATGTCGCTTGTTGCTTTCGTGCTTTGAGTTGGTTTTGGGATTTGCTTGTTTTCCTTGAACGGTTTCGATGGTTTTCATTATTTTTGTTCATTGACTTGCACTTCTATTCCGAGATTGGAAAGAGAGGACGAAGTATTAATCGAGCTGTTCGTGTGCAGGTGAACGAGCAGTAGGCGGCTTGCGAGCGGAGTCGTGAAGCGCCTCTTTCCTTCTTCTTTCCAAAATCTAAGTGAGTGGCTACCAACCCGATTAGCTAGCCCTGCTTCCAAGCTTCACTCCTTTTGCCCCGATCAAACGATACCAATTAATAATAAAAGAAACCAAGATAAAAGAGAATAGACTTGGTTAATACTGCTTGTCAATCAAACTCGTGAACGGTTACTTACTTGCATGCTTGTTCGTTCGGGATATTCATCATATGCATCAATTTTAGTTAGAATATATCTTCTTCTATAATTGTGCTATCAATGCATCATATCTATGCATTCCTCGTGTTGCCTCTACTGCGTGAATGGATAACTTAACTAAACAACGTGTGTTCGATCATGGGCAACTTGTGCACAAGGGTATAAGTTCTGCGGACGGTCGCTGGGGCACTGGCACCGATCCGATCCGGGCGGAACTTCGTGTGTAGTCATCGTGTGCGGACTGGATGGCTTGCAACGCATCGTGTGTTTATCGTGTATCTATTATGAGCTCTCGTTGCATGCTATCCTAGTCCATGACTAGTCCATAATGGCTACCAAGCCAGTGATCACCTGTGGCATAGTCATCGTGTGCGGACTGGACGGCTTGCAACGCCTCGTGTGTTTATCGTTGCATCCTATCCTTGTCCATGACTATTTCCACCTTGTATATTTAAACCTGTTGCATACTAACTTGTGTCTTCGTGGCAGAAAAGGCATGGTAAGTATTGTGCAGGTAATTCAGACGGTCAGGTAAAATCCACCTAATGGTGGCACGTTCATTTCAGTAAATTCTATATGCTGCTTACTTGTAAATGAACTAAGGCAAGATAGAAACCCACAAAAATTTGCATGCTTCACTAAACAACGTGTTGATTGGTATAGTTCGGCTAGCTCGCCTTCACCAGCATGTTTCGATATGCTGACCCTCGTTGAAACAGGTTCTCTGCACCAAGGCGAACCGAGCGAGGAGCCGAAGTCGTCTACCCAATCCAGTCCAAGATGTTGGCGCATCTTCACCGCGCCTCGAAGCCTTTTGAAGTCCGAAGCTGCAACTCTTCATACATAAAATGTAGCTCCGTGGCAAAGCTATCCTCCAGCCTGGAGGT
The DNA here is from genome assembly GCA_036927795.1 of Iris macrosiphon. NCBI lineage: Eukaryota > Viridiplantae > Streptophyta > Magnoliopsida > Asparagales > Iridaceae > Iris > Iris macrosiphon. The sequence continues at coordinate 155,811,491 of JAYESA010000009.1, forward strand.
CTATATCGTTTTGAGTTTATAAAGGGATGTAATGTACAGGACTGCTATCTCATTTTGAGTAATCTCTTTTGTAAGCCGTTCGGTATATTAGTTGACTCGTTCAAGAGTTTGTAATAGATGTTCATTATCAATAAAGAGAACTTTTCTATGTTTCAAATCTGTGTTTCAATTTATCTGCGTACTCTGAATATGTGCTTGCTATGCAAATCATTAAAGCCTTGTGCGGGCGCAACTCCAGGCCCGCACGGCGGTCACGATTCGGGGGACGCCTCAAGTGATTCTACGGAATTGGGTCATGACATAGTGGTATCAGAGCACAGATTCAAGTTCCTTAGACTTCGTGCTGGAAAAGTTCCTTTAACGATCAAATTCCTGTGCGAACTCTTGAACTCGCTAAGCCAAAATGAGATACGTTCATGCAATAAGTCCATAATACATTATGATCCTAATGTAATTTACCTTCTTTTGAAGGAATGGATCCAGCGCAATCTGCAGCGCAACCACCGAACGAAACACAAGAAAGCAGTTCGGGTACTTCGGAAAGCTCTCGAAGCCAACGAGACATGTCTCAAGTCGACCCGCTTGAGCGGGTGCTACAAATGCTAGAAACACAACGACAACGAGACGATGCTCGCCAAGCCAAGCTCGAGAGCAATTTAGAGACCCGATTCTCTGTCCAACAGAAGCAGGTAGATGCCCTGCAATAAATCGTTCAGACTTTGGCTGCCAACCATTCCGCCGCAACAGCAACGACTCCGGTGGAACAGCCCGTGCTTGAAGTAGAGACGCCACGAATTCCAAGGACGAGGGACGTGACTGCCTTCAACTTGGGCCACTTCAAGAAAGTCTGCAACACCCCATTCAACGGGACTGAGGACCCAGTGGTAGCTCTAGATTGGCTAGCAGAACTAGAAGATCACTTCGCTCTGCTAGAGGTCCCCGAAGAGAAGCGCGTCTCCTGCGCGCAACTACAGCTCTGCCTCAACACACACGATTGGTGGGACGTGCATCGACGATCTCTCCAATTTGATCACGGAGAGGAGGCGATCTCGTGGACGACCTTTCATGCCGCGTTCGAAGAGGAGTTTATACCGCCTCCAGTACAACGTCAAATGGAAAATGATTTCGTGCAACTGAGGCAGGGCAGTATGACAGTTAAGCAGTACTCTGCCGAATTCAACTGACTCTCCAAATTCGCTAAGGCCTATTTACCTGATACAGCGAGTCGAGCCAGAAGGTTTGAAGGTGGACTACGCCCTGCCATCCATTCGCACGTGGTCAATAATCAATATAGAACAATGCGTGAAGTCATGAATCACGCCCTATCTCTCGAACCGCAGTATCCTCACGTTTCCACCGGCGCTGTGCATACCTACAATCACAAACGCCAAGGCAACGATAGAGGAAATACCGCTGCAAAGCGCCCTAACCACGGCGGTCCCCGGAGAGGAAATCAAGAATGGTGTAACTTCTGTAAGAAATCTGGGCACACCATTAATCAATGTCGTAAGAGACTTGGGTTATGTCTTGCTTGTGGCAATCTAGGCCATGCCATAAATTCCTGCCCGAACCTTCCTGATCGTCGTCCTCGACGAGATAATCTTTAACGGTAAGCATTGTTCTTAAGTTTCGGGACGAAACTTCCAATTGGTTGGGTAGGATGTAGCGCCCCGTTCTCCCGGTGCGGAGAGCGCGGCTAAGAAACACAAGTCGGTATCGTTCGATCGGGATAGATTAAATTAAGAACTCATCCTCGTTATGGATTTGTTTCTTCGGAATCGATTCCCATATTCAGTGGACTGCGCCCCAAGGATCGGCTTAGCGGCAGAGTCAGGAGGGACCTCTCCGCTGCTATCTTTTATGCCTCGGTTTTCGATGTCGCTTGTTGCTTTCGTGCTTTGAGTTGGTTTTGGAATTTACTTGTTTTCCTTGAACGGTTTCGATGGTTTTCATTGTTTTCGTTCATTGACTTGCACTTCTATTCCGAGATTGGAAAGAGAGGACGAAGTATTAATCGAGCTGTTCGTGTGTAGGTGAACGAGCAGTAGGCGGCTTGCGAGCGGAGTCGTGAAGCGCCTCTTTCTTTCTTCTTTCCAAAATCTAAGTGAGTGGCTACCAACCCGATTAGCTAGCCCTGCTTCCAAGCTTCACTCCTTTTGCCCCGATCAAACGATACCAAGTAATAATAAAAGAAACCAAGATAAAAGAGAATAGACTTGGTTAATACTGCTTGTCAATCAAACTCGTGAACGGTTACTTACTTGCATGCTTGTTCGTTCAGGATATTCATCATATGCATCAATTTTAGTTAGAATATATCTTCTTCTATAATTGTGCTATCAATGCATCATATCTATGCATTCCTCGTGTTGCCTCTACTGCGTGAATGGATAACTTAACTAAACAACGTGTGTTCGATCATGGGCAACTTGTGCACAAGGGTATAAGTTCTGCGGACGGTCGCTGGGGCACTGGCACCGATCCGATCCGGGCAGAACTTCGTGTGTAGTCATCGTGTGCGGACTGGATGGCTTGCAACGCATCGTGTGTTTATCGTGTATCCATTATGAGCTCTCGTTGCATGCTATCCTAGTCCATGACTAGTCCATAATGGCTACCAAGCCAGTGATCACCTGTGGCATAGTCATCGTGTACGGACTGGACGGCTTGCAACGCCTCGTGTGTTTATCGTTGCATCCTATCCTTGTCCATGACTATTTCTACCTTGTATATTTAAACCTGTTGCATACTAACTTGTATCTTCGTGGCAGGGAAGGCATGGTAAGTATTGTGCAGGTAATTCAGACGGTCAGGTAAAATCTACCTAACGGTGGCACGTTCATTTCAGTAAATTCTATATGCTGCTTACTTGTAAATGAACTAAGGCAAGATAGAAACCCACAAAAATATGCATGCTTCACTAAACAACGTGTTGATTGGTATAGTTCGGCTAGCTCGCCTTCACCAGCATGTTTCGATATGCTGACCCTCGTTGAAACAGGTTCTCCGCACCAAGGCGAACCGAGCGAGGAGCCGAAGTCGTCTACCCGATCCAGTCCAAGCTGTTGGCGCATCTTCACCGCGCCTCGAAGCCTTTTGAAGTCCGAAGCTGCAACTCTTCATACACAAAATGCAGCTCCGTGGCAAAGCTATTCTCCAACCTGGAGGTCTATATCATTTTGAGTTTATAAAGGGATGTAATGTACAGGACTGCTATCTCATTTTGAGTCATCTTTTTTGTAAGCCGTTCGGCATATTAGTTGACTCGTTCAAGAGTTTGTAATAGATGTTCATTATCAATAAAGAGAACTTTTCTATGTTTCAAATCTGTGTTTTAATTTATCTGCGTACTCTGAATATGTACTTGCTATGCAAATCATTAAAGCCTTGTGCGGGCGCAACTCCAGGCCCGTACGGCGGTCACGATTCGGGGGACGCCTCAAGTGATTCTACGAAATTGGGTAGTGACATCGCCGAGGTAAACCCCTCCCCTTCTACGTATGTATATTTTGTGTTTTGTATATTTGTTTATTAGTTTAGTTAGTTTTAGGGTTGTAGTATATTTGCATGTGAGATTTTAGGGTTTAGTTTATTGTATAATATACACTAAATGGGTAATATGCTAAGTTGATTATTCAGGGTTTTGAATGCTTGAATATTCATGGGTTGAGGTTATGAATGATATACATTGATGTTGGAAATGTGATATATAATAAGGATGAGGTCTACATTCCATATGAGATTTTTAGGGCTTTATACATAATGTTAATGCAATATTGATCGATTGATTGATTTTATGATGTGATACCTAAAGGTTGGTCATTTATTAAGAGGTAAATAATAATAATAAAATTGATTGAGGAGAAGTTTTATTACGAAATCATAGTGATTGTATATATTTGAGGGTTTGATAAATAATTGATAATTTACTTGAGGATGATATATGTCAATGTGCATGTTAACGTTTGTGAACACCGGGGTGAAACTGAGGATTGATCATGGTTTGAACTACTGAACATCGTGACGTCTGGTAATGAGTGATAGGTGTTCGCAATACCATGATGTACGTACCTGTGTATATCAAAATTCTAGGACACATCCATACACTGTTATCGTGCCATATTTCTTGTATCCTGAGACTGACAGCATGACTGGAATCTGGGACGACCTTAGGGTCGCGTCTGTTGATAGTTATTTCTGTGTGACGAGACTGCTAGATAGAGGTTCAGGTTCAGCGCACACTCGTTGACCGCTTGGGAAGGGGAAGACAGTTACTAGACGTTTGGGCTCCTCTACACGCGCTTATATATGTATATATACTATTTCTATAGTGATCATGTATCTAGATTAGTTGTATCACCCGTGTGTTTCTGTGTTCGGAGCTACGGTTTTATTTTGGACAGCCCATGCATCGAACATTGTCTTCAAACTATGTCTCACATAGGTGGTTATGCTATATTACACCGTCACTGCACTTATACTTTCTGTTATACTTTGGCATGCTATATTTTTGTACCTTGTTACGTCCCTCTGAGGACCCGGTTCCCTTCCAGGCATAGGCAAGGAGGATTATCTAGAGGAGTATGGACCGGGAGCATATCCGGCAGATGGACCAGTTGCAGAGGACGAGATCATTCCCGAGGACTTCGTCTGACTCTCTGGTAGTGACTTCATCCTGGGATGGTATTATTATCTAGCTATCGGATATCGTTCCTAGTTATCTTCCTGCTTTCCTTCATTTTAGTATTTGTACTCGCAGGTTTGTTCCCGTGTGACTCTTCTAGTATTTGTACTATGATATATTTTTTGTGTTATTTCCCTTCTGCACATTAGTAGTTATGATTATCTCTATGTGCTTTTATATCTGTTGCCTGTGGATGAGGTTTAGTTTCATTGTTTATGTGTTATGTGTTTGGATTTTATCATTGTACTTTACAGCTTAAGTGCACTCCATCGGGTAGATTAGATTGGGATGCCCGCCGAAGTGTGCTGCTGGCCATTGCCACATGGCTCAGTTCCTTATATTTGGAACTGGGACGTGACAAGGTTTTTGTGGTGGCCCATGCAGGTCCGATTTAAATTGTCTTGGTCACCTGACTCTGCCAAGCGAGCCTGCAAATTAGGAATAGATATTAGGAATCTCATCTACAAGTTTGAATCCTTCATATGACACCTTTATATCGTTTTTTTTTGCCAATTGCATATTATTTAAATTCTTTAACGCTGATCTTAATCATGACTTCTTTTCAGAGTTATGAATCTCCGAAGCGGACGTGTCGCGCAGCCGGGTGATGTCCCCCGTGATGCAGGATCATCCGGGGAACCGAAACTGGGACATGTTCTTCTGTTGACTCTAGCTCCCCAGGGACAGTCATCTGGACAGCCAGAGGTGCCTTCGGACGGGTACCAGACCCCGTATCAGGCAAGTCATGAGGACCGGAGGACCCCGAGTCAGGAGGAACAGCAGTTGCCCCTACCACCTCCATTCCCTCCGCAGATGCCATATATGCCTTTCCCTACAGGGCAACCCATGGACGGGCCTCAGATATTTCAGATGGTCTACACGATGAAACAGGCCCAGCAGCAGGTCCAACAGCAAGCTCAGCAGCAGGCCCAGCAGCGCCAGGCTGAGACCTTGAGGGAGAGTATTATGACGGCCTTGGGACAGGCATCACCACCGGCACGCCAGTCAACGATGGGGTATGTCATAGACTTCCGTCGTATGATACCACTTTCTTTTGCTGGCACGGAAGAGCCGACGGAGGTTCATGCATGGCTCACCAGCATTCAGCATCAGCTGGAGGCCACCGACCTACCACGGCATAGATAGATGACTGCCGTCAAGATGTAGGTTACTAGCAACGCTCATCACTGGTGGCTCTCAGAGGAGGAGCGTTTGGGACCAGACCGGGTCACATGGGAAGAGTTCTCTAGACTCTTCCAGGAGATGTACATACCATCCACTGCCCGAGCAGAACTTCAGAATAGATTCCAGAACCTCAAGCAAGGCAGTATGACTATAGAGGAATACAATGCTGAGTTCCTCCGCCTGAGCAGATTTGTACCGTACCTAATCCCGACCGAGGAGACGAAGGCCGAAAAGTTCTATTAAGGCCTGAGTTTCGAGACGCAGAGACTTATTGGGTCTATAGCCCCCACCTCCTACTCCGAGGTGTTATTAGCAGCACGATGCCAGGACCGCATCAACAAGATGGAGGCCAGCCTGAAGCGCTCCTATGCATCATCATCATCATCAATTCGAGCCTTGCAGGGAGGACTGTGAAGCGTCCACTGGTATAGCAGCAGCAGCAGCAGAGAGCAACACCCCTACAGGGAGCAGTTATTCCCACATGCCATTACTGCGGCAAGAAGGGACATTTATTGAGGGACTGTCGACGGAGGCTGGGCACTTGTCTGAGATGTGGGTCAGACCAGCACGCAGTCCGAGATTGCCCAGATCAGAGGGCTCTAGTACAAATGGTTCATCGGCCAGCCCTGCCAGCACCGAGGCCTTATCAGCAGCCACCCGGACTGAGGCCGCCTTACGTAGGAGCTGGAGCACTACGACCACCAGCACCAGAAGAAAACCAGAGGAGGCCACCCTTGGCCCCACAAGCAGATCGATTCCAGCAGGCTCGACAACAGCCGAGAGCACCAGCACCGAGACATGGTCAGGCCCATGCGATGACTATAGAGGAGGCAGAGACAGCCGGAGAAGTGATCGCAGGTACTATCTTAGTAGCTTCGTTACCAGCAGTAGTCTTATTTGATTTTGGTGCCACACACTCTTTCGTAGCTGCTAGTTTTGTGGCCACCCATAGAATAGCAACTACACCCCTTCCGAAGATCAAGAGGATTCTTACGGGAGATAGAATAGTACCAGTTAGCAACACTTGTAGATCATGTTCAGTAGTTGTTTGCGGACGAGAGATGCGTGCCCGATTTCTGGTCTTCTCCATGCCGGACTATGACATTGTCCTAGGCAAGGATTGGTTGAGCCAATACCATGCAACGCTAGATTGCCGTCGTGGTTGTGTTATATTTAGACCCCTAGATCACTCGGAGTTTGAGTTTCTTCGGGGAGCCCGAGAGCATGGTGTCCAACCTACCTTAGCGACACATATTGTAGAAGGTAGACCGATGTACCCTCACTTTATATCAGAGTTTGAGGATGTGTTTCCAGAGGATCTCCCAGGCCTGCCACCTGACAGAGAGATAGAGGTTACTATAGAGTTGACTCCCGGAGCCGAGCCAGTTACTTCTCCCATCTACAGACTAGCACCGAAGGAGTTGGTTGAGTTGAAAGTCCAAGTAGATGATCTCCTAGATAAGGGTTTCATTCAGGCTAGTGTTTCTCTATGGGGAGCACCCATCTTATTTGTGCCGAAGAAAGATGGGACGGTACGGTTGTGTATTGATTACAGGACGTTAAATATTGTAACGATAAAGAATAAGTATCCACTGTCACGCTTCGATGATTTATTTGACCAGCTTAGTGGCGCATGTGTATTCTCGAAGATTGACCTCAGATCCGTCTATCATCAGATCAAGGTACGGAGAGAGGACATTCCGAAGATGACTTTTCGGACAAAGTATGGGCACTATGAGTTTTTAGTCATGCCGTTTGGTTTAACCAACGTGCCAGCAGTATTTATGAGTCTGATGAACAATATTTTCCACCAGTACTTAGATAAGTTCGTGGTGGTGTTCATCGATGACATCTTGGTATATTCCAAGATCCAGGAGGAGCACGAGAGACATCTCAGAGTCGTGTTGGAGACGCTGAGGCAGGAGAGGCTGTATGCCAAGCTCAGCAAATGTGAGTTCTGCTTGGATAGAGTACCATTCCTGGGACACATAATCACCGAAAATAGACTATCAGTTGACCCAGAGAAGATCGCTGCAGTAGAGACGTGGTCTACCCCTACATCAGTTACAGAGATTAGGAGTTTTCTTGGACTTGTCGAATATTATCGGAGGTTCATAGAAAATTTCTCGAGGATTACTGCGCCTATGACGTGAATGACGCATAAAGACGAGGAGTTTATCTGGTCCGAGGAATGTCAGACAACTTTCGATGAGTTGAAGAAGCATCTGACATCAGTACCAATTTTGATACTTCCTTCAGGATCGGAAGGATTTGTAGTGAACAGTGATGCGTCTGGGAGCGGATTAGGATGTGTACTGATGCAACACGGCAAGGTGATAGCCTACGCATCGAGACAGCTAAGAGTTCATGAGAAAAACTATCTGACGCACTATCTAGAGCTAGCTGCAGTGATATTCGTACTAAAGCTATGGCGGCACTACCTTTATGGAGAGCGGGTTAAGATTTATACATATCACAAAAGTCTAAAGTATGTCTACACTCAGAAGAAGCTCAATATGAGACAGGGGCGCTGGCTAGAGTTGATGACAGATTATGATATAGACTTGTAGTACCACCCTAGCAAGGCGAATGTAGTAGCAGATGCCTTAAGCAGGAAGCCCGTGGCATACTTTTTAACGACTCAGCGGCAATTGCTAGAGTATCTTCAGGAGCTTGGGATAGAGATTGTATTGCCAGGCATGGATGGACAGATGACTAGCCTCAAGGTTTAGTCTATATTGGTTGAGAGGATCAGGGCAGCCCTGCCTACAAATAGGAGATTCCGATGACTATGAGAGAGGACAGAGGCCGGAATACAGACGAGACTCAGGATTCATGAATACGGAACATTGAGGTATGGAGATCGTCTATATGTTCCGAGTGGCGAGCTACGCCAGGAGTTGATGACCGAGGCTCATAGCGCTATTTATTCTATTCATCCCGGGGGAACGAAGATGTACCGAGATTTGAGACAACACTACTGGTGGCATGGGATGAAGAGAGAGATTACGAGATTCATGGCAAGATGTTTGGTCTGTCAGTAAGTCAAGGCTGAACATCAGAGGACTGCAGGACTATTGCAGTCGCTTCCCATTCCCGAGTAGAAGTGGAAACACATTACCATGGACTTCGTCACAAGATTCCCGAGAAGCCCTAGCGGGAAAGATGCAGTTTGGGTTGTCGTAGACCGACTCATCAAGTCTGCACATTTTTTGCCCTTAAGAGTTGGGCAGTCCACAGAGATATTAGCTGACATATATATGAGACAGATAGTACGACTACATGGAGTGCCTGTCAGCATTGTATCGGATCATGATTCCAGATTCACGTTATATTTTTGGCGGAGTATGCATGAGAGTCTAGGAACTCGTCTCAAGTTCAGTACTGCATATCATCCACAGACTGATGGTTAGTCAGAGCGCACGATTCAGATACTAGAGGATATATTGAGAGCGTGCATGATCGACTTTGGAGGATCTTGGGAGGACCATCTACACTTGGTGGAATTCTCCTACAACAATAGCTATCAGGCCAGCATACAGATGGCACCTTATGAGGCACTGTACGGCAGGAAGTGTAGGTCACCGGTATGTTGGAGTAACGTGAGAGAGTGTCAGATACTTGGTCCAGAGTTGGTGACACAGACAGTGGAGAAATTAAAGAAGATTCAGAGCCACCTGCGTGCAGCACAGGACAGACAGAAGCATTGGACAGATGTGCACCGCAGACCTTTGGAGTTCAAGGAGAGTGACCATGTATTTTTGAAGATATTGCCTACTCGTGGTACCATCAGATTCGGAGGCTGAGGTAAGCTAAGTCCGAGGTACATCGGACCTTTTGACATCTTGGAACGAGTTGACGAAGTGGCTTATCCTCTTGCATTGCCTCCCTCATTAGAAGGAGTGCATGACGTATTTCACGTATCACAGTTGAGGAGATACGTGGCAGACCCTAGCCACGTGCTTGACCATTCGGAGATTACAGTTGGGCCTAGTTTATCGTACGTAGAGCAGTCAGTGGTGATACTCGATCGCAGTGAGAAGACTTTGAGAGGTTAGACTATTTGACTGGTTAGAGTTGCATGGAAGCATCATTCGCCAGGCGAGTCTACCTGGGAGCGCGAGGATTCTATTCGGCAGTATTTTCCGTATTTATTTGAGGACCAAGGTACGAATTTACGTACTGCATTCGATTACCAATTTACTTTTAAATTCTCGTAGCTATTATTTTGTTTTACTTTTAATTTCGGGGACAAAATTTTTCTAAGTTGGGAAGGATGTAAACCCCCTCATTTATTTTTATAGATAGACTGGTTTTGGGTTAGAAAATTTTGGTTTAGCATCAGGTAATTGAGGTTTAGAATTAAGGTTGCAGATGCCTGATTCTTTAATTAAACCCTTGGTGCACCCTACCATTGTTGCAATATTCGGAGCCCAATAATAGCCCATAATTTCCAACAAATTATTGTATTCTAGACTTGACAAGCCAATTTAGGTGCTAGACTTTTCCGTCACTCAAAAACACAAACCCTTGTGCTCTAATTTAATTGCACAACTTCCCGTATCCAAAATCCATTATTTAATCCGGTGTCACGTGCCTATGTCGTTGCCATCAATTTTGAGACACCAACTCAACCCGTTTAGCCGGACCAATTAAAGGGTCCAAGACTGACACCAAGCCTACAGCTTTCATGACCTTTGTGTCACTCCAAATTGAGATCCCATATGCCTCCATTTAATTTAAGAGCACATGATAATTTATTTTAATTAAATTGGGGATACCAACTTTGACTAATCCCAACTTAACCCTAATTTAACCAAACCCTCATTCTTTCATTGAGCCCATGCAAAACACCAAACACCACTTTTTACACAATTTTTTTATTATTTTATGTGTTTGTGCAAATACCCAAAGTTAATGGGCTAATTTGCAAATAGTGTTAATATGTGTCATCACCTCATTTGTCAAGACCAAATGAAGAAGCCCCCCTCTCCCTTGACCAGTCCAACCTCACTGTTCTCTCCCCTTTGTGTGAACACAATTTCTCCATGATGAATCTGAGCCACCCATTCAAAATGGGGACTCATCATCACCACACACTCCCCATCACACATCCCTATTTAATGTCTCTTCACACCTCACAACACAACCGGCCCTAATCCCCAAACATAGGAAACCACACTCCTCTCTCTCTCTCTCTCTCTCTCCTCCCTCTTCCCTACACATCAGCCGAACTCCACATCCATAATTCCTTTCTTCTTCTTCTTCTTCTTCTTCTTCTTCTTTCTCTCCACTTCTTCTTCTCTTTCCCGACCTCCCCCACCGGAGCCAACAGCTGGCCACCCTCCCGCTACCATCAACCTCACCACTACTACCACCGTCGACGTCCACTCTTCTCCATCTCGCTACCATCTCCTACTCCGACTACCACCAGAACCGACCGCCTCCCCCTCGAAGCACTCCAGCTGCACGACATCTCCGGCGAGCCACTGCCAACTGCTGCACCGCCTCCCTCTCTTTATCATCACCAGAACCACCTCGACCGAGCTTTACCTTGACATACACCCCTCGACCGGCCTCCTCCTCAGGCCACCCTTCACCACCAGTATCACCACCCTTCACCACCAGCATCATCATCCTCATCATCAACACCATCATCTTTATCATCTCCATCATAACCATCAACCCCACACCACCAAGACCTTCCCCCTCCGGCCAGCAACCACTACATCGCCGAGGTAAACCCCTCCCCCTCTACGTATGTATATTTTGTGTTTTGTGTATTTGTTTATTAGTTTAGTTAGTTTTAGGGTTGTAGTATATTTGCATGTGAGATTTTAGGGTTTAATTTATTGTATAATATACAATTAATGGGTAATATGCTAAGTTGATTATTCAGGGTTTTGAATGCTTTAATATTCATTGGTTGAGGTTATGAAAGATATACATTGATTTTGGAAATGTGATATATAATGAGGATGAGGTCTAAATGCCATATGAGATTTTTAGGGCTTTATACATAATGTTATATGTAATGTTGATCGATTGATTGAGTTTATGACATGATACCTAAAGGTTGGTCATTTATTAAAAGGTGAATAATAATAATAAAATTGATTAAGGAAAAGTTTCATTACGAAATTATAGTGATTGTATATATTTTAGGGTTTGATAAATAATTGATAATTTACTTGAGGATGATATATGTCAATGTGCATGTTAACGTCTGTGAACACTGGGGTGAAACTGAGGATTGATCATGGTTTGAACTACTGAACATCATGATAAATATAGTAAGATTGAGGTTTTGTTTGATAATATTGTACAGATGATTAATTGGATTAGATGTAACATACCGTTAGTCAACCTTGGTCAACCCTGTAACTTAGCGTCTATGTGAGATGTAATGGAGGTTTAAACATATGCTAGACGTGTGTCACATCTTCCTTTAGCTGCGTGATAGTCTATTAACTGAGCTTGTATCTCGTCTCTAGGTACTACGGGACCTGCGAACTTGGACGTTATACCGGAGCCCCATCTTCAGCAGCCGGATCCAGGCAAGTGTACCTTGCCACCCTATATTTCAGTTATCAGATATTTATTAATTTATTATATACATTGTGCACATTTTTTATTAAGAATCATTACTTTATGTTCGGGTCACAACCGGCTGCAGACGTTCGTCGGTAACGTCTGGTTATGAGTGATAGGTGTTCGCAACACCTTGATGTACGTACCTGTGTATATCAAAATTCTAGGACACATCCATATACTGTTATCGTGCCAAATTTCTTATATCCTGAGACTGACAGCATGAATGGAATCTGGGATGACCTTAGGGTCGCGTCTGTTGATAGTTATTTCTGTGTGACGAGACTGCTAGATAGAGGTTCAGGTTCAGCGCACACTCGTTGACCGCTTGGGAAGGGGAAGACAGTTACTAGACGTTTTGGCTCCTCTGCACGCGCTTATATATGTATATGTACTATTTCTATAGTGATCTTGTATCTAGAGTAGTTGTATCACCCGTGTGACTCTTTGCCCGGAGCTGCGGTGCATCCCGTATGTTTTCGTGTCCGGAGCTATGGTTTTATTTTGGATAGCCCATGCGTCGAACATTATCTTCAAACTGTGTCTCACTTAGGTGGTTATGCTATATTACACCGTTGCTGCACTTATACTTTCTGTTATACTTTGGCATACTATATTTTTGTACCTTGTTATGTCCCTCTGAGGACCTAGTTCCCTTCCAGGCATAGGCGAGAAGGTTTATCCAGAGGAGTACAGACCGGGAGCATATCCAACAGCTGGACCAGTTGCAGAGGACGAGATCATTCCCGAGGACTTCGTCTGACTCTCTGGTAGTGACTTCATCTTGGGACGGTATTATTATCTAGCTATCGGATATCGTTCCTAGTTATCTTCCTGATTTCCTTTATTTTAGTATTTGTACTCGCGGGTTTGTTCCCGTATGACTCTTCTAGTATTTGTACTATAATATATTTCTTGTGTTATTTCCCTTCTGCACATTAGTAGTTATGATTATCTCTATGTGCTTTTATATCTGTTGCCTTTGGATGAGGTTTAGTTTCATTGTTTATGTGTTATATTTTTGGGTTTTATCATTGTAATTTACAGCTTAAGTGCACTCCATCGGGTCCATTAGATTGGGATGCCCACCGAAGTGTGTTGCTGGCCATTACCACGTGGCTCAGTTCCTTATATTTGGAACTGGGGCATGACATAAGAGCATAAGATACATATATGAAACTATGGGAAGCACTAGAATCGAATAATACAAATGCTAGAATAGAATCGAGAAGAACTGAACCTGATATCACGTCTCCTGCTGGCTCGGCCTCCTCGACCGTCATGGCATACGTTCGTCCCTAGGGTGCACCTCTCTGCTACTGTTGGTGCTGGACAAACCTCTACTGCTGTGGTAGAAGTGGTGGTCCCCTCTGTTGGCCTCCTAGTGTAGTAGGTACTCTAATAGGTCCCCTCTGAGCGGTTGCTCTACCCAGACCTGGACGAGTCTGAATAGACGGACAATCTCTCAACTGGTGTGCTGACGATCCACAAGACAATATGTACCCAACCTTTTCTGCAGATGTCTCTCGTGTGCCCCATCTTTCCTCAGTACGCACACTAGACATCGGGCTGGGTCTGCCTCTGCGACTGCTAGATATGTCCTTGAGCTGGTGGCTGATGTTGTTGGTGCGGATACGGCCTCTATTGTTGCTAAAAGTGGGGACGCTTGGACGGTCCCGTGCTACCATTCTCTCCTCCAAAAATGTCGCGTCCTCTCTTGGGCCTGAGGTCCAAATCATCCTCAGCAATTTGGACATCCATCAGAATGCCCTCAAAGGTAGCAGTGCGACGTCCAAAAGTATGAGACTTGATCTCTCCCATCAGTCCCTTCCTGAACTTTCGGGCTCAGTCTCGTGGGTCCCAAATCATCGATGGTGCAAAATGACTCAAGCAGCAAAACTCTGCGACGTACTCGTCGACTGTCACTACCACATTTTAAAAATAGGGATATTTTTGAATTTTTATATATTATTAATATTATGTTTAGTTATTTTAAATAATTGTATGATATATGTATTTATATTATATTATATACAGTATTCTAATGTTTGAGTTAGTAGACTAGACCTAGAAGCCCACTAGATGGACCCCTGACCGAAATATAGGGTTATGAATTTAATTTGTATTATTTTAGGATTAATTTATTGAAGTTGTAATTAATTACCGTGATTGTTACACCCTACCATTGTTGCAATATTCGGAGCCCAACATTAGCCCATAATTTCCAACAAGTTGTTGCATTCTAGACTTGACACGCCAACTTAAGCGCTGGACTTTTTCGTCACTCAAAATCATAATCCTTTGTGCTCTAATTTAATTACACAACTTCCCGTGTCCGAAATCTATTATTTATTCATGTTTCGCGCACCTGTGTCGTTGTCATCAATTTTGAGACACCAACTCAATCCGTTTAGCCGGACCAATTAAAGGGTCCAAGACTGACACCAGGCCTACACCTTTCATGACCATTGTGTAACTCATAATTATGCTCTCTTGTGCTTTATTTTAGCCGCATAATATTCGTCGCGGACGTTTATTTTAATTCTAAATAAAATCCAACTTTGTATCGTTGTGCGTTCCAATCGAAATTGGAGACACAATCTCGATCCATTTTGAGCAACTCAAATTAGGGTAATATTCTGTTCTGAGTCTTCTTCATTCATGACACTTCTGTCCCACTTAATTTTAGCCCCATGTACTTCTAATTAATTTTAGAACACCACTTGCATTTATTCTTTAATTAAATTGAGGATAACAACTTTGACTAATCCTGTTTTAACCCCAATTTAATCCAAATACCCCAATAATTAAGTCCATACAAAACACACAACAGCCCCTCACCCTACAAAACACCAAACACCAATTCCCCCACCAATTTTTATCATTTAATGTGTTTGTACAAATACCCAAATTTAAGGGGCTTAATTGCAAATGTTGCACTAGGTGTCATCACCCCATTGGCTCAAACCAAATGGAGAAGCCCTCAAACCTTCACCGGTTCAAACCTCATCCCACTCTCTACATTGTGTGAACACAATTTCTCATGTTAGATCTGAGCCACTCATTCAAATGAGGAATCATCATCACTACACACCTCCCATCACCTATCCCTATAAAACATCACCATCACTCCTCTCTTCCCCCAAGCCGACCCTAATCCCCACACCTTGGGAAACTCCCCACTCTCTCTCTCTCCTCCCTATTCTCCATACACAACCCCAACCGAAACCTTCTCCTCCCTTTTTCCTTTCTTCTTTCTTTCTTTCACTTAAACTCCTTCACCCGAGCCCCCTTCTCCGGCCAGCTCCCAACTCTGGCTACCCGCTTCATCCTTCTACCCGGCCACTCCTTCTTCTCCTCTACCATCATCTCCTCCGGTCGACATCACCCCGGCGAGCCCCCTGAACCCGACCAAGCTCCTCCTCCGGCCACCCGCTCAACACAACCCCCAGGACGCTCCTCCTTTTCCCTCCAGCATCACCCGCTGCCCCATCACCATCGGCCACCCGCTGTACACCGGCCAACCTCCATCTGCACGCTGCTACTGCCATGACCTTTCCTCGACCTTCTTCTCTGACTGCAACCCAACGTCCACTGCTCTTCCCTCCGGCCAACTCCCTCCACCCAAGATCCACTCTCTGCCACACGGCCGAGCCTCCCCCTGAGCAACGACCCCTCGACCACCTAACTGTCGACCCTCCTCCGGCCAGAGACGGCCACCCCGCCACGTTCTCCATCACATCACCACCATCACTCCCATCCACCTCATGCCCCGAGCTCCCCCTCCTGCTGTAACCACCCTATACCACCAGTACCACCACCCTACACCACCAGTACCACCTCCCCCACACCACCAGCACCACCACTCTTCACCTTCATCATCGTCTTCGTCGTCGTCATCGTTGCCATCGTCGTCATCTTCGTCAGCATCATCGTCACCTTCGTCGTCGTCATCTTCGTCATCGTCGTCATCATCATCGTGGACACCGTCGTCATCGTCGATCTCGTGCACGTACACAGGTTTGCGTTCTTCCCCTCGCGTACACGTATGCATATACGTATTTTGATGGGTGTATGTATATATGGTATGTAGATACTACTTATTAGTATTTGTTTAGTATATACGTATTTGATATATATATATATATATATATATATATATATATATATATATATATATATATATATATATATATATATATGTAGCATATGTATTCAATAGTATATGTTAGTATGTATGTACGTATTAGTATTAGTATATGTATATGGTTATTATGTGTATATTGATATATATATACATCCATAACGTATATGAACCTAATTAGTATAAATGTATGGTACATGTATTAGTATAGGTTTAAACGTATTTTGGTATATATATCTAGTATATCTCTTAATTAGTATATATAAATATATATACGTATTGTATATATCTCCCTAATATATATTTAATATATATATAAATTATTAATTCTATTTAAAGTATATATATATATATACATATATCTATTATATTTATAACAAATGGATATTAATGTATATGTTAGTTAATGATATGTATAATATGTCTATGTACTAGATGACCCAAGTGTAACCATGGATACCCCGTAGTTACATTGACCTGTGACCATGTAAATGTTAATTGACTGCCATATGTACACTGATGTACTGGCAAGCCCCGTATTATTTTGACTGTCTGTTTTGCACAGCAATTACAGATGCGACACCCGTAAAATCAGACGCACACTTGACCCTAGTTGACCAGTGTCATACCTAGCATAGCCCTGAGTTCATTGTGTTTTGATCGTGTGTGTTAGTGTAATATCTGATGCAATATTGTATTATATTATATGTGTATAGGACTATTGGATCGTCCTGCGAGACTTCAGGAGCAGGACATTGGTATTGACAGCTAAGGACCCCAGGCGAGTACATTCTCTGATAGTTTCTTATTTATGATATCCTCTATGTTCATTGTATCTAGTGTAAATATCCATATTTCTCGACATGATGGTTATACGGATTGGTATATCCGTATTTCGTCATGAGATGTTATTCCTTGTATATGGTGTATCGTGTATAAGTCTTGTTTCATTGTTTATCTTGTGCATGTACAGACACTGATTCTCGGGGAGACTTGCTACCTTCCTAGAGAATCCCGTGCCATAGCGTACCATGGTTGGATCTACTATACCAGTCAGGGTGGAAAGTATTTTAGTATAGATATGTGATCATACCCTTCATGTACAAGTCTCGTTCACATGTTAGTGTTGGTCATACACCGCACGTATGATTAGCCAGGCCCGTACTCGTATACAAGTTTCGCCGATCATATGTTAAAGCTAGTACTCACACACTTAGTCATAGTATTCTTGTTCATTGACATATTGTTCCTTTCCGTATTTATTTACAATATTTCCAGTATTTCCTTTATTGTATATCTCTCGTACATGTATATGCATCTTGTATATTTCCATCTATTTACTGCTACATAGTTTATATCATTGATGTAGAACTGCTGTTAGAGATGTACTTTGCTCCATCCTGACTGGAAATATTTTTCCAGACTGTGCCTTAGAGGACTGGCGTCCGACATTTTATGGACCACAGGAAGAGTAGCTGCAGACTTGGATCTTGTAGTTCAGTTGTGATTCCAGAAGGTCTAGCCGGGATCAATAGTTATCTAGTTAGTTTCTTTTAGCAGTTTATGGTACCGGATTTGTCTCCGGCATACTTTGTTGAGACTTAGATATTATTGTTAAGTTAGATTATTTCTATTTAGACTTGTGTTGCATTTTATTTATTTCTTCGATATCTTATCGTGCTGTAGTTATGTGATTGAGTATGTTGTTCATATTATATTGTGTTATCCGTGTCTCCTTATGGAGTTGGATGCTCGTGTGAGATTGTTTAGATAGTATCATGACCTAGACAATATTCTATTGCCGATGTTGCTACGTAGGTTGGACGTACCCACATACTCGTGCCCAAATTTTGGGTGCGGGTCGTGACATCGACCGACATGTTCCCTTGGACCAAGTCATTGAACTGACTCTCCAAGGATTCCAAGGCCACATCGGGAAAGAACTTCTCCTTGAAAAGCTCCTTGAAAGCCTCATAAGTCCTCTAGCAGTAAGTCTCGGCTCCGTAAGATACCAAGTCAATGTTATATTGAACATCTGGCTGCCGGCGGCTCGATCTGCAGACTCTCTGGAATCTGAGCCAAGCGCAAGTTTCTCTCTATGTCCTCCAGCCATTCGTCGGCGTAGAGTATCCCCTCAACACCCTTGAACTCCCGATGCATCATCCTCTTGAAGTCTACTATAGTGCCTGGTCTCTGTTGTTGCTACTGCTGGCCAGGATGCTGCTGTGTGACTCTCTCCACTACCTGGAGAGCCACCTGATGAGCATTCTTCATGCTCTCCCTCATCAGCTCAGTCTGCGCTTGGTGCGCCTCATCCTGCACCCTATGCGCCTCGGCCTGAACTCGTTGAGTCTCTGCCGACCTCCTTTGAGCATCTACCATGCCCTGGATCAATGTGAACATCTGTGCCCTGTCAGCGGGCATACCCCCTGCAAACAAAATTTGTGGTAGTAGAAGGTCCTCCGTAACAGCCGGGATAACCCTCTGGACAGGTGGGGGAGGAGGACCCCCAAAACTGCAAAAACTCCTATATGAACATGTGAAGTAGGAGGAGCAACTCCAGCTGTCTGGGTGGCAGGTCGAGAGGTGGAAGACCTCTCGGAAGCTGCAGTTTCCAATCTCAATGACCTAGTCTTCGGTGGCATCCTAAAGATAGATCGAAACAAGAAGAAATCAATTAAGGCAAAAGATACGACATCATCAAAGAAGGAAGATAGAATTTAAAAGAAGTAATTATTCAGAATAGCAAAAATAAAATTTAGAAATTTCTTAGTTGTGATTGAGCATACTCTCATCTATACCCTATCTCATACTCATAATAGTACTCTAAGTCTGAGCATTACTATGATAATACACTAGTTACAACCTAATCTTACTCTTTTGCAGGTTCGAGACCTGTATAGGCCACCACTAAAATGTGTCACGATCCGCATCCAAAATTTGGACATGAGCCGTGGGTACGTTCAGCCTACGTAGCAGCATCGGCGGTAGAACGCTGTCTAGGTCTTAATACTACTAACACAACTCACAAAAATAACTTGTCAATAATCTCAACTCCATAAGGAGGACAATGAATATGCATATGATCATCAATTCATAAGGTACTCAATCGCAATAACTATAAGAAGGTAAATGACATGGTAAGATATGAAAAGATATAAAGAAGTTCTGACATAAGTCTAGAACATAACTCAAATAACAAAAGTCTAGAGTCTAGCTATCTCAACATAAATAAGGTCTTAACATAATACAACTCAAGTCTCAAAGTTTAGAACAATCCAATACATAAATAAACTAGGCTAAGTGCTATCTAAACAACTGCGGGTGGTGTCTCCTCTAAGGAGAGTGGCTACTCTGGAATCTTCGGGATGTAATCACCATCTACTCCTGGACCATAATGGGTATGACAAAAAATTTTAAGGTCTTCTGAAAAATATTATCCAGTCAGGATTGGAGCGAAGCACAAACACTAACAACAATTTTAATTATATTGATAAGAACTATAAAACAGCGTAAGAAAATACAAAATTGAAGAAATACTGAAAGATAAGGAATACTGGAGAGACATATATTTATCATATAGAAATAACTAGCAATGAACATATATATGTGAATGCTAGTAATGTATGTAATGGAATAAAAGAATAGAAATTCTAGCTAGGTGTTGTGAAATATCAGTTACTATGTGATCGACTTGGGACTAGATCAGGCTTGTTATATATGATTGTCTATGATACATGTGAGGTCAGACTAACCATCTGGTTAGCTATGATGTAAGCAAAAGTCAGGCTAATCATATATAACAGGCTATGAGGCATGTAAATGGTCAGGCTACACCCTACGTGATGTGTGGGGTGAGCTATGATGCATGTAAAGTGGGGTATGATCACATAACTTGTTAATATTTTTCTATCCAAGCTAGTACGATGGATTCCAATCATGACTCCTCATGACAGGTATCTATGACACTAGCCCGTGTATCTGTTGTGTCTGAGTCAAATATACACTACAACTAGAATCATAGTAATGATTAAAATAATAAAAACTGTCAGAGAATGTACTCGCTTGTGGTCCAGAGCAATGAACGTCAATCTGTGTTCGAACTGGTGTCACACTGACTTATATATGAATATCAAGTTAAAACAGTGTTTTGGATTTATAAATATGCTAAACTAGCTTGAAACTAGGTCTCTAGGTCAATACTAATTGCTATTAACTACACTAGCTATTACCAATATATATATATATATATATATATATATATATATATATATATATATATATATATATATATATATATATATATATATACTAGTGTTATCGTATCTAGCTATAAATAATACCTCACTCATATTTAATATCAACCCAACTCATACCTAGCATCCATACCTAGTATCTTAATACCCTCATATGACCCTCTTGCCAATACCCTAACATAACCTATTACCTATATCTTGGTATACTAGTTTCGTATGCTAGACACTCCCTAATATAGGTATCATAAGCTATACCTTAGTATTCACACCAGTTCACTTATTAGTTAACCATATGTGCATATAAATATTGATCCTCAAATCTAACACACAGGCCCTTAGTGCACATAAGTGTACAGTCAACCAATACTCTTTGACATCAGTTATTTCAAAATTAAAGACTACACAACTCAGGTATCAGTCTTAGTACTGATACCACTAGAGTACTAAAACACACATATTTGAATTCTAGCAGGAACCTAAGTAGCTGATACCCTACTGCCTCACTAGAACTCACCTCTCCTAAGGTACCAGACATTTCCCCCACCAAGTTCATAAGAGGGATACTTGAGTCCAACATCAACCCTTCAATACTTCACTAACCAAATGGCATAATCGTCTCTTCGTGCAACTGCAGTTTACAATGGCTAATATGCTACAACTCGAGCACCCTACTACTAACACACTTGTGTTAGTTCCCCCACACTTGTACTTAATTACTCTGTCTTCTTTTTCAAATACTGATACTCTTTAATACCTCATATACCCATACCCACAACCCACACACACAAGTGTGTAGATGATACCAAACTACTGCACTGTCAGTGCACTAATACTCCCTGTATCAGATGCCAAGTCACCCAGGCCCAAGTACCCACTGCACTTACTGCAGTGATCCCGAGCACAAAGGCTCACTGCTACCTCTCTACTCTATTGAGTATAAACAGGTCTGCATCATACCTGATACACTCACTGATGCTACTAATACTTGAACACTTGTAAACACTCGATGTTAGCACTAACACAATATACTAATATTTACTACCATATCTTCCCCAAATGCAACTGATACTCTTATTTCAGTGATACACAGTCACAACACCCATACTATCCTATACCATGATACCTGAGTATCATTACCTTAACACTAACTAGTATCTTAATATTACCTGATGCCAGGACATCAACACTCTCCTTACTGACTGCATCAATATTCCAGTCCTCATCTGTGCATAGCACTGTGTTCAGTGAAGCTCACTCTCTCATCCATGGCTAGCAATCCTCTGCACACTACTTGTGCATTGCTGCAAACATAGCAGGCATTAGTGCACTGCTTAAGTGCATGTTGGACTTAACAACAAGTGCTAGGAACTTGTTCGAGTAGTGCACTGCTGCTGCAAGGCTTGAATTGCCCAATTACAAGTTATCCCTGCTGCATAGCAGTGTGCCCGACCTTGCAGACCTCACGTATATTGCTGCTACCAACTGATACCCGACCCCTCAACCAACATCTACTACCACTAATACTATCCATCAACCAACTGAACACTAACTTTCCCTCATATGCACAGACACACACATGTACATATACTCATACAACAACTAAAATAAGAACATAGTTACAGACACTGTGCACAGTCCCACATTACTAGAGCACTCCTTGCATACCTACACTAACCTTGCTACTCACTAACACACTCATATAACCAATTACATACTAATCCTAGCATTTACTAACATACTTGATAATCCAACCTTCACTGATACTCTAACATACAATACATAAATAACACACACTGTCACAAAATGGACTGCTCGATCACAGTCACTACTCCCTTACTGTCATCCCGACCCCTTCCATTGGGTGTGCACAACACACACAAACCAAAATAATACATATATTTATATATATTACCAATAGTGTTAAGTATACACAAAATACACCCTAGTAGTCATTTCCTCAAACACTTTGAGAACACCTATAGGATACTCTCTTTTAGTGTCATGATACTCCATCAACCACATGTCAAAACCCCAAATATATAACTAATGGCATATACACATATCAAATATATTTATATATATCTAATATGAATAGTTATAATAAACAATAGAGGGAAAATTCACTCTTAAACACAAAACCCAAATGTATACACAACTTTATGCAAAAATACCATAAAAATTAATAGAGACTCATTCTCTCCCCTTGTGGCTATTCCTAAACCATGGGTGGGCTCCTAATGGTCAACAAAACCAATAAAACAGAATTTAAAAGTGAGATTTCAGAATTTTACCTCTTGGGAGATGGATTCCCAATGCAAAGTCAAGGGTTCTCTAGCCAAGCCTCTTCTTCTCCAATGCTCCTTGTGACCTAAACTTCTAGGCTTCTTAGATGAGGAAAATGAGATAGATTGGGGTTTAATTTCTGAAATTTGGTGAAGGAATGAAGGGGTTTGGGGAAGAACTACTTCTAGGGTTTCATAAACAAATGAATGCACTTGAGGGAGGCTCCCCCTCTCCTATATAGGGCCGGCCACATAAGGACCTAGGGCTAGCTAATGCATAAAGTCCCATTTTCCCTCAATAGTTTGCCATGAAGAGTTATTCAAATAAGTGGAATTTTTTTATCCCAAGTGAGGGTTTTAAAAATTTATAATTAAATAAAAAGGGATTAACTAGTGGGTCCAAAAATGTCTAGTCTAAGGTTGAGTCTAATGGTCACATCAAGTCTAGTTCACTAACCCATATCATTAATACTTATAATTCAACACATTATATATATCACGTAACTACAAACACAATATATATATAAATATTATAAATAACAATAATGCCCCTACTCTAGAAATGTGGTAGTGACACTCTACTATTACTTATTATCTACTACCCTTGATAACCTATAGGTATCATCAATACCTGACAACTGATATTCCTAACCATTAAGTTTATTGATACTCCTATCCACCATGCCTTAATACTCTACTATCCCACTGAAAGTATTTTCCACTGTACACTCTTAACACTCTATTCCACAAAACCTCACGATACCCTCACTGATACCCAAAGGCTACCACACTTCATATACATTACTCTGTTGCTACAGTCCCCACATCACTTGTCCCTGAAGTTTGCACCCGGATGCGTTGCTGGAATACCCCACACCATACCTGATACTTTGCAGTATCCATCAATGCAACCCCCAACCTATACCTCACTACTACTGCTGTACATGCTGGTGCAAGCAACAACTGCTGCTCGAGTTCCCTGTACTGTAGGGATAGTGATGCACCACTGCTACCTCAAGCTCTGAGGTCAAATAGTTCCCCCCTCCTAAATCAATACTTACCCTCAAACCACTCACTGACACCAATAGACATCCTCATGAAACACACTCTCAAGATTTCATATCCAGTATAGGATATCAAATTCTCTAATCTCTGATACTCATCACACCATATCTCCCATAATATTTAATACACACACACACACAAATATATACCAATGTATACCTCACAATCTGTCCGTAAATATCCAGTGCCCATGGCATACACTAGAACCCAGTGCTCGAGCATGTCTATAGTTAACAGGGGAACCAAGTATTCTCTTAACTCACAGTCCCCATCTCCTTTACCTATCACCACTTCCAATACCTCACCTGAGTGTGTGTGCACTGATACACCATGTTTAGCACCTATCTAATAGGACCAATACCTGATATTGAGCCTATACTTTACTTTACTTAGACATGAACCCCGAGTACCATGCACCGCCTCTTGCAGTTGTAAATAAAAACTTGCACATGAACTCCCAGGTTCCTATTGCACCAAATAGCCCCTAACACATTAGTTTTGAATTGAACTATACTTCCTTTAATATTAGTTACACATTTACACATGTACACCTACACTGTACTTCATATCACTCCTAACCTACACTTCAAACTAAATTGAGAACATTGCCCGAGCCCTAAACTATGCATCCTCACCTGAACTCAAATACCATACACACACTCTTACAATATTTAATTAAACACCCATGGTGCACCCCTCTCAATACACCCAAACATATATGATACACCCTCTAATTACTATATATCATCACTAAATACATCATATATGATATGATACGTCTATTCTAATGCATATTCAAAGAAAATAACATAAGGGAACACCTACCCATACAACATACCAATTATACTCTCTGTATCATAGAATTTTATGACATGGACTCCCCATATCCAATTGTGGACACATATCTAGTCTCAAAATCCTTATCTAAGTCTAATTAGATATAATTGATCTCATGACATACACTTGATGTGTCAATCTCGGAATTCTCCCTAATTGGACATAATACACACAATAACATTCACAATAGGGGTCCCTATAGGTCAATTCCTCTTCCTATAGGTAGCCTTAGCCAAGGGATGATTCATAATGGTTAAATGCATGAATTGGAGTCTAAACTAAGGGATGGATTCAGAATTTACCAATTGGGAGATGGATTCCTAATGAAATGCTCAATGGACACAATTTGGATACAATCTCCTTGTCAATTCCTCTTTCTTCAAGTGCTCCTTGCAATCCAAACTTTAATACTTCATAGATGGTTAAATTAAGAGGGAATGTGTGTGAATTGGGTTAAATTTGGTGGAGGGATGAGTCAATTTGGAGAAGAACACAATTAGGGATCTAGATTGAGTAAAATAAAATGAAGAAAGAGAATGAAGCTCCTCCTTATGTGGCCGGCCCTAGTAACCCCTTCTCCAAGCAATATTCAATGACAACAATACCCCCCACTAACTAGTCATGATGAAATAATTAGGAAAGCTATATTAAAAACTTCTAAACTAATGCAACTTAATCCACTCCTTAATTAACTAAAAGGAAGAGTCTAATTGGGCCTAGTCTAATATTGGGCTTAATGTGTCATGACTAATCTAATTGGTTCCACTAGTGTCAAGTCCAACTAAATATGCTAATCTACTAACCCTTAAATAAATAGCACAATACATAATAATAATTAGTGGCACAAATATATACATATATATAATCACTAAATATAATAAATATAAAAATGACAAAAATACCCTCATTTAGAAATATGGAGTGACAGTAGCCACGACTGCATGCGGCCTAGACGCCATGCGTCCAAGATATCCGTCAGACCCAGGCCAGACGAGAGCACGTACGCAGCCATGACTCTATGCGTCCCTCAGCTTGCATGATCTTTCTGTTACAACTAAAAAGTTCTTCACACAATCAGTGCTGACCACATGTCCAGTTAATCAAGTCACACACACAACGGATTGAAAATAATATTGTCTTCCATACGAGATTTCATCAACAACATATCCCAACCAAGGCTACATGACAGCCTGACCGTGGTATGCGGCCACAGTTGTAACCGTATTCTGTTGAAGGAGCCCCATGCGGCCACCAAATAGAGGCGCATAGCATATGTACGCATGAGCTGTCATGCCTCGATTTCGTGGAATCAATAGTCGTCCCTCGGGCATGATGTCGTGTGGGCCTAGGTTGCGCACCGCACAAGGCTAAGTTATTTTGCATAGCGAGCACATATTCAGAGTACGCAGATAAATTGAAACACAAAGTTGAAACATGGAAAAGTTTTCTTTATTGGTAATGAACATCTATTACAAACTCTTGAACGAGTCATAAGGTTGCCGCACAAGCTTACAAAAGTTGACATAAAATGAGATAGTTGTCATGTATATTACATCCTTTACTAAAGCTTCAAGATAAGGGACCTCCAGGCGGGATAATGGCTTTCCTTCTAAGCTGCATTGAGTTTGGGTTTGCTAGCTCCTTGCTTTTAAATACTTCAAAGATGGCACGATCAGGATGCGCCTACAGCTGGACTAGATTGGGAAATGACTTCGGCTCTTCGCTCGGATCTCCTTAGTGCGGGAAACCTGTTTCAACGAGGGTCAGTACATCGAAACATGTCACACCCCAATCCCAAAATACGTAGGACTAGGAATGCGTAACACGCCAACCGTATGTATACGAACTCCAATATATGGAAACCATACACACACGTATACTGTACATAAATATCAAATCCACCAGTGGTAATATACTGTGAACAAGTCACACGCAATCTATATCTCATCCACAGCACAAATAAAGAAATAAATAGGAATAAATAACTGAATATCAAATATGAAGTATCAAAGTATGATAGTCGGATGGAAACAAATCCACTACAAATCGACTATACTAAAACTACTAAATAAGAGAAGAGATCAACTCTAATATAAGATAAATGTCCAATAAGTAAAAGCAACTAGAATATCCATCAGCTACGATGAATCAAAGATACTCTGAAGATAAACCTCGGTCTGGTATGAAGCGTCAGGTCCAGGTCCATACTCCTGTGGATACTCCTGCCCATTTATATTTGGAAAGGTACCAGGTCCTCAAAGGGACGTAATAAGATACATATAAATATGCCAATAAAGTACTAAAAAATAAACATCCAATGGGGTCGCCTATCCCTCTAAGTGAATGCAGTTCGAGAACAACTTTCCAACACGTGGGCTATCTGGCTAAAATAGGATTAGCATGATTCTCTTGGAGATTCAGGGGCCTACAAAGCATGTCATCTTTTGAACGCCAGATGCCGCTTAATAATATATAATATATAGTGGTCATCATGATCGCGCATCTCCGACGGAGAGTACGGGTTACACAAGGAAAGTATAAAGAAGCCCAAATGCCTTACTTGTTGTTCTTCCCACCCTATGCTCTAAGCATGTCACATCCATTACACGATGAAACCTCTAAATAACTACCAGGTCTACTAGCATGTAAAGTTTCTATCGGCAGTTATCCCTATCCGTCGTACGACCTATACGTACCAGTGGCCAGCCGAATACACAAGTCCGTGTCCTATATATGACTCACACTCGTATAATAAAAGTGTCATGGCCAATGAAACATAAGAATTCCTCATGATAATGGGGTGGTCTCATAGAGTAGGTCCATATGTATATACATAATAAAAACAGAATACGACGTCACCGTCGTTGCACCCAAGTTTTCTCAGACGCACAGTTTATATAGCAGTTTAAAATATATAAATTTAAATGACAGAAATAAAATATGCTTGCATCATATAGAATTTAATCACTGTAAACCCCCTCGACCAAATTTAGGATTATATAATTTAGATTGAGAGACTAGGATTAATTTGGATACAACTAGAATTAATATGCAACAATATTATGACTTAATACACCTTATCGTTGCTTTGATGTTTGGAGCGATACACTAGTAGTTACCCTATTAAAAATTCATACATATTTCCTAGACTTGCCAGACTACCCACCTGACCCTTGTGTAACTTTTAAATACTCAATATTGTGCTTTATTTTAGCTGCACAATATTCGTCGCAAACGTCCATGTATTATTCCATAAATCCAATTTTTTGTAAATTTCCCATTCCTATTTGAATTTGAGGCAAAACCTCAACCTAATTCCCTATAACCCGAATTAGGGTATTAACCCATTCTGAACCTGCTATGCCCATGACTATTGTGTCCCACCCAAATTTAATCCCATGCATTTTAAATTGGCAAGAGAACACCTTGTGCATTTGTTTTAATTAAATTAAATTAGAGGCAAATCTTACCCAAAGCAAAACCCAACAAAGCCCATGTACACTCTATACCCTTTCATGTGGACATGTTCACCACCCCAAAGAGCCCAGGCCGGCCCAAACTTCGAGGTCAGCCCATAATTTCCTCTCCTATATAAATACACATTTTTTTCTAAGTGAAACCCTAGAATCATAAACACCACCACCACCTTCAACCTAGCCGAACTCCCCTCAACCAACCCGAGCACCCCTTCTCCTTTTTCCCGAGTTCCCCAACACCATCAGCCACCTCCAGCCCTCACCACCTCAAGCCACCACCAGACTCGCCGGACCACCCCCCAGGCCGCCTGCACCGACTTCCATCCACCCTCATCATCATCCCCTTCACCATCATCCACATAAAACCCGACCACACTTGCCGAGCCTGACTGCTCCCAGCCCTGACCACCGCCTCCAGCACCGCCAACCACCACGATCAGCGCGACCAGCACCACCTTCCCCACGACCCTGACCACCTTCCCCCACCGCCAAGCCGCCGCTGCCGCCGCTGCTATGCTGCTGCTATCGCTGCTGCAACTGCTGCAGTTACTGTCGCTGCTGCCGTTGGTTGCCGCATGACGACCGGAGCTCTACCCTACGCCGGAGGAGAGCCGTCAGCCCGCACAGATCCCCCGTTCAGCCGCGCCTAGGTAAATACCTTATTTCCTCTCTTTATTATATCGTTGTATAGTTGTATCATCGAGTCGTCGTATCGTGTGTCGTAGACTTGGACACAAACTAAATAATATTAAACCATATATATGTGTGTGTGTATGTTAATTAGATTAAATAGTAATTAATAAATCATAATTATCTTAATGATGTAACTTGTTATAAGGACTAGTATTTTACCTAAAAACCTAGGCATTGACAAGTATGCTTAACATGGGAAATAAGGACATGTAATTGTACTAAACGTAAGTAGCTTCGTAAAACCATAACTTTAGTAGTTTATTGTCGTGAGATACACGGTAACTGAGGATAGGACACGTGTGCATCTTAGCTACATACACACACGACTTTGTAATCGACCAGCCGTGGCCCCTTGCATCAAGTACTTAAGAGCAGCGTCGTAGTTTTTGTATATTACTTTAGAGTCAGATACTAGACTTGCTATATTATATTGTATGTTTAGGGTCACTGGACCAGCCAGGAGATACTACAGGAGCCGGGAATTGCCATTCGCAGCTTGAGGACCCAGGCAAGATACCTTGCCATATTTACAATTTAAATTAAATAATGTATATATTGTATGATAACTTGTTATTTTATTTCATATAACTGTGCGTGTCCGAGATTGACTCGGGTGCAGTCGACGGATGCGTCGATGAGTAGTGTACTTGACCTAGTCACTAGTAGACTCACCTCATTGGGAGGATACTCTGATATCTTTCGAGACCTGACACTCTTACATGTATCACTATGACAAATTCATATTGGGATACGGGTTCGCGTACTCGACTAACTATCAGTGCGTGTGACAGGCATCATGGTTTAGTATGTAATTCAGGATTTTATATTTGTAGAGACTTGGCATATAGATACATAGTATGCACGTCGAGTATTTGATATGTATATCTACATTGGGCGGGGAGGACAACTAGTAGGCGTATGGGATACACCCATTGGAGTCCGTAGTACCCAGAGAAGCCACGGATCTAATGACTTCCTTTACACTGCTACCACGTTCTTCGGAGCAATATGGACGATATATTGTACTGCTGCCACTCTCTTCGAAGTATGGACGTTATGCCTACGCCTACCCATACGTACCAAAGTTGTCCTCACATTGCATTCACTTAGATGGTTAGCACACCCTTTATTTTATTTTGTTCAGTATTTATATATGGCATGCTTCTATGTATCTTGTTACGTCCCTCTGGGGACCTAGTTCCTTTCCAGATTCGGATGAGACATATTACCCCATAGTGTACGGACCAGGACAGGAGACTAGGTACGTAACCGAGGAGGAGCTAGAGGTGCTACTGTCAGAGTTTCCGTGATCAGTTGGTAGGCCTTCTGCCTAGGATTGGAGCATCACTATCTAGTCAGCCGATGACCTAGTCAATACTCTTTTTATCTGTCATTCAGTACTTTTATTTCGTCATAGTAGTGGGTTTGTTCCCACCAGAAATTCTTGGTTGTACTATGATATTTGAGACTGACGTTTATTTTCCAGTATTTATTCTAGTACTTTTTGGTTATATTTGTGGATGAGACTAGATTACCTGTTATTGATTGATATTGGACTTGTTAGTATTTAGGACAGCATAGCACTCTTCGTTAGGATCCATTAAATTGGGATATCCTCGGAGATGTGTCAGCTGGCTATTGCCACGTGGCCTGGTCCCGTGTACTTTTAGGACTAGGGCGTGACATGGTTTTAGTAGTGGCCCATGCAGGTCAACTTATTCGCTTGTGGTATGGTAACATGCCCAGCGAGCCTGCAATAGGATAAAAATTACTAGGTCTCATCCACTTTGATTACGTCTTTGAACTTCCTTCATATTACTTCTAAATATCTGCATCATGTTTGCTTGATTTTGTACTCTTTTAATGAAGCTCTATCTCTTGCAGCAAGATGAACTTGCACAGTGGACGAGGGGCACCCAGTGCCGTGGTGCCACCGACACCCCCCAGAGAGAGAAGATATCCCAGGGACCACCTGGAGGGCAACCACCAACACAGGCCCCGATAATTCTACAGGCCCCGATGATACATTGGCGCGAGACTTCTCTGTGCGATCCTACACAGCAGCACGAGGGACAGACTTCCCAGACCATTCCCACGCAGCATTTTAAGGGCCAAACTTCGGGGGCTACACCGATACCTTAAACCGAGAGGCCGATATCTGAGGATACACCTATCGCACAGCCAGAGGTTCCATTACCACCACCTCCACCCTATCCACCCCAGATGCCACAATCAGATGGACAGCCACAGATGCTTCAGTTCTTCCAGACTATGATGCAAGCACAGTGGCATCAGACCGAGACATTGAGATAGAGTTTGATAGCAATTCTGGAGAGGACACCTGTCACAGCACCCGTACTAGCACCTCCACCAGCTCAGATAGGTGGTACTGTATGATGGTTCCGCTAGATGGGGCCAAATACTTTTTCGGGCAACGAGACTGTAGAGGAGATCTCTGATTGGGTCGCCAACATGGAGATGCTACTAGAGGCTTCTCAGCTACATCTAGACCTTTTGATGACCGCAGTGAGGGTCCAACTAAAAGGCAACGCCCATCACTGGTGGGATTCTATTAAGCACGGTGTAGGCAAGACCCAAACATGAGAGCAGTTCTTAGAGTACTTTAATGCGAAGTATTTCCCGACTACAGTCAGAAATGCCCTGTACTCCCAGTTCCTACATCTAGAACAAGGAAATATGACTGTAGATGCATACGACGCGGAGTTTAGCCATCTTAGCAGATTTGGTGTCGTTGGATACCCAACGATCTAAAGAAGGCCCAGAGATTTCATCACGGCCTTACTTTTGAGCTGTAGAGGTATACCACCACCCAGGCGAGGATTTATTATGAGAAGGTTCTTTCAGAGGCGAGGATCCAGGAGGCCATCGACAGAGGAGCAAGACGTTCCAGCACGACCACACCAGCCAGAGCCCAGCCCGGAGCAGGAGGATCGATCTGTCTTCCCGGAGCGCAGACACAGCAGAGGACAGCACCATAGCAACAAAAGGAGCTTCTGACTTGCTACCACTGTGGTAAGAGAGGACATTACGAGAAGGACTGCCAAAAGAGACCGAGGACATGCCTGATCTGTGGATCGAACCAGCACCAAGTCTGAGACTGCCCACAGCGCAGAGTAGCAGTACCGCAGACTGGACAGAGGCCAGCAGCATCAGTCCCGAGGATACTACCCCGCCAGGAGGTCAACGTCCACCAGCACCAGGAGGATTAAAGAGGGGACCACCCTTGGCCCCACAGGAGGCGCGGTTTGATCAAGCCTGATAGCAGACCGAAGGGCAGAGGCACGGACAGGCCTTTGCACTAGCAGCTACTGAGGAGGAAACAGAAAGGGAAGCTATTGCAGGTACCATTTTAGTTGCATCATTACCTACAACTGCATTATTTGATTCTGGTACTACACTATCTTTCATATCTAGTAGATTTGTAGCAATGCATAGAGTAGCTACTTTTTCCTTACCTAAGAGTTGAAAGATTCTTACCGGAGGAGGCATCGTGCCAGTTACCAGCACTATTAGAACGCTCAATAGTCGTGTGTAGTAGAGAGATGAGAGCACGATTTTTGGTATTACCTATGCCATACTTTGACGTGGTGCTAGGCATGGACTGGTTAAGCCAGTATAATGTCGTAATGGATTGTCGGAAGGGTAGCGTCACTTTTAGACCGTCAGATCAACCGGAGTTCGAGTACATGCGAGGGATCGTCGATCAGGGAGTAGGACAGATAGCTGGAGCTTACATGGCTATGGAGATGGTACCCCTACCGATAGTTACAGAATTCGAGAATATTTTCCTGGAGGAGTTGCCAGGCTTACCGCCAGATAGAGATATGGAGTTCACTATTGAGCTAGTACCCGGAGCAGCACCAGTATCTTCTAATGTATACCGATTAGCGAAGAAGGAACTAGATGAGCTGAAGCTACAATTAGAGGAGTTGCAGAACAAAGGATTTATCCGTCCTAGTGCATCACCCTGGGGAGCACTAGTATTTTTTGTACCTAAGAAGGATAGGACAGTACGTATGTGCATTGATTACAGAGCCCAAAATGCTTTGACTATCAAGAACAAGTACCCCCTACCGCAAATTGATGATTTATTTGACCAACTGACAGGAGCAGTGGTGTTCACAAAGATCGACTTGAGATCAGTATATCATCAAGTAAAGGTGCAAAGAGAAGACATTCAAAAGACAGCATTCAGGACTCGTTATGGTCATTACGAGTTCTTGGTGATGCCTTTTGGACTGACGAATGCGTCTGCCATATTTATGAACTTGATGAACAGAGTCTTCCACCAATACTTA
Organism: Iris macrosiphon; assembly: GCA_036927795.1. Classification (NCBI taxonomy): domain Eukaryota; kingdom Viridiplantae; phylum Streptophyta; class Magnoliopsida; order Asparagales; family Iridaceae; genus Iris; species Iris macrosiphon. Next base: position 155,845,023 of record JAYESA010000009.1, read on the forward strand.
GACCAGTTCATGGTAGTCTTTATCGACGACATCTTGGTATATTCGTAGAGCCACGAGGAGCACAAAGAGCACTTGAGACTAGTGTTAGAGACACTAAGGCGAGAGGAACTTTATGCCAAGCTAAGCAAGTATGAGTTTCTCCTAGATCGTGTCACTTTTCTTGGACACGTTATCTCAGGAGATGGTATTTCAATAGATTCGACGAAGATTTCATTAGTAGAGACATGGCCAACCCCTACCAATATCTCAGAGGTAAGGAGCTTTCTATGACTTGCCAGATATTACCGGAGGTTTGTGGAGAACTTCGCGAGGATCGCAGAACCGATGACCCGCTTGACCCGTAAGGAGCAGGAGTTCACCTGGACAGAGGAGTGTCAGACAGCATTTGATGAGCTGAAGAAGCGTCTGACTACGGCACCTATCTTGACTATACCTTCTGGACCCGGAGGATTCATAATCTGTAGTAATGCGTCAAGGAAAGGATTAGGATGCGTCTTAATGCAGCATGGAAAGGTTGAGGCCTATGCCTCTAGGCAGTTAAGGATGTGTGAGAAGAACTATCCCACTCACGACTTGGAGCTTGCCGCAGTGATCTTTGCTTTGAAGCTTTAGAGGCACTACCTATATGGAGAAAGAGTGGATATATTCACTGATCACAAGAGCCTGAAGTACGTCTATCCAGAAGGACCTGAACCAGAGACAAAGACGTTGGCTCGAGGTGATGACAGACATTGAGATTGAGCTGCAGTACCACCCGAGAAAGGCCAACGTAGTAGCTGACGCGTTGAGCAGAAGACCCATGGCATTCTATTTGACTATCCAACAACATCTGTTGAGCGATCTAGAGCAGATGGGTATAGAGGTCGTTATGCCCGGAGTAGGCGGACAGTTGTCGAGTTTCCAGTTACAATCGACATTAGTGGAGAGGATCAAGGCTGCTTTGCCGGCTTCGACAGAGGACAGAGGCCGGAATACAGATAGGATTGCGTATACATAAAGATGGGACTTTGAGATGTGGAGACCGTCTCTATGTTCCAAACGGAGAACTTCGTCAGGAGCTGATGTTAGAGGCACACAGTTCAACCTACTCTATTCACCCAGGAGGCACGAAGATGTACAGAGACTTAAAGTAGTACTACTGGTAACATGGAATGAAGAAGGAGATAGCCCGCTTTGTGGCAAAGTGCCTGGTGTGTCAACAAGTCAAGGCTGAGCATTAGAGGTCTGCAGGTTTACTTCAGCCGCTCCCGATACCGGAGTAGAAATGGAACACACAACTATGGACTTTGTTACGGGCTTTCCAAGGAGTCCTAGTGGTCGCAATGCAGTATGGGTAATTATGGATAGACTCACCAAATCCGCTCACTTTTTACCTTTCAGAGTGGGACAATCTACAGAGGTCTTAGCAGATATGTACATGAGGGAGATTGTGTGACTGCATAGAGTGCTAGTTAGTATAGTGTCTGATAGGGATACGAGGTTTACATCTTACTTTTGGCAGAGTATGCAAGAGAGTCTCGGTACCCGCCTGAAGTTTAGCACATAGCATCACCCACAAACAGATGGCCAGTCCGAACGCACCATTCAGACGTTGGAGGATATGTTAAGAGCGTGCATGCTCGATTTCGGAGGATCATGGGAGGACCAATTATATTTTGGTCTAATTTTCCTACAATAACAGCTATCAAGCGAGCATCCAGATGGCTCCCTATGAAGCATTGTATGGAAGGAAGTGTCCTTCCCCAGTATGTTGGAGCGACATAGGCAAGAGACAGATTCTAGGGCCAGAGTTGGTTGTTCGTACAGTAGAGAAGGTGAAGAAGATCCAAGGGCACTTACGAGCAGCACAGGACAGACATAAGCATTGGGCGAACGTGCATCGATGACCCCTAGAGTTCCAGGTTGGAGATCATGTATTTCTAAAGATCTCACCTACTCGAGGGACCATCAGATTTGGAGGCAGAGAAAAGCTGAATCCGAGGTACATCAGACCATTCGATGTGTTAGAACGCATCAAAGAGTTTGCTTACAGGTTGGCCTTGCCACAGACTTTGGAAGGAGTGCATAACGTCTTCCATGTATCTCAGCTAAGAAGGTACATGCCAGATCAGAGTCATGTGCTTGATCATTCAGAAATTATAGTCGGCCCGAGTTTATCATACCAAGAAGAGCCTGTAGAGATTCTGGACAGAAGCGATAAGGTATTGTGAGGTCAGACTATCCCCCTAGTTCGTGTCGCATAGAGGCATCATGCACCAGGCGAGTCGACCTAGGAATGCGAGGAGGATATTCGACAACGTTACCCCCATCTCTTCGAAGGCCTAGGTATGTAGTAGCATTTTAATTTTAGTCAGTAGTTTTTACCATGCATATTTTTTAATTTCGAGGTCGAAAATGCTCTAAGGAGGGTAGATTGTAAACTCTCTCGACCAAATTTAGGATTATATAATTTAGATTGAGAGACTAGAATTAATTTGGATACAACTAGAATTAATATGCAACAATATTATGACTTAATACACCTTATCGTTGCTTTGATGTTTGGAGCGATACACTAGTAGTTACCCTCAAAAAAAATTCATACACATTTCCTAGACTTGCCAGACTACCCACCTGACCCTTGTGTAACTTTTAAATACTCAATATTGTGCTTTATTTTAGCTGCACAATATTCGTCGCAAACGTCCATGTATTATTCCATAAATCCAATTTTTCGTAAATTTCCCATTCCTATTTGAATTTGAGGCAAAACCTCAACCTAATTCCCTATAACCCGAATTAGGGTATTAACCCATTCTGAACCTGCTATGCCCATGACTATTGTGTCCCACCCAAATTTAATCCCATGCATTTTAAATTGGCAAGAGAACAACTTGTGCATTTGTTTTAATTAAATTAAATTAGAGGCAAATCTTACCCAAAGTAAGACCCAACCAAGCCCATGTACACTCTACACCCTTTCATGTGGACATGTTCACCACCCCAAAGAGCCCAGGCCGGCCCAAACTTCGAGGTCAGCCCATAATTCCCTCTCCTATATAAATACATATTTTTATCTAAGTAAAACCCTAGAATCATAAACACCACCACCACCTTCAACCTAGCCGAACTCCCCTCAACCAACCCGAGCACCCATTCTCCTTTTCCCAGAGTTCCCCAACACCATCAGCCACCTCCAGCCCTTACCACCTCAAGCCGCCACCAGACTCGCCGGACCACCCCCCAGGCTGCCTGCATCGACTTCCATCCACCCTCATCACCATCCCCTTCACCATCATCCACATAAAACCCGACCACCTTTGCCGAGCCCGACTGCTCCCAGCCCTGACCACCGTCTCCAGCACCGCCAACCACCACGGTCAGCCCGACCAGCACCACCTTCCCCACCACCCTGACCACCTTCCCCCACCGCCAAGCAATCGCTGTCGTCGCTGCCAGGCTGCTGCTGCCGCTGCTGCAACTGCTGCAGTTACTGCCGCTGCTGCCGTTGGTTGCCACACGACGACCGGAGCTCCACCCCACGCCGGAGGAGAGCCTTCAGTGAGCACAGATCCCCCGTTCAGCCGCGCCTAGGTAAATACCTTATTTCCTCTCTTTATTGTATTGTTGTATAGTTGTATCATCGAGTCATCGTGTCGTGTGTCATAGACTTAGACACAAACTAAATAATGTCAAACCATATATATGTGTGTATGTATGTTAATTAGATTAAACAGTAATTAATATATCATAATTATCTTAATGATATAACTTGTTATAAGGACTAGTATTTTACCTAAAAACCTAGGCATTGACAAGTATGCTTAACATGGGAAAGAAGGACATGTAATTGTACTAAACGTAAGTAGCTTCGTAAAACCATAACTTTAGTAATTTATTGTCGTGAGGTACACGGTAACTGAGGACAGAACATGTATGCATCTTAGCTATGTGTATAAACGACTCTGTAGTCAACCAGCCGTGACCCTTTGTGTCAAGTACTTAAGAGCAGCGTCGTAGTTTTGTGTAAATTACTTTAGAGTCTGATGCTAGACTTGCTATATTATATTGTATGTTTAGGATTACTGGACCAGCCAGGAGATACTCCAGGAGCTGGCTATTGGCATTCGCAGCTTGAGGACCCAGGCAAGATACCTTGCCATATTTACTATTTAAATTAAATGATGCATATATTGTATGATAACTTGTTGTTTTATTTCATATAAATGTGCGCATCCGAGATTGACTCGGGTGCAGTCGACGGATGCGTCGATGAGTAGTGTACTTGACCTAGTCACTAGTAGACTCACCTCATTGGGAGGATACTTTGATATCTTCCGAGACCTGACACTCTTACACGTATCACTGTGACAAATTTATATTGGGATACGGGTTCGCGTACTCGACTAGCTATCAGTGCGTGTGACAGGCATCATGGTTTAGTACGTAATTCAGGATTTTGTATTTATAGAGACTTGGCATATAGATACATGGTATGTACGTCGAGTATTCGACTTGTATATCTATATTGGGCGGGGAGGACAACTAGTAGGCGTATGGGATATACCAATTGGAGTCCGTAGTATCCGGAGGAGCCACGGATCTAATGACTTCCTTTATACTACTGTTACGTTCTTCGATGCGATATGGATGATATACTGTACTGCTGCCACTCTCTTCGGAGTATGGACGTTATGCCTACGTCTACCCATACGTACCAAAGTTGTCCTCACATTGCATTCACTTAGATGGTTAGCACACCCTTTATTTTATTTTGTTCAGTATTTATATATGGCATGCTTATATGTATCTTGTTACGTCCCTCTGAGGACCTGGTTCCTTTCCAGATTTGGATGAGGTATATTACCCCTCAGTGTACGGACCAGGACAGGAGACTAGGTACACAACCGAGGAGGATCTAGAGGTGCTACCATCAGAGTTTCCATGATTAGTTGGTAGGCCTTCTGCCTAGGATCTAGAGGTGCTATTATTCAGTACTTTTATTTCGTCATAGTAATGGTTTGTTCCCACCAGACATTCTTGGTTGTACTATAATTTTTGAGACTGACGTTTATTTTCCAGTATTTATTCTAGTACTTTTTGGTTATATTTGTGGATGAGACTAGATTACCTGTTATTGATTGATATTGGACTTGTTAGTATTTAGGACAGCGTAGCACTCTTCGTTAGGATCCATTAAATTAGGATATCCTTGGAGACGTGTCAGCTGGCTATTGCCACGTGTCCTGGCCTGTATACTTTTGGGACTGGGGTGTGATAATCACAGTACAATGGCAAGGTATACTTGTCTGGCAAGCAATCTGTATAGTATAAGCGTCCAGATGACAAAGATACGGGATCAAAAACTAAGGCCTCTGAATAAACGTCTACGGATGCTGAAATAAACATTACCAACGTTTCCGGAATCAGCGAGATAGCTAGAAAATACTACTCTTTCGTCCAATTTGGATATAGGGGCAAAATGATAATTTTGGGTCAAGTGAGGTCCACATGTCGCCAACTTTGTACCGAAAAGCGTGCCAGGGGTAAAGGTCTCTAAATGGAACAAATTTTAGGTTAAAAAAATTTTAAACGTCAATACGAACTCAAGGGTATGTCCAATTTTGGAATCCGGTGAGTCGAACACAATTTGCCCAAAAAGTCAATCGTGGGGCCCGCAAATAGGCGGCTTGGTCAACTGACTCAGAATTACGTAAAAATTGGGTCACAGGACCAGCGCGATACCACGAGTCCAATAGCATAAGTTTTGTCGTATTCTGACGAGCGTACAATAAATGGTGCAAGATTTTGCTAAAGTCGTGATATGGGGACTTTTCGCGGATACGGGTTGATTTCGACGCGCACACGCATCCAAATCAGTTTCCACAAAAGCCCACACGTTTGGACATACCATACGCGCCTTTCGGTATAATTAGTCGATGGGACGGTCCCGTTTGGAGTAGCGCGCTCCATATCACAAATTCTAGAGTTTTAGAAACAAGTTTTTCGTAATTTTTAACCCAATTTAATTCAGCATTTAACAAAAATTAAAATAATGTAATTAATATGAAGTAATCTTAGTTATGTGGTCTTCATATAGCAAAAAGAAAACCTAAGTTTGGATCTCTGTGATAGGAGATACGAGTCCATAAATATAGGTGGTTACGGCAGTTTTTCTGAAATTAAAGTTATGGTTTTTCTCCAACTTAGTCTCGGTTTTCACCTAGGGTTACGCGCTGATCGGAGGAAACTAATACATAGAGTTGGAAGAGGGATAGGTCTTGAACATACCGGTGAAGACGGGGTCGAATTTGGTCGAGCGATGGAGCGAGACTCAACGCGTGAACAGGGGTACGCTACTGTAGCTTTCTGCGCAGCATGCGCGGGATATCGTGCGGCGAGCGGCGGGCGGCTGCTCCGGCGGTGGCGGCGATCGTGTCGTGGCTGGGCTGCGGTGCTGGGTCGAGGAGATTAGAGTAAGGTTTAGGGTTAGGGTTTATATATATATATATATATATATATATATATATATAGAGAGAGAGAGAGAGAGGGAGAGAGAGAGAGAGAGAGGGGGGAGAACCGAAGGTGATCAGGTGTATCCGCGTGGAGGGAAGGAATACTGCTGCTGCTGCTGTTGGGTTAAGGGAATTAGTGGGTTTTGGGTAGTTAAGGGTAGCGGGTTATAGGTTTTTGGTTTTGATTTTATTTTTTTTTTTTTTTTTCTTTCTTTTCTTTTCTTTATTCATTCTTTTATATTTCTATAATTCCATTATATATATATATATATATATATATAATTCCAGAAATTTATATTTGTACATAAAAATAATCTTTCATCCTTCCACCACGATTTTCTAAAATAATAAAAATAATAGCCTTGCCCCACAACATCTAGCTAAATATTTACCTAATAATTAAATCCAATAAATTCTATATTTTTTAATAACTAATAAATACTATAAATAAATTAAATGATTAAATTAAATAATTAATATGATTTTTAAAATTAGGGATTTTACATTCTACCCAACTTATAAAAAATTTGTCCTCGAAATTAAAACTAAGCCACGATAGAAAGTCAAGGATGGTATAAGATAGAAATTAACAAAGTAAATTCATACCTTGGTCTACGAATAGATACAAAAAAATCTTTGCATATGTCATCCTCTTGCTCCCAAGTTGATTCTCCTTGCGCGCCATGCTTCCATGCCACGCGAACCAAGGGAATAGACTGGTTCCTCAACACTTTCTCTCGACGATCAAGGATTTCCACGGGTTGCTCTTGATATGACAAGCTCGTCCCAATGGTGATCTCAGGGTGGTCGAGAATATGACTGCTATCTACCACATATCACCTAAGCTGCGACCCATAGAATACATCATGTACTCCCTCGAGTGAAGGTGGTAGCGCAAGTCGATACGCCACTTCTCCCACTCTCTCTAGCACGTCAAATGGTCCAATATACCTTGGACTCAACTTGCCACGCCCTCCGAATCGAATGGTGCCTCCAGTAGGTGATATCCTCAAGAAGACATGATCTCCCTCTTTGAACTCCAAGGGACAACGATGAAGGTCTGCCCACTACTTTTATCTGTCTTGCGCTGCTCGCAAGTGCCCTTGTATCTTCTTCACTGTCTCAACGGTGTTGACTACCAACTCTGGTCCCAGAATCTGACGCTCTCCCACATCACTCCAACACATGGGAGACCTACACTTTCTTCCATACAATGCTTCAAACGGAGCCATCTGGATGCTCGCTTGATAGCTATTATTGTAAGAAACTCCACAAGATGTAGGTGGTCTTCCCATGATCCTCCAAAGTCTAACATACAAGCCCTCAACATATCCTCCAGTGTCTGAATAGTACGTTCGGACTGCCCATCTGTCTGTGGGTGATAAGATGTACTAAACTTCAGACGAGTCCCAAGACTCTCTTGCATGCTTCTCCAAAAGTGTGATGTAAAATGCGAATCCCTGTCGGACACAATGCTGACCGGTATGCCGTACAATCTTATAATTTGCCTCATGTATAAGTCAGCCAAAGCTTCTGTAGACTGGCCAACTCTAAAAGGTAAGAAATGGGCTGACTTGGTGAGTCGATCCACTATTACCCATACTGCATCTCTTCTACTTGGACTCTTTGGAAAACCCGTGACGAAGTCCATAGTGATGTGCTCCCACTTCCACTCAGGAATCGGAAGTGGTTACAGTAGCCCTGCTGTTCTCTGGTGCTCCGCTTTTACCTGCTGACATACTAGACATTTGGCTATAAAGCGGGCTATCTCTCTTTTCATCCCATGCCACCAAAAGTGCTGTCGTAAGTCACGGTACATCTTGGTGCCTCCAGGATGAATAGAAAATATCAAACTATTAGCTTCTGTCATCAGCTCCTGTCGAATCTCTCCGTTGGAAACATATAGGCGATCACCACATCGTAATGTCCCGTTATCATGAATGCGTAATCCCATCTTGCTCTCCGACCTCTGTCCTTTCTTTCAATCTCCTGAATCTGGCATCTGTAGGCAAAGCTGCCTTGATCCTCTCTACTAGTGATGACTGTACTTGTAAATTGGCTAATGTCCCATCTGCTCCGGGTAATATTATTTCTATGCCAAGCTCTTGCAAGTCCTCCAATAATTTCCTCTGTGTCGTCAAGAAGTAAGCTGTTGGTTTCCGGCTTAACGCGTCTGCTACTACGTTAGCCCTGCCTGGGTGATAATGTAGCTCTATCTCAAAATCCTTCATCAACTCCAGCCACCGATGTTGCCTCATATTTAACTCCTTCTGTGTGAAGACATACTTGAGGCTTTTATGGTCTGTATAGATCTCCACTCGTTCCCCATATAAGTAATATCTCCATAGCTTCAGAGCAAAAACAACGGCTGCAAGTTCCAAGTCATGAGTCGGATAATTCTTCTCATGTATTCGTAACTGTCTAGATGCATATGCGATCACCTTGCCATATTGCATTAACACGCATCACAAGCCTTTTTTTGATGCGTCACTGTAAATCACATAACCTCCTGATCCTGATGGAATAGTCAATACTGGTATTGTGGCAGTCGCTTCTTCAACTCCTCGAAATCGGCTTAACACTCATCGGTCCATATGAACTCTTGGTCCTTGTACGTTAACCGAGTCATAGGTGCTGCTATCCTTGAGAAGTTCTCTACGAACCATCGGTAATATCCCGCAAGTTCAAGGAAACTCCTCACCTCCGATGCTTATTTAGGAACGGGCCATGTCTCGACTGCCGATATTTCTCTAGGTCAACAGAGATACCATCTCCCGTAACGACATGCCCAAGAAACGAAACTTTGTCCAAGAAAAACTCATATTTACTGAGCTTCGCATATAAGTGCTCTCTCCTTAATGTCTCTAGGATGATCTGCAGGTGCTTCTCGTGCTCCTCGTGGCTCTTTGAATAGACAAGTATGTCATCTATGAAGACGACCATGAACTGGTCCAAATACTGATGGAATACTCGATTCATTAAGTCCATAAAGATAGCTGGAGCATTGGTCAACCCAAATGGCATGACCAGAAACTCGTAGTATCCATATCTAGTCCTGAATGCGGTCTTCGGGATGTCCTGCTTTCGTACCTTCACCTGGTGATATCCCGATCTCAAGTCTATCTTCGAGAACACCTTGGCTCCACTAAGCTGATCAAATAAGTCATCAATGCGTGGCAATGGATATTTATTCTTCACGGTCACTGTATTTAAGGCTCTGTAGTTAATGCACATACGCACTGACCCATCCTTCTTTGGTACAAATAACACTGGTGCTCCCCAGGGTGATGCACTCGGTCGGATGAAACATTTCTTCTCTAATTCTTTCAACTGTGCCTTCAGCTCATCCATCTCCTTCTTCGCCAATATGTAAATATATGACGCTATGGGTGCTGCTCCTGGTGTCAATTCAATTGAGAATTCTATGTCTCTATCTGGAGGTAGGCCTGGAATTCCTCTGGAAAAACGTCTTAAAACTCTGAAATAATGGGGTGATAGATAACGTCGTCCATTGCAAGCTGCACACCATCAAGGGCTTCTGTGGATCCTCATGCAAACTCAAGTTTAGGCTGGCCTGGTACTTAAAAATAATGCTTCCTCCAAAACAGTCGAAGAAAGCATGGTACTTGCTTAGCCAGTCCATTCCAAGCACAATATCAAAAGTTGGCATAGGAAGGACTAAGAGTCGGGTATTCATCTCTCTGCCACGAATCACTACGGGACACGATCTACAAATCCGACTAACAGGTACAACTCCTCTTCCGGTAAGAATTCTAACACAACTAGGTAAAGGTATAGTGGCAATATTGTGTTTGGCAATAAAACTAGAAGATATGAATGAGTGGGTGGCTCCCGTATCAAACAATATCACAGCAAGAAAAGTAAAAGCAAGAGTAATACCTGCTATGACATCAATCTCCTGATCCAAGTCATCCACTTCTAGTGCAAAAGCTTGTCCATTCCTTTGTGGAAGTCCATGACTGGCCCTCATGTACTGATCCTCCTGAGTAGGTAGCGGTGGTCCTCGCTGAAATCCTCCTGCTGCTGGAGGTCGAGGTATTCCTGGTCTAGTCATCTGCTGAGCTGGCTTCGGTGCTGGAAGTGCTAGCCTCTGAATTGGCGATGGAAGTGTCAATGTTTGCAGCATTGGACAGTCTCTCACCATATGATGTCCGGAACCATACTTCATATATTATCCCAAACGAGTCCGGCAGTCTCTCGAAATATGTCTGCGTTTTCCACAATAATTGCAGTGAGGCTTCTCCGAATTCTGGTACGGTCCTGCTCTGTGCTGATACTGTTGTTGTTGTACCAAAGAACGTCTGATAGGCCCTGCTTGCTGTGTCCTTGTTGGTCCTTGTTGTGTCTTCAGTTGACCTCCCTTTTCCTTGCTGATGGTCTCTTGTAATCTAGCTTCTGTCAATAATTTGGCATAAGAGATACGGGACTGTGAGCTAGTGTCGTATTGGAGCTCCTGAGTCAGCCCACGGTGAAACCTCTTAGCCTTCCCCAAGTTATTCGGTATCAGGGCAGCGCCATATTTACTAAGGCGACTAAACTCTGCATCATACTCGTCAACTATCTTGTTCCCCTGCTCCAGATGAAGAAACTGATCGTACAACGCGTCCCTTACAGTATCCGAGAAGTACTTCCTCTCAAAGTACGCCAAGAATTGTTCCCAAGTCAGATATGTACCTAACTGGCGCTCCATTGATTTCCACCAGTGATGAGCATTACCATCTAGCAGCGTCCTTACGCCTGTCATCCATAGATCTGTAGGTAGCTGCGATGCTTCTAATAACTTCTGAGTATGGGTAATCCAGTTTGTGGTCTCCTTTGGGCTCTCAGTGCCTTTATATGGCTTGGGACCCATCTGTATAAAGTCCTTGACTGAACCAACTCTAGCTCACGGTACTGGAACTAGTGCCTGAGCTAGTACAGTTGCCTGGGCAGTCATTCTCTCAAGTGCTGCTAGAAATTCTTGCCTCTGCTCTGCAGCTAGTATGGCTGCTTGTTGTCTCTGTTCCTGCATCATCATTTGGAAGAATTGGAACAGCTGTGTCTGGCCATCCTGTGGTGCTGATAAAGCCGGAAAAGTCCTATTAGGCGAAGCAGAAGGATTAGATGGAACTGGATTATGAGTCTTTCCATCTGGCCCCGAAAGTCTAGGAATCGTTGAGGTCTCTCCTTGAGTTTGGCCATTGACTCCTGATGGTGTGTCGCTTCCTGCGGCAGTACATCCACTACGCATATCCATCTCTCTACAAGTGGTGGACGAAACGATTAGAAGAAGTACAGGAATCAAACAGGATGCAAGCATTTAAAATAGGATAGTTGAAAAGGGAAGATAAGTTTTAGTCAAGCGTGGATGAGATCCTATACTCTATTCCTATACACAGGATTGCTCGGTACAGTAACGTAACCGAGATAATATATTCTCAACCTGCATGGGCCACCACTAAAAACATGTCATGCCCCAGTCCCAAAATATATAGGACTAGGAATATGTAACATGCCAGTTGTATGTATACGAACTCCAATATATGGAAACCATATACACACGTACGCTGTACATGAATATCAAATCCACCAGTGGTAATATACTATCAACAAGTCACACGCAATCTATATCTCATCCATAGCACAAATAAAGAAATAAATAGGAATAAATAACTGAATATCAAATAGGAAGTATCAAAGTATGATAGTCGGATGGAAACAAATCCACTACAAATCGACTATACTAAAACTACTAAATGAGAGAAGAGATCAACTCTAATATAAGATAAATATCCAATAAGTAAAAGCAACTAGAATATCCATCAGCTACGATGAATCAAAGATACTCTGAAGATAAGACCTCCTTAGTCTGGTATGAAGCGTCAGGTCCGGGTCCATACTCATGTCCGTCTATATCTGGAAAGGTACCAGATCCTCAGAGGGACGTAACAAGATACATATAAACATGCCAATAAAGTACTAAAAAATAAACATCCAATGGGGTCGCCTATCCGTCTAAGTGAATGCAGTTTGAGAACAACTTTCCAACACGTAGGCTATCTGGCTAAAATGGGATTGGCATGATTCTCTTGAAGATTCAGGGGCCTACAAAGCATGTCATCTTTTTAACGCCAGAGGCCGCCTAATAATATATAATATATAGTGGTCATCATGACCGCGCATCTCCGGTGGAGCGTACGGATTATACAAAAAAAGTGCAAAGGAGCCCAAATGCCTTACTTGCTGTTCTACCCACCCCATGCTCTAAGCATGTCACATCCATGACACGATAAAACCTCTAAATAACTGTCAGGTCTACTAGCATGCAAAGTTTCTATCGGCAGTTATTCCTATCCATCGCACAACCTATACGTACCAGTGGCCAGCCGAATACGCAAGTCTATGTCCTATATGTGATTCACACTCGTGTAATAACAGTGTCATGGCCAATGAAACATAAGAATGCCTCATGATAATGGGGTGGTCTCATAGAGTAGGTCCATATGCATATACATAATAAAAATAGAATACGACGTCACCGTCGTTGCACTCAAGTTTCCTTGGACGCGCAGTTTATATATCAGTTTAAAATATATGAATTTAAATGACAGAAATAAAACATGCATGCATCATATGGAATGTAATCACAGTATAATGGCAAGGTATACTTGCCTGGCAAGCAATCTGTTTAGTATAAGCGTCCAGATGACAAGGACACGGGATCAGAAACTAAGCCCTCCGAATAAACGTCTCCGGATGCTGAAATAAATATCACCAACGTTTCCGAAATCAGCAAGATAGCTAAAAAATACTACTCTTTCGTCCAATTTGGACTCAGGGACAAAATGGTAATTTTGGGTCAAGTGGTGTCCACATGTGGCCCATTTTGCACCAAAAAGTGTGCCAGGGGTAAAGGTCTCTAAATGGGACAAATTTCAGGTCAAACAAATTCTAAACGTCAATACGAACTCAATGGTATGTCCAATTTTGGATTCCGGTGAGCCGAACACAATTTTGCCCAAAAAGTCAACCGTAGGGCCCACAAATAGGCAGCTTGGTCAACTGTCTCAGAATTGTATGAAAATTGGGTCACGGGACCAGCGATACCATGAGTCCAATGGCACAAGTTTCGTCGCATTCTGACGAGCGTACAATAAATGGTGCAGAATTTTGTAAAAGTTGCGATACGGAGACTTTTCGCGGATACGGGTTGATTCCGACGCGCACACGCGTCCGAATTAGTTTTTGCGAAAGACCACACGTCTGGATATATCATATGCACCTTTCGGTGCAATTGGTATGCGATGGGACGGTCCCGTTTGGCAGGACACGCTCCGTATCACAAATTTTAGAGTTTTAGAAACAAGTTTTTCGTAATTTTAACCCAATTTAATTTTGCATTTAACACAAATTAAAATAATGTAATTAATAGGAAGTAATCTCGGTTATGTGGTCTTCATATAACAAAAAGAAAATCTAAGTTTGGATCTCTGTGGTGGGAGATACGAGTCCATAAATATACGTGGTTACGGCAGTTTTTCTGAAATTAAAGTTGTGGTTTTTCTCTAACTTGGTCTCGGTTTTCGCCTAGGGTTACGCGCTGATCGGAGGAAACTAATACACAGAGTTGGAAGAGGGATAGGTCGTGAACATACCGGTGAAGACGGGGTCGAATTTGGTCGAGCGATGGAGCGAGAATCAACGCATGAACAAGGGTACGCTGTTGTAGCTTTCTGTGCAGCGTGCGCGGGATATCGTGCGGCGAGCGGCGGGCGGCTGCTCCGGCGGTGACGGCGGTGGTGTCGTGGCTGGGTTACGGCGCTGGGTCGAGGAGATTAGAGTAAGGGTTTAGGGTTAGGGTTTATATATATATATATATATATATATATATATATATATATATATATATATATATAGGGGGGGAGAACCGAAGGGGGTCGGGTGTATCCCCGTGGAGGGAAGGAATACTGTTGCTGCTGCTGTTGGGTTAAGGGAATTAGTGGGTTTTGGGTAGTTAAGGGTAGCGGGTTATAGGGTTTTGGTTTTGATTTTATTTATTTCTTTTTCTTTCTTTTCTTTTCTTTATTCATTCTTTTCTATTTCTATAATTTCATTACTTATATATATATATATATATATAATTCCAGAAATTTATATTTGTACATAAAAATAATCTTTCATCCTTCCATCGCGATTTTCTAAAATAATAAAAATAATAGCCTTGCCCCACAACATCTAGCTAAATATTTACCTAATAATTAAATTCAATAAATTATATATTTTCTAATAACTAATAAATACTATAAATAAATTAAATGATTAAATTAAATAATTAATACAGTTTTTAAAATTAGGGGTTTTACAAAATGTACTGGTAAAGGTAAGCTAACCCAACTATACGAATCAACACGTTGTTTAAATAAAGCATGCATATTATTTTATGGTCTTTCTATCTTGCCTTAGTTCATTTTACAAGCAAGCAATATTTGAAAATTTTACTTGAAATAAACTTGCCACCGTTCGATGACTTTTACCTACCCGTCTGAACCACCTACCAATACTTACCATGTTCTTCCCTGCCACGAAGACACAAGTTAGCTTTGCACAGGTTTAAATATACATGGGGATCATTGGCTTGATGCCATAAAGGACACTAGTCACTGGCGAAAATGGTATGCAGCGACAGTACGAGGTGCGCTGCATGCCATCTCGTCCAGTATGATAGACTATACGATAATGTTCCACCTAGACCGGATTAGTGCCAGTGCCCCAGCGACCGTCCGTAGGAATGATAACCTTGTGCACAAGTTGTCCGTGATCAAACGGCGTCTATATTAAGTTAACCATCCATGCAGTTGAGGCAACACGAGTATAAGACAAGTAGTATTGCATGATTCATTTTGTATTGCATGATTCATTTTGCATAGTCTTCCTGATCAGTTTGTTGCATTGCAAGATGAGTTATATACATAGCATAATTTAAAGAAGAGTATACATTCTAACTTGTATTTATGCATATGCTAAACATTCCAAATGAACAAGCATGCAAATAAGTAACCGTTCCCAAGTTGAATGACAAGCATAATAATCCAAGTCTATTCCTTTTTATCTTGACATCTTTTAGTTATTACTTGGTATCGTTTGATCGGGGCAAACAAGAATATAAGATTTTTAGATATGAAGACTTGGAAGAAGGGCCAACTGAATCGAATATAAGCCACTCACAATTTTGTTGGGAAAAGGAAGGAAAGAGGTGCTTCAAGACTCCGCTCGCGCGTCGTCTACTATCCGTTCACCTGCATTGCCACGAACAGATGATCAATACCTCTTCCTCTCTTTCCAATATCAAAATTTAAGTGCAATTCAATGAACGAAAATAATAAAATCCATCGAAATCGTTCAAGAAAATACAACCAATTTGAAAACCAACTCAAGACACGAAAGCAACAAGCGACAGCGAAAACTAGGCAACAAAAGATGCAGCGGAGAGGTCCCTCCTGACTCTGCCGCTAAGTCGATCCTGGGGGCATGGTCCACTGAATATGGGAATCAATTCCGAAGAAGCAAATCCATAACTAGATAAGATCTTGTTTCAATCTATCCCGATCGAACGATATCGTCTTGTATTTCTTAGCCACGCTCCACGAATAGGGAAAACGGGGCACCACATCCTACCCAACTAATTGGAAGTTTTATCCACGAAACTTAGGAATAGAACCTACCACTACGAAATAATGAGGAGAACCTATCCCTCATCTCAGATTCAAGCTCCCAAATGGATTCTTAGACCAAGTGATTTCGCCAAAGCATGCGCACGAGAGGAACTGAGTGACTTCGAAGTAGCTTTTTCTTACGATCCAAAATTTGTATAGGTTGTTTGACATATGTCAAGTCTGCCTTAAGATCCAGTTGATCAAGATCTACCACATGACTTAAGTCATACACGTACTTCCTAAGTTGAGAAATATAGAAGACATCATGCACTTCCGATAATGACGGTGGTAGGACAATCTGATATGCAACTGAGACAACTCGCTTTAGTATCTCGAACGGACCGACAAATCTTGGACTTAGCTTTTCTTTTGCTCCAAATATGGTGACTCCTTGCATGGGTAAAACTTTAAGAAATACCTGATCTCCTTCTAAGAACTTGTCACGCCCCAGTCCCAAAAATATGTAGGACTAGGACACGTAAGCATGCCAGCCGCATGGATATGGCAACTCCAATATATGGAAACCAAATCCACACGTACGCTGTAATATGAATATCAAATCCACAAGTGGTATAAATGTAATACAAGTCGCAGGGAAAAATCTAAATCTCATCCACCAAAATCATATAGAAATAAATAACCAGTATCTATGAACTAGATCTCAATAAGAAGTATCTAAGGATGTTAGTTGGATGGAAACAAATCCACTACCAACACAAATAGGAAAAGAAAATACAATATAAGTACAACTCACTCAAATAATATAAGTACCCGCTACCAATCACGGCTCGAAGGGAAGACATCCACGAAGCATCTATATCCTTCCAAATCTGCGCTCCTGCAAATACTCAAGAACAGGTACACCTGGCAGCCGACCAGGTCCTCAGAGGGACGTAACAAGATACAGAAAATACGAGCCAACTTGAATACAGTAGACATGCATATAATTTAAAAATAAATAAGTATGCTGTACAAGACAATCTATATGAATGCAAATGAGGACAACTTTTCGACGTATGGGCAAGGGTAGGCTACTCGATCTAATCCTCACAACCTCACGCTCGTCAGTGGACATCATCAGTCGTCATACCTCGGGGGTAGCGACCCTCGGACTCCATCAATCGACATACCTCGGGGGTAGCGACCATCGGACACGACCCACCATAGTACGTGCTAGTGACTACGGTGTTACCAGAGTGGTTAAAAGCCCATACGCCTAATGATTGTCCTCTATGATACTAAGTGTCATGTGTGTGTCAACATATCTAATATATAGTAATGACTGAAGGAACTACACATGCAATAAATAAACAGAATAAAATAATTATACAAAAATATACTAAGCATGTAAAATACTGTAAACAACTTGGCAAGGTATCTTGCCTGGGGTCCTGCTGCTGGTATGAATCAGAGTCCAAGTCACAGTCCAAATAGCCTATATATTATAAATTTATCACGTCAAAAGATAATTGCGTAACTTGTACCATACCTCAATACGAGTTATATTCCCTTTCCCTTGAAGCCAGTAACAGTCCCATTCTTACTATTGACACTTGCACTATGACTAAAAGTTAAGACGACCATGACCTATGTAATATAAGAGGATACCCTAACAAGTACCAAGACCCCTTCTCGAAGACCTTAACAGGAGCTTCTACGGTACCCTTAAGACTATCACAGTATTAGTTTATTGTTATAAGTTGGGTAGTATACCTCACAACATAGTATCACATAGTCTTTTGCCCTATTATTGAAGTGTAGCTGAATGACATTAACTATGTGCTAGCATAAGAAGATAATATTTCATCAGACTGTAGAACTTAGAGGCTATACCCCTACTTTGTCGACCATCGACTTAGACAAGGAATTAGTATGACAAATGTAGAGTTTGTGGAGTCTTATCTTTTGTGAACTTGAATTGTTATGTACCTTCTTTCATCATAATCCAGCATATTTATGTTTGTTGTACTACCTTGACTTATGCTGCTATTATAGCCTAGTTTTTGCAAGCTTATTCTTTTATCGAGCTTGCTCATGGCATATGTATTATTGGGTGCACACAATGATACAATTGCCTAGTCAGAATCGGTGTATTAAGGTCTAGCTAACCTTAGTGCGCTTGGTTCGCTCTTCGCATGACTACTTTACGTGGATTGAGATATATGGTAGTAGACAGATATACTTGCCCCTAGATATGTCTGACACATCGTATCGGTTACATAACTGTACTGATACGAGCAGGTAAATAGGAAATTACCAAAAATAGGATTTTAATCCACAACTGTCCTGACAACTCTCTTTTCGAATTTCTTAATCTCTTTGAACCTCGTACTCGTATTCTGTCACCTTCACCTTGAATTCTTTATTATTGCTCTCCGTCTTTCCCTATTTCGGAAAGACGAAACCTCGTGCTGGTATAAGTTGACACTGATAGTACTAGATATACCCCATAAGGCTAATCACATGACTTAGTGACACTTTTTTATAATTGATTAAGGGTATATCATAGGTGAAATGTTTGGTGTTAAAACTTTGATAATTGAATAGCATGAGTAAATAAATTAAGGAATATTTTTCTTAAAGTATATAGCCTTTTGTGATAGATGGGTAAATTCTAAGTTGGGTAGCAGTGCATTGGCAACTCGAGAGGAATTTCTTTTAGATTGTGATCGAGTAAGATTAGATTGGGAGAGGTTCAAGCCATTTAATTTTGAGAATTTTAGAAGAATGACTAAGATGATGAGGATTAATAAATTTTAAAAATCTTGATATTGAGGACCCAATATTTATACCTTAAGTATATAATTTAAATTTTTGAGTATTGAAGGTAAAATTATCAATTTGAATTTGAAGGATAAATATATAATTTCAGACTTGAACATTGGTGGACTGCATTTAAATTATTTTTCAATTTGATGATTTAAAAAAAAATTGATGATTGGACTACCTATTTGAAATATTGAGGATGTGAATGGAATTTAAAAAGTTAAAAATGAGGCAGCATCTATTTTTGGGACTGGGGCGTGACAGATGGTCCTCCCAAGAACCCCCGAAATCTAGTACACAAGTGTGCAACATATCCTCGAGAGTCTGAATAGTCCTCTTTGACTGCCCATCTTTTTGGGGATGATATGTAGTACTGAACTTGAGCTGAGTGCCCAAACTCTCCTACAAACTCCTCTAGAAATAAGAAGTGAAACACTATCCCGATCCGAGACTATGATGACGGGAACTCCATGTATCCTAATAATCTGTCTCACATACATCTCTGCCAGCTTCTCCGTAGACAAAAGCACCTTGAAAGGCAAAAAGTGGGCCGACTTAGTCAACCTATCAACGATGACCCAAATTGTGTCTTTTCCTCCTGGAGATCGTGGAAGTTCGGACACAAAATCCATAGTAATGTGCTCCCACTTCCACTCTGGAATAGGTAATGGCTGAAGTAAACCTCTTGGTCTCTGCCTCTCGGCTTTCACCTGCTGGCACACTAAGCATCTGGATACAAACTGTGCCACTTCTCTCTTCTTGCCATACCACAACACACACTCTCGCATATCCCGATACATCTTGTTGGCACCTGGATGAATGGAATACTGAGAGCGATGCGCTTCCTGCAATACCTCCTCACGTAGCTCCCCACTAGGCATACACAACCTAACTCCATGCCTCAAAGATCCATCCTCCGCAATGGTGAAATCATCCTCCAATCCTGCTCTCACTTGAGCTCTGATTCTCCTCAGAGATACATCCTCATACTGTGCTGCCTTGATCCT
This sequence comes from Iris macrosiphon, assembly GCA_036927795.1. NCBI lineage: Eukaryota > Viridiplantae > Streptophyta > Magnoliopsida > Asparagales > Iridaceae > Iris > Iris macrosiphon. The sequence goes on from JAYESA010000009.1 coordinate 155,865,003, forward strand.
GTCCATTAAATCTGAATGTATTTACAATCCCTACATCTTCATAGCACAACCAGGAACTATCACCTCGATGCCCAAGCTCTCCAAGTCTTCCAGCACATATCGATCCTGCATCAAGAACATAGCTAGCGGATACCTACTCAAAGCATCAGCAACTACATTAGCTTTCCCAGGATGATACAGTAAAGATATATCAAAATCCTTCATCAGTTTCAACCACCGATGCTGCCTCATTTTCAACTCCTTCTGCATGAAAATGTACTTCAAGCTCTTGTGGTCTGTGAAGATCTCCACACGCTCTCCGTACAAATAATATTTCCACAACTTTAGGACGAAGATGACTATTGCCAACTCTAAATCATGGGTAGGATAGTTCTTTTCGTGAGGACGCAATTGCCTGGATACATAGGCAATCACTTTCCCATTCTGCTGAAGAACACAACCCAAATATTTCTCCGATGCATCACTATAAATAGTAAAACCTCCAGACCCTGATGGCAACATCAAAATAGGAGCAAACGTCAACCTCTTCTTCAACTCCTCAAAAGCAACCTGGCAATCCTTCGTCCAAACAAACTCTACATCTTTCCTGGTGAGTCTGGTCATCGGTTCGGCAATCCTCGAAAAATCTTGCACAAACTTCCTGTAGTAGCCTGCCAATCCCAAGAAACTCCTGATCTCTACTACCGAACTCGAGGTCTTCCCAGATTCCACTGTTGCGATCTTCTTCGGATCCACTGAAATACCATCACCAGTCACAACATGCCCCAAGAACTCCACCTTGTCTAAGAAAAACTCACACTTGGACAACTTCTCATACAGCTTCTCCTTCCTCAGCACATCCAACACAATCCTCAAATGCTCCTCATGCTCCTCCGGTGTCTTCGAGTAAATGAGTATGTCGTTGATGAACACCACCATGAACTTGTCAAGGTACTGGTGGAACACCTTGTTCATCAAGTTCATAAATACCACCTGTGCATTAGTCAACCCAAACGGCATTACCATAAACTTGTACTGACTATACCGAGTTCTAAAAGCAGTCTTTGGTATGTCCTCCGGCTTTACCTTCACCTGGTGGTAACCTGATCTTAAATCTATCTTAGAAAATACCTTAGCACCACTCAACTGATCAAACATATCATCAATCCATGGCAAAGGGTACTTATTCTTGATAGTGAGATTATTCAAAGCCCTGTAATCAATGCACATACGCACCGATCCATCCTTCTTCGGTACAAATAATACCGGGGCTCCCCACGGTGAAGAACTCGATCTGATAAACCCCTTATCCTGTAATTCATCTACCTGCTTCTTCAGCTTGACTAGCTCGCTGTTGTTTACTCTATAGACATATTACAAAATTGGTTCTGTACCTGGCACCAAGTCTATAGAGAATTCAATATCTCGATCTAGCGGCAATCCTGGCAATTCCTCAGGAAACACATCCAAGAATTCTGCTATCAATGAATGCGGCAACTCCTTGTCTTCCATCATAGCCCCACAAATAATGCCTTCCTCCTGTTCTGCAGCTCCTCTAGCAAACTCGAACTCTGGCTCTCCTGGCGGACCAAATAAAACTCTACCTCCTCTACAATCTATGCTAGCACGGTGCCTACTCAACCAATCCATCTCGAGTACAATATCGTAGTTCGAAAGTGGCATTACAAGTAGACACGCACTCAACTCCCGGCCTCCTAGAGTAACTCTCCGATCCTTGCAAATATCATTAACCAGGATAATGCCTCCCCCGGTCATGATCTTGCAAGTCCTAAGCAAAGACTCAGCTACCAAACCATGCTTCAGAGCAAAAGAAACATATACAAAACTATATGAAGCACCACTATCAAACAAAGCTAAAGCTGGAATGGAATCAATATGGCAAATAATGTAAGACACTCAAGGAAAGGACAAATTAAGAGATCAAGTATCAATATCAATGGAGAATAGTTGAATCAAAAGAATTTTCCTAGGTGTGATTGAGTATCTCAGCCTATATCCTATATCCTATCGTACGCTCGCAGTAGTACAACTAAATCGTCGCACTACCACGACATCGCATAACTTGCGAAGCTTGACCTACATGGGCCACCACTAAAAATGTGTCACGACCCGCACCCGGTGTAGGGATGCAAGAGCCTACGCCGCAGAATCGGTGGTAGAACGCTATCTGGGTAATCTATTTAGAAATATAATAAACCACCAACAATAACAATATACTCAATCACATATCTAAGATGGAATGAGCACGAATAAGATAAAGAATAGAATAGTCACATACAACTCATGAGTCTGAAATAATACATCAATGAGTCTGAAAGAATACTAACAAAATAAGCTGGAGACAAATCCAGTACAAGAAATACTAAGAAGGTACTAATCCCGGGTCATCTTTCTCAGTCGGGATAAATCCCTCCTGAGCCAGGGTCTCTGACTCTAAGCCCACAACATCATGAGTTCCATAATGTGTAGGGTACCAGTCCACAGTATCATATAGGAAAAAGATATCTAGTCAGGAAAGGAGCAGAGTACATCTCTAACAACAGTTCTAATCAATGATAAAAATTATGTAACAGTAAATAGATGTGAATATACAAGATGCACAATAGATACGAGAGATATACAATAAGAAAATACTGGAATGAATACAATAATAAACAATATGTCAATGAACAAGAATACTAATGACTAAGTGTGTGAGTACTAGCTTTAATATGTGATTGGCTTGGGAACATGATATAAGATTTATGACCTGGCTAATCATACGTGCGGTGTATGATTAACACTATTCAATGCAAGACTTGATACAAGGAGGGTATGATCACATATCTACACTAAAATACTCTCCACTCTCGACTGGTATAATAGATCCAACCAGGGTACGCTATGGCACCAGATTCCCCAAGAAGATAACTAGTCTTTTCGAGAATCAGTGTCTGTACATGTACAAGATAATCAATAAAACAAGGCTTGTACAAGATACACCATATACCAAGGAATAACATCTCATGACGAGATCCGGATATACCAATTCATGTAACCATCGTGTCAAGAGAACAAGGATATCTACACTAGATACAATGAACATAGAGGATATCATAAATGAAAAACTATCAGAGAATGTACTCGCCTGAAGTCCAATGAACAGTCTCATAGATGTCTGATATGGTGCCTAGAAGACCTAGATATGGAATACAACATCAATATAAGGTTTTGAAAAGAAAATAAGTTAAACTAGTCAACTCTAAGGTCAACTATGGTCAAACTATGGTGAACTACCTATTTCTAGGTTGCACAAGTCTAACACAAAGATATTGGATTCAAATACTAAGTCTAGGTCACAAAACCCATATATTAAATATTAGGTTACCGTATCTCCGGATACGTAAATCAATAGGTAAAACATTACATATATAAGTCAACAATTAATAATAATATAAAATCCTAATTACAAATATTAAATAGATACCTTGGTTTTGAACCAACTAGGTATCACAACATTAACTCGTAATCTTGATACCCAAACCCAATACCTTGGGTATCCCCAATTACCTTGGTACTTACCTTGGTACCACAAGGTAATACCCCAAAACTTGTGTATACTAACTACCCGTAATTATATACATGCTATACTAATTATTATACATATAGTATACTATAAATACTATTAGCAATTAGGAATATATTTACATATATATTAAAAACCATATATATATATATATATATATATATATATATATATATATATATATATATATATATATATATATATATATATATATCTAATAATAAGAAAAATCTGCCAAACTGTCGCTAAAAACCCTGCCTGCTGTCGCTGAAAACTGCAGTTGCTGTTGATACTTTGCTGTTTTAGCGACATATTTCTGTTGCTGTCGCCAAAGCCATCGCTAAATCCCCTGATACGGCTGCTGATACTGCTGCTGTTTCAGTGACAGATTCTTGCAAATGTTGCTAACTACTGTCGCTGTTTCTCTCGCTGCTGCTACTGTGCGTTACTGCTGCTACGACGCTTGCTGCTGCGACGCTCCCTGCCGTCGCTAAAGCGGCTGTTGTTGCTGTTAGTGCTGCTACTGTTGTGTCCAACGACACACGTTGTTGTCGCTATACCTCTGCACTCTAAACTCTAATATATATATATATATATATATATATATATATATATATATATATATATATATATATATATATATATATATATATATATATATATATCCAAAATATAATATATATATATACAATATTATATATATATACTAAATATATATACATATAATTACAACTAATACATATACATACCCACACACACACACACACACACACAAAATATATATATATATATATATATATATATATATATATATATATATATATATATATATATATATATATATATATATATATACACACACACACACACACACATTATCTACATATCAATATACACCAATATACACCAATATACATAGTAACATATTTGTAACGACATACATACATATATGTACATATAAATATATACACAACATAACATACATTATATAATTATAATATAACCACAATAAATATTTATTTACATATACATATCTATACATGCTACCATATATAATTATATATACATATATAAGAATAGCTACATGCAATATCTACACATATAATATATACATAGATACATAGACACAATATTACATAAATATATATACACCACATTATATATATATATATATATATATATATATATATATACACACACACACACACATACACACACACACACACACACACACACACACAATTACACTCTCCAAGAACACAAGAAAATAGATCTACATATAATTTGCACAAACACATGGAGAGTATCACACTGTATCCCACTAGATCTAGGAGATGCATATGATACGAGTCCACCACACCCCGAAGGACACGAACAAGTTATATATATTATTTATGAATAATACGAAGAGTCAAATACAAATCTACGTGTCCGTGTCAAAATATAACATGCTCAAAGTCCCGTATCGGAGAAAAAATCCCCAAATCAACACGTAGCACCAAATTGATGGGATACGACCTACACGTAACCAAATGTCAATCTCGGAATCCCCCCAACATTGACACAAAAAGTACCATAACTTTCACAATAGGCCTCCTGTAAACACAAAACCAAATCCTATGGGTAGCCTATGCATATGGGTTGATTTCTCATGGTTAAATCTCAGATTTAGAACCTAAATTAAGGGTAAAAACTGAATCGTACCTATTGGGAGATGGATTTCCAATGCAACCTCCAAATATGATAAAATTGACCTCCAACTTGTAGATCCTTGCTCCTCTTTGTAGATCATTGCTACCTCCTTCTAGATCCTTGCTCTACTAGCCTCCAATGGTAATTTAAGAAGGAATTAGGATGCAATTTTGTAGGAAAATGAAGTGGGAATGAAGGAATTTGGTTGAGGTAAATTCTAGATGTAGTTTCCAAATGAAAAGAGGAGAGAGAATAATTTCCCCCCCCCTCTCTATATAGGCCGGCCCCCCTTTCCCCTTCCTCAAGCTACTATGAATTGTCCAATATACCCCTTGGGGCCTCTCATGAAGAAATAATTAAGGAGGCAAGCTTCTAGTCTAATGGTTTAATTAATTTAATCCATCTCCTAATCAATGGACTTTCTAAATGGGCTAAATTCTATCAATTAATTTATGTTGGTCCATGAGTCTAAACTAAACTAGTTAGGTCCACTAACACAAGTCCAAAATAAATAACTAACATCTAACAATAATTAAATAATACAACAAATAATTATTTATTATGCACAATATTTAATTAAATATAAAATTACTAAAATACCATTTCCTAGAAAATGTGGTAGTGATACCTTCTTTATCAACTGGATAAATGGTTGGTATTTTCCATTGATGCAAGCTTGAACAAGCTTTGTTGTTTAACAAACAAAAGACTATAAAGAAATTCTAGACAGAAAATATAAGTACAATATTTTTTTATTACGGGAAATGTGACGATGGATATCGAGTGCTGCAGTGACTCCTTTACTCCGTTGACGGTCCGATGAGGGAATGAGAAATGCTTTCTTCTCTTCTCTCTCCTATGTCTGTACGTGTGTATGTCTTTCCTTCCATCCATCCGTCTGTGTATGGGTATGCCACCCTACTATTTATATCCATCCAGGCGAGGTGGCTCATGTGGTGCCCCGTTTCCCCTATTCGGGGAGTGCGACTAAGAAATATAAGACGGTATCCTTCGATCGGAATAGATTAAAAAAAGATCTTATCCTCGTTATGGATTTGTTTCTTCGGAATTGATTCCCATATTCAGTGGACTGTGCCCCCAGGATCGACTTAGCGACAGAGTCAGGAGGGACCTCTCCACTGCATCTTTTATTGCCTAGTTTTCGCTGTCGCTTGTTGCTTTTGTGCCTTGAGTTGGTTTTCAGATTTGCTTGTGTTTTCTTGAATGGTTTTGATGTATTTCATTTTTTTCGTTCTTTGAACTGCACTTCAATTCTGATATTGGAAAGAGTGGAAGAGGTATTGATCAGCTGTTCGTGGCAATGCAGGTGAATGGACAGTAGACGACGCGCGAGCGGAGTCCTGAAGCACCTCTTTCCTTCCTTTCTCCAACCAAATTATGAGTGGCTTATATTCGATTCAGTTTTCCCTTCTTCCAAGTCTTCACATCTAAAATTTTTACATTCTTGTTTGCCCCGATCAAACGATACCAAGTAATAACTAAAAGATGTCAAGATAAATAGGAATATATTTGGATTATTATGCTTGTCATGCAACTTGGGAGTGGTTACTTATTTGCATGCTTATTCGTTTGGAATGTTCATCATATGCATAAATACAAGTTAGAATGTATACTCTTCTTTAAATTATGCTATGTATAAAACTCATCTTGCAATGCAACAAACTGATCAGGAAGACTATGCAAGATGAATCATGCAATACTACTTGTCTTATACTCGTGTTGCCTTAACTGCATGAATAGTTAACTTAATATAGACGTTGTTTGATCATGGATAACTTATGCACAAGGTCATCATTCCTGTGGACGGTCACTGGGGCACTGGCACCGATCCGGTCCGGGTAGAACATTATCGTATAGTCTATCGTACTGGACGAGATGGCATTCAACAAACCTCATACTTTTGCTGCATACCATCCTCGCCAGTGACTAGTATCCTTTATAGCATCAAGCCAGTGATCCCCATATATATTTAAACCTGTGCAAAGCTAACTTGTGTCTTCGTGGCAGGGAAGGACATGGTAAGTATTGGCAGGTGGTTCAGATGGGCAGGTAAAAGTCACCGAATGGTGGCAAGTTTATTTCAAGTAAAAAATTTATATATTGCTTGCTTATAAAATGAACTAAGACAAGATAGAAAGACCAAAAAATAATATGCATGCTTTATTTAAACAACGTGTTGATTGGTATAGTTGGGTTAGCTTGCCTACACCAGTACGTTTTGATGTACTGACCCTCGTTGAAACAGGTTCCCGCACTAAGGAGATCCGAGTGAGGAACCGAAGTCATTCCCCAATCCAGTCTAGCTGTAGGCGCATTCTGATCGTGCCATCTTTGAAGTATTTAGAATTAAGGAGCTAGCAAACCCAAACTCAATGCAGCTCAGAAGGAAAGCCATTATCCCGCCTGGAGGTCCCTTATCTTGAAGCTTTAGTAAAAGATGTAATGTACATGATAGCTATCTTATTTTGTGTCAACTTTTGTAAGCCTGTGCGGCAACCTTATGACTCGTTCAAGAATTTGTAATAGATGTTCATTATCAATAAAGAGAACTTTTTCATGTTTCAACTTTGTGTTTCAATTTATCTGCGTACTCTGAATATGTGCTCGCTATGCAAAATAACATAGCCTTGTGCGGTGCGCAATCTAGGCATGCACGGCATCACGCTTGGGGGATAATTATTGATTCCACGGAATCGGGGCATGACATGTTGGTATCAGAGCACAGCTTCAAGTTTCTTGACCCTCGTGTTGGAAAAGTTCCTTTAAAGATTAAATCTCTGTGTGAACTCTTAAACTCGTTAGGCCAAAATAAGATAGGTTCATACAATGAGTCCATAATACGTTATGATCCTGATGTAATTTACCTTCTTTTGAAGGAATGGCACAAGCTCAATCATCAGCGCTAGCACCGGGCGAGATACAAGTCCAAGAAAGCAGTTTTGGCACTTTGGGAAGTTCTCGGAGCCAGAGAGCCATGTCTCGTATTGACCCCATTCAGCAAATGATGCGGATGTTGGAGGCTAACCAACAGAGGGAGGAGGCTCATTATGGACGGGCTGAGAAGTGAGCGGAAGAGAGGCAAAACCAATTTTAAGACCAAATAGAAGCCCAATTTTCAGTCCAACAAAAGCAGGTAGATACCCTGCAGCAGATTGTTCAGACCTTGGCCTCCAACCAGTCAGCAGCAACAGTGGCGACTCCGGTGGAGCAACCAGCACTTGAAGTCGAGATGCCTCAGACTCCAAGGAAGAAGGATATGACTGCCTTCGACTTTGGTGACTTCAAGAAAGTCTGCAACATGCCGTTCAAAGGGACTGAGGACCCAATCGTGGCTCTAGATTGGTTGGACGAACTGGAAGACCACTTCAAACTCCTGGAGGCATCCGAGTAGAAGTGAGTCGCGTGTGCCCAACTCCAGCTCCGTTTGAACGCACACGACTGGTGGAACATGAATCGACGATCACTTCCAAGGGACGATAATGAAGAGAAGATTGCATGGGCTACTTTTTGTGGCACATTTGAAGAGGAGTTTATACCCCCTCCCGTACATCGTCAAACGGAGTTTGTGCAACTACGCCAAGGAAGCATGACGGTAAAGCAGTATTCCGCCGAATTCAACCGGCTCGCCAAATTTGCCAGCTCATATTTACCTGATGTAGCGAGTCGTGCCAGGAGATTCGAAGGAGGTCTGCGTCCTGCTATCCATGCGTACGTGGTCGTTCTGCAATACCAGACAATGAGGGAAGTCTTGAATCATGCTCTTTTTCTTGAACCGCAGTATCCTCACGTTCCTGTCGGTGATGTGCATACCTCTAATCACAAATGCCAAAGCAACGAAAGTGGAAACATTGCTGCAAAGCGTCCAAACAACGACGACAAGCAGAAAGTAAATTCAACCTAAACATATTATTTCTGTGGTAAGCATGGGCACACGATCAAAAAATATCGTCTAAAACTTGGGCAATGCCTCTTTTGTGGTAATCCAAACCATCTCGTTCGTGATTATCCGCGCTTTCCTGATCACCGTTCTCAACATCCAAATCTGGCTGCTGCAACCCAGGCCAATCGAGCTGTGCCTCAGCAAGAGCGTCGCCACGCTCAAGGTCATGTCTACACTATGACACGAGAGGAAGCTCTGGCCTCAGACATCGTTGTGTCAGGTATATTGTTTTTTTAATAACATACCTGCATGCGTGCTATTTGATTATGGTGCAACACATAGTTTTATATCCATAAATTTTGCCGTGAAGAAGAATATAGAAATGACTCTATTGTATCTAGATTTAAGTGTTAGCACCCCCTTCGGCACGAAAATACCTGTCCGTTTAATATGCCAAGGTGGTTACGTCTGTATTGCAGGAAAGAAGCTATCGCTTGATATTTTAGTTCTAGATGTTCGGGACTATGATATCATTTTGGGAATGGATTATCTCGGCACCTGCTCGGCAACTATTGAATGTGCAGAAAAATGAGTCGTCTTCTGCCTGCCTGGAGAAGCCGAATTCTGCTACACGAGTAGTCCAGCAACTGATGCGACCAGGGCCTGTATGGTAATTTCTGCGATATCTGCTCGGCAAATGCTACACTCGGGCTGCGAGGGATTCCTAGCGTCGGTTCGGGACACACAGCTAGATTATGCAAACGTTGAGTCTTCTTCCATTGAGGCAGAGTTTCCTGATGTATTTTTGAGCGAACTACCCAGCATGCCACCAGACCGAGAGATCGAGTTCACCATTGACACATTTTCGAATACTCAATCGATTTCTAAGCCTCCATACAGAATGGCCCTTGCTGAACTAAAGGAGCTAAAGTGCTAACTGCAAGAGTTACTGGATCGTGGGTTCATCCGTTCGAGCGTGTCTCCTTGAGGAGCGCATGTGCTCTTCGTGAAGAAGAAAGACGAAATACTATGCCTCTGTATCGATTATCGGGAGCTGAATAAGGTCACCATCAGAAACAAGTATCCTCTGCCAAGGATAGATGGCATATTTGATCAGCTGCAAGAGGCAACGGTGTTCTAAAAAATTAATCTTCGCTCGGTTACCACCAGCTGAAGATTAAACCTGTCACCCCCATATTTCATATTAGGGGTATTTTCGTCTTTTCATAAATTAATGTATAAATGATTACATAATATTTAATTATATTTAAATTGCCATAATTTTATTTTATTGTTGCACCTTACCGTTGCTTCGATATTTGGAGCACTACCCTAGCCTTTGCCTTCCAACAAATTTCATAACCTTGTTCTAGACATACCCGCCTTCCATTCTGACCTTTGTGTAACTTATAATTATGCTTTCTTGTGCTTCATTTTAGTCACACAATATTCGTCGCAGACGTTATTATTTAAATCTGAATAAATTCAACTGTGTATCCTTATGCATTCCAATCGAAATTGGAGACACAATCTCGACCCATTTCGTGCAACCCAAATTAGGGTAATGTTCTATTATGAGTCTTCTTCATTCATGACACTTGTATCCCACTTAATTTTAGTCCCTTGTACTTCCAATTAATTTTAGAACACCAATTGTATTTATTTTAATTAAATTGATGTAAAGACCCAACTTGACCCAAAACTAGACCCAACACCAAACTAAACCCCCATTTATACCCTCAAGTTTCATACTAAACACCAAACATCCTTTTCAACCAATACATCACACCAAACATGGTGTTTTCTCTCATTAAATCCAGAAACCCACTTCTGTGCAATTTTCTAATTATTGGGGACTTAATTACAAAACTGTAATGATGTGTCACCATCTTATTGGTTTAAACCAAATGAAGAACCAACCCCCTTCCTTTGACCGATTAAACCCTCTTCCTCTCTCCTCTTTTTGGATGTACACCATCCTTCATGATGAATCATGACCATCCATTTAAAATGGAGCCATCCTCACCACACAACACCCTCTCCATTATATATATATATATAACCCCTCTCCCAATGCAAACCCCATCCCCATGTGTACTTGGCCGGCCCTAATTCCTAGGAGGTCAACATCAACCTCTTCCCCACATGAAAAAACTACCATCCCTATTAAAATTCTTCATCACCATCAACACAACAAAACTCCAACTCAACCCTAAACCAAACCTCACCTTCACCCCCTCTTCCCTACTCTGGCCTCTCCCGCCGGACGAACCCCCTCGCCGGAGAGCCATCCCGCCATCCTCCCTCAGCCGACCCGTTCCCGACCACCTTCCCGCCGGAGCCCGAAGCTGTGCAACCCGACGACAGCACCGCCTCCACGTCGAGCAACAACCCTCTGCCGACCTGTACCTCGTCGACCGAAGTCGAACCACCCGCAGCACAACTGAACACTCGCCGGACTCCGACCATCCCTGTTCGCCACCTCCATTATCATCACCATCATCATCACCTTCACCATCATGACCAGCAACCTACACCATGGCTGGCTGAGCCACCGTTCCAATAGGCAAGCACCATGACAGCTTCTGTACTGCCTCCTTGATGCTGCACACGATTACAGACTCCTCTTCAAGCCTCGCCTGTACCGGAGACTATACCACCCGATGTTGCACCATAACCCCGATCCCGATATCTTCGCTTGATGCAGCATCCCCATTGCGTCGTTGTGCTTCGTAAGCGTAGCCATCGACCAAACTCACCCAAGACACGATCACCAAACGTCGCCAAGCCTTGGAAGTCTAATTAACCTGACCGACCCCTCGATATTTTGTGGAGCATCTTTGAGCCGCGGTATCGGTTTCACGACAGTACACCGTGAGCACCCGCAAATACCTCGACGATTGGTACTGCACCAGGCCGGTTCCTCTTCCGACATGCGACCAGAGCACCCATGTCACTGCTGGGGAAGAAGACGTATGATAGTTGCATAGCAACTGTCATTATATTGGTAAGGTCCAATTCTCTTTGTATATAAACACTATTCATATAGGAATAGTTATATAAGAATAGAAAATAGTAACAACAATTCTAGGGCTATTCACGAAAACACAGTTCACATAAAGAAATAAGCAAAAGTACTTTTCATGTAGCACCATGGGTGTAAAAACTTAGTGTATGTATTAGTTTCCAGTATGGGTTAATATACGTGTATCATATATTTGGTATATAATTGGTATATATATATATATATATATATATATATATATATATATATATATATATATATATATATATATATATATATATATATAGTATGAACTCAATTAGTATATATATACATATATATATGTTTTGTATATGTATTTAATTTGGTGTATATATATTGTAAGTATTAATGCTAGTTAATAATAATAATATAATTATGTATGTACTAGGTGACCCGAGTGTAACCACGGATACCCCGTAGTTACATTGACCTGCGACCATGTAAATTGTTAGCAGAATGCCATAGGTACACCGACGTACCGGCAAGACCTGTATCATTGACTGTCTGATTGTGCAGCAATTACAGACACGACACCCGTGTAATTTGACGCACACTTGACCCTAGTTGACCAGTGTCATACCTAGCGTAGCCTTGAGTTCAATGTATTTATTATTGTGTGTCAGTATAATATCTGATGCAAGATTGTATTATTTAATAATGTCTATAGGATTATTGGATTGTTCAGACAAGACTTCGGAATCAGGTTATTGGTTTTGCCAGCAGCAGGACCCCAGGCAAGTACATTCTCTAACAGTTTCCATTATGTTGATTATCTCTATAATTCTTATTGTATAGCGTACATGACTCTGACACTGTTATTTACACGAGTTGGCATCATCGAGACCTGTCACGAGGAGTCATAATTTGGAATCCATCATGCTAGCTGGGGAAAATAGGGAAATATTAGTAGCTTATGTGATCATACCCAACTTTACATGCATCATAGCTCACCCATACCTCACGTCGGTGCAATCTTACTATTACATGCCTCATCGCTGTTATATATGGTTAGCTTGACTATTACTCGCATCGTAGCTATCCGGATGGTTAGCCTGATCTTACAAGGATGATCGCTAATCAATGTAATGAGCCTTATCAGTCCCAAGCCGATCACATGATATGCTAATATTTCACACACTTAGCTGGATGTTCTTGACATGTATCTCTAGTATATTGGTATAGCATTCCTTATGTTCTAGTCATGATTCTAGCATTCACATATATACCAGTTTATTGTTCTTGCGTGTACTTGTATTTCTATTTTATTGCTAGATGTACATTGATGATGACATATGCTCCAGTATCTATTTATTCCAGTATTTCTTATTGCCAGTATTCATATATGTCTTGTATTTCTTTACACTGTGTTATAGTTTTTGTCAATATATGTAGAACTGCTGCTAGTGCTTGTACTTTGTTCCAATCCTGACTGGATATTTTTCTAGACTGTGACATAGAGGACTTATTTCCAGCATACTTGGAGATTGGATGTTATTGATTTCAGGTTAGACTATTTATTATTATTTTTCCTTGTCTTGTATTTTATTTATTTTTTTCGATATCTCATCGTGTTCGAGTTTATGTGATTAAGTATTCCATATTATATTGTGATATCTGTGTCTCCTTATGGAGTTGAATATTCATGTGAGAGTGATTAGCTAGTATTATGACCTAAACAGCGTTCTACCGCCGATGCTGCGGTGTAGGTTGGACTTACCCACGCTCTCGTGCCCCTATACCGGGTGCGGGTCGTGACACATTTTTAGTGGTGGCCCATACAGGTCAGACTTTGCAAGTTGTGCGATGTCGTGGTAGTGCGACGTCTTAGTTGTACTACCGCATGCTTACGATAGGATATATGACATAGGATACTAGGATGAGAGAGGATACTCAATCACAAATTTTTTGAGAGATTTCTGGGACGACCCTTGAGAATCTATTATAATTTCTAATTTATATCTTTTTCCTTGTCCCGTCCGTTCCCGCTTGTTGTTATTGAACTTGATTCTTGTTGATCAGTTATTAAATTAAAATCTTGGTATCATTGTTAAGTTTGATTCTTGTTGACCAGTTGTCAAATTTAATTCTTGGTATCGTTGTTGAGTTTTGATTTCATATCGAGATGAATTTTACGGACTAAAATTTACGGTATCATCTGATGACATACATTGATGAGGATAGTGAGAAAGGTAAAAACGTCTACTTTGGTTATGGAGCCTAGAGTTTATCGCAGCCACATTAGCTGTCATGGCAGAAACGTAGGAACCTAACTTCAGATGTATATATCTTAGTTATGAATATAGAGTTTCTTGTAGCCATACCGGTTGGCGTGACAAAGATTCTAGATGACGTGATTATAGAGTTGCATACCTTAGTTACGGAACCTGTCGTTTATCGCAGCTATGCTTACTGGCGTGGCGAGGATTCTGAGTGTCATGATTTTGGACAGACGTGTATGATTATCAGGTTGTATCTTAAATTGGTTCTTAAAGTCTCATCTCAAAACTTATCTATTTCCGTTATTACAGGACTTTGTTCCATCATTTCCTTTGCTAGCAGTAGCGATACCTTCAGTCCTTAGCCCAGTTTCTTTTTAGAACTTCTTTCCATAGGTCCTTGTTAGTGTGATAATTGGTGACTTACAATTATGTCTGTGTCTTGTATTAGTGTTGACTGAGTGTGACTTGTGAGTTGTAAGTGTTTCTTAGTAGGATATGTGAGCAGTAGGCATTAATCTAGAGTTAACCCGTAGCATAGTACCTTGTAGCAACAGTTCTATGACAGGTGTATTATAGTTAGTATTGACACTATAAGTAGAGGAGTAAAGAGTATCAGTGATGGTTCCAAGAGTAAGTATCAGATTCAGCATGCCAGTCCTGGATAGTCATGAATTTATGTAATTGGATGACCTATGTAAACAATTAAGTATCGAGAAAATTGTATTAAAGATTAATGAAGCATGATATTCAATTTGATGGTTGATACTTGGCTGTATCAAGAGTAAAGGAATGTATACACATAAAAAAGGGTATTAATGAGTGCCATGGGTTGAAAAATATCAAGATTGGTAATGAAAGTTAAGAAGTGTATCATAGACTAGTGTAACAGGCTGTAAAAGAATTAAGAGAAGATACGTATACATCAATCGAGATATAGAATCATATGCCTGCCTTTGAGAGTGAAGTGAAACATGGGTGTTATAGAAGGTGCAAGTAATCGTGAGTTCTAATAAGATTGATGAGATAATCTAATGATGAAGTTAGTGTTACAATACCAAGAGTACTAATGTTTCTATATCGAGGATTAATTGAGAAAGGTGCTAATAATAGTAAGTACTTCGTGTGATGATAATTAGATTGGTGTATCAGTTAATATAGACAGAAAATTATTGGAGAAAATACGTGTGATGATAACTTTGATCATTTGGAAGTAATATTGCAAGTAATCTGAGCAGTAAAAATTTTAGTACACAGTTGAGGGTTGTAGACAATTGGTGTATTTGTGCGCACCTTAAGTATTAGAGACTGTGAGTATTTATATGTATACATGTGGATTTAAATTTATAATTTGAAGAGTGGAAATAAATTTCAATTTTTAAGAATTTTTGAGGAGTTGAGATTTTATGTTATAAAATTTTTGAGGATTCAAATTCAATTCAATAAACATAGTCAAAGCTATAAAGATTTTGGAAGTGATTAAAAATTTTTATTTCAATATTTGAATATTTGAATTTTGAGGAAAGTATATACATTTTATTTTAAATTGTTCGAGAAGTTAAATTTTGAGGGTTTTATTTGAGGATAAAATTTTATGGTGGATAAGAAATGTATATTAGTAAATGAGTGGTTGGTGTGCATGTGTAAGGATCTATTGGCTTGAGAATGCTTGAGATGGCACTGCAAACAGACTTGGGTGTCCACCTAGAGTTGTATTAGAGAGAGCAGTACTTAGTATGATATGTTGCACTTGGTGTACACTTGAGTGATAAGAACAACTAGTATAAACAATTGCAGTTGGTACTAGAGCTAGCAGTGGGTGTGCTAGTAGTACAAACAGTAGTACCAAGGGATAGAGATATCAAACTTTGGATGCATTATTAAACTATGATTGTGTTAGAGATTCTTGGTATTATATCTAGGTATCAATAGACAGGTGTATGCAATATGGATGTATCCATGGATATCTTGTGGACTAGAGATTAGTTGATATGGGTAATAGTGTATAAGGACAGGAATTTGTGAATAAATGTGCCAGAGTTAAGTGTATGATAGAGTTTGAAGATGTCCAAGTAATGGATTAGAAGGCTATGTTCTGTTCTTTTCTTCTGTTCCTTTTTTTGTCTAATTGATTGATTGATTTCTTAGTACCGTAGCATGTATCAGTGATTTTCTTGTTAGAATATAGTTAGTAGTATACCCCGACAGAGACTGCAATACCATGATAAAATAGACCATGACCATAATTATGTATATTTTTTCTATATTGTATGTTGTATGACTATAGGTAGAATTTCCTTAGACTTTGATTGTTGGGAGTTGACCACAGTGAAAGAGTTAATGAAGAGATTATGACTTGACAAAGAGAGACAAGGTACCTTAAATTTCGAGGATAAACATTAATTTAAATAAAGAGTTGAGAATTTAATATGGTGGAATTGACGATTTTGTTAAATCATTAAATTTTATGAAGATTATGAAATGATTAAATTTGTCATTAAATTTTGAAGAATTTAAGAAGGTTATCATTACATTTATTGGATTGCAAGTTATGAACTTATATTTCGAATGTTATATTTGAAGATTTTGCGAGTATTATATTATTTGGTTATTGTGTGGAAAAAGAAATCGAGAAATAAGATCATTAATGGATTAGTGTTTGATTTCAAATTTTTGGGATGAAGATTTAAATTTTATAAATATGCATCAATTGCATTTAAATTTGAGGAGTAAGATGATTAACGGATTAGTGTTGGAATTCAAATTTTGGGATAAAATCTTTAAATTTTATAAATATGCATAGATTGGATTTCAATTAAAGAATTGGATAGTAAATTTTGTATTTGATGATTTACTTAAAATTTTAGAGGAGATTGTGACAAGAATGGAATTCGATTTTATGTTTGAAGATTTTTGGAATATGATAATTATAAAATTTTGAAAATTTTGTGAAATAACAATATGGATTTACTTCATGATTACATTGTTTGAAGAATTTAAATTTTGATAGCAAAATAAATATATAGATAAATACGACTATTGATGATCTTAAATTTCGAGGACGAAATTCTTTTAAGGAGGGTAGGCTTGTCACCCCCACATTTCAGATTAGGGGTGTTTTCGCCTTTTCATAAATTAATGTATAAATGATTGCATAATATTTAATTATATTTAAATTGCCGTAATTTTATTTTATTGTTGCGCCTTACCGTTGCTTCGATATTTGGAGCACTACCCTAGCCTTTGCCTTCCAACAAATTTCATAACCTTGTCCTAGACATGCCCGCCTTTTATTCTGACATTTGTGTAACTTATAATTATGCTTTCTTGTGCTTCATTTTAGCCGCACAATATTCATCGCAGATGTTATTATTTAAATCTGAATAAATTTATCTTTGTATTCTTATGCGTTCCAATTGAAATTGGAGACACAATCTTGATCCATTTCGTGCAACCCAAATTAGGGTAATGTTCTATTATGAGTCTTTTTCATTCATGACACTTGTGTCCCACTTAATTTTAGTCTCTTGTACTTCCAATTAATTTTAGAACACCAATTACATTAATTTTAATTAAATTGATGTAAGGACCCAACTTGACCCAAAACTAGACCCAATACTAAACTAAACCCCCATTTACACCCTCAAGCTTCATACTAAACACAAGACATCCTTTTCAACCAATACATCACACCAAATATGGCATTTTCTCTTATTAAATCCAGAAACCCACTTCTGTGTAATTTTTCAATTGTTGGGGACTTAATTACAAAACTGCAATGATGTGTCACCATCTTATTGGTTTAAACCAAATAAAGAACCAACCCCCTTTCTTTGACCGATTAAACCCTCTTCCTCTCTCCTTTTTTTGGATGTACACCATCCTTCATGATGAATCATGGCCATCCATTTAAAATGGAGCCATCCTCACTACACAACACCCTCTCCATTATATATATATATATATATATATATATATATATATATATATATATATATATATATATATATAACCCCTCTCCCAATGCAAACCCCATCCCCATGTGTACTTGGCCGGCCCTAATTCCTAGGAGGTCAACATCAACCTCTTCCCGACATGAAAAAACCCACCATCCCCATTAAATTTCTTCATCGCCACCAACACAACAAAACTCCAAATCAACCCTAAACCAAACCTCACCTTCACCCCCTCTTCCCTACTCCGGCCTCTCCCGCCAGATGAACCCCCTCGCCGGAGAGCCATCCCTTCGTCCTCCCTCAGCCGACCCATTCCCGGCCACCTTCTCGCCGGAGCCCGACGCTGTGCAACCCGACGACAGCACCATCTCCACGTCGAGCAACAACCCTCTGTCGACCCGTACCTCATCGACCGGAGTCGAACCACCCGCAGCACGACTGAACACTCGCCGGGCTCTGACCATCCCTGTTTGCCACCTCCTTTATCATCACCATCATCATCGCCTTTACCATCACGACCGGCAACCTACACCATGGCTGGCTGAGCCACCATTCCAACAGGCGAGCACCATGACACCTTATGTGCTGCCTCCTCGATACTGCACACGATTGCAGACTCCTCTTTGAGCCTCGCCTGTACCGGAGACTGCACTGCCCGACGTTGCACCATGACCCCGATCCTGACATCTTGGCTTGATGTAGCATCCCCGTTGCGTTGCTGTGCTTCGTGCGACCACAACAACCCCGACTACTTCGACGTTAGGCCTGAGCGAAAGCGCAGTCATCGACCAAACTCACCCAAGCCACGACCACCAAACGTCGCCAAGCCTTGGATGTTTAATTAACCTGACCGACCCCTCGATATTGTGCGAAGCATCTTTGAGCCGCGGGATCAGTTTCGTGACAGTACACGGTGAGCATCCGCAAATACCTCGACGATTGGTACTGCACCAGGCCGGTCCCTCTTTAGACATGCGACCAGAGCACCCATGTCACTGCTTGGGAAGAAGACGTATGATAGTTGCATAGCAACTGTCATTGTATAGGTAAGGTCCAATTCTCTTTGTATATAAACACTATTCATATAGGAATAGTTATATAAGAATAAAAAACAGTAACAACAATTCTAGGGCTATTCACGAAAACATAGTTCACATAAAGAAATAAGCAAAGTACTTTTCATGTAGCACCATGGGTGTAGACACTTAGTGTATGTATTAGTTTCCAGTATGGGTTAATATACGTGTATCGTATATTTGGTATATAATTGGTATATATATATATATATATATATATATATATATATATATATATATATATATATATATATATATATATATAGTATGAACTCAATTAGTATATATATACATATGTATATGTATTGTATATGTATTTAATTTGGTGTATATATATATTGTAAGTATTAATGCTAGTTAATAATAATAATATAATTATGTATGTACTAGGTGACCCGAGTGTAACCATGGATACCCCGTAGTTACATTGACTTGTGACCATGTGAATTGTTAGCAGACAGCCATAGGTACACCGATGTACCGGCAAGACCCGTATCATTGACTGTCTAATTGCACAGCAATTACAGACACGACACCCGTGCAATTTGACGCACACTTGACCCTAGTTGACCAGTGTCATACCTAGCATAGCCTTGTGTTCAATGTATTTATGATTATGTGTCAGTGTAATGTCTGATGCAAGATTGTATTATTTAATGATGTCTATAGGATTGTTGGATTGTTCAGACAAGACTTCGATATCAGTTTCCTTTACATTCCTCATCGCTGTTACATGTGGTTAGCCTGACTATTACTCGCATCATAGCTATCCGGATGGTTAGCCTGACCTTACAAGGATGATCGCTAATCAATGTAATGAGCCTTATTAGTCCCAAGCCGATCACATGATATGCTAATGTTTCACACACTTAGCTAGATATTCTTGACATGTATCTCTAGTATATTGATATAGCATTCCTTATGTTTTAGTCATGATTTTAGCATTCACATATATACCAGTTCATTGTTCTTGCGTGTACTTGTATTTCTATTTCATTGCTAGATGTACATTGATGATGACATATGCTCCAGTATCCATTTATTCTAGTATTTCTTATTCCAATATTTCTTATTGCCAGTATTAATATCTGTCTTGTATTTCTTTACACTGTGTTATAGTTTTTGTCAATATATGTGGAACTGCTGTTAGTGCTTGTACTTCGTTCCAATCCTGACTGGATATTTTTTTTCAGACTGTGACATAGAGGACTTGTTTCCAGCATACTTGGAGACTGGATGTTATTGATTTCAGGTTAGACTATTTATTGTTGTTTAGACTTTTCTTGTATTTTATTTATTTTCTTCGATATCTCATCGTGCTCGAGTTTATGTGATTGAGTATTCCATATTATATTATGATATATGTGTCTCCTTATGGAGTTGGATATTCAAGTGAGAGTGATTAGCTAGTATTGTGACCTAAACAGTATTCTACTACCGATGCTGCAGCGTAGGCTGGACGTACCCACGCTCTCGTGCCCCTATACCGGGTGCAGGTCGTGACAAAACCAGAAGACATGCCCAAGATTGCATTCTGAACCCGTTATGGGCACTACGAGTTTTTCGTTATGCCATTTAGTCTGATGAACGCCCCTGCTGCCTTTATGGATTTAATGAATCGAGTGTTCTGACCCTTTCTCGATAAATTTGTGGAAGTTTTTATAGACGACATCTTGGTGTACTCGAAGAATAGGGATGAACATGCAGGACACCTGCGGATGGTGCTTCAAACCCTTCGAGACAACATATTGTATGCCAAGCTAACTAAATGGGAGTTCTGGTTGGACAACATATCCTTTCTAGGGCATATTATTTTTGCAACAGGCGTCTCAGTAGACCCAAATAAAATAGAAGCCATTATGCAGTAGAAACAGCCGGAGTCAGCTAGTGATATACAGAGTTTTCTTGGTCTGGCGGGCTACTACCGGAGATTCATTAAAGATTTTGCTAGAATTGCATCGCCCCTGACTCAGCTCACTCAGAAGGGAGTAACGTTCGTAAGGACGGATGACTGTGAAGCTTCGTTTATGGAGTTAAAGCAGTGCCTCATCTCAGCCCTAATTCTTACCCTTTCAGATGGACCAGATGACTTCAAAATATTTAGTAACGCCTCAAGTAAGGGATTGTGATGTATCCTTATGCAAGGGGACAAAGTGATAGCCTTCGCATCAAGGCAGCTAAAGCCTCACGAGAAAAATTACCCAACATATGATCTTGAACTAGTAGCGGTGCTGTTCGTGCTGAAGCTGTGGCGACACTACCTCTACGGTGTACCATGCGAGATCTATACAGACCATAAGAGCTTAAAATATTTCTATACACAAAAAGATTTGAATCTTCGCCAACGGCGCTGGCTTGAGCTCCTTATCGACTTTGACCTCATGACCAGATACACACTTGGCAAGGAAAACGTTGTAGCTGATAGACTGAGTCGAGTGTTCATTAGGAGTTTGGCTATTTATGATAAGCTGCGCCGAGATCTTGAATCTTTGGGCATTACACTAATTATTAGATACAAAAAGGGGGCGCAAGTGGCTCAACTGTGCCTCAAGCCCGACTTGTTACAAAAAGTCAAGTCTGCTCAGAAGGATAACATGTTCCTACAAAAGATACAAGGTCTTATCTCAGCAGAAAAGGCAACCAACTTTGCGGTAGGCACGGACGGGATGATCCGAGTGAAGGAAAGACTGTGCATTCCAGACGATGCGACCTTCAGAAAGGAGATACTCATGGAATCTCATTATGCTAGTTATACTTCTCATCCGGGTAGCATAAAGATGTATCGAGATCTCCGTACGACGTTTTGGTGGCACGACTTGAAATGAGATATGGCGTTGTTCGTGTCGTATTGCATGGCTTGTCAGAGGGTAAAGGCCGAGCACCAGAAGTTGGGCGAAGAGATACAGAACCTCGCTATTCCGAAGTGGAAATGGGAACATATAACAATGAATTTTATTGTTGGCTTACCAAAGATGCAACGGGGGAATGATGTCGTCTGGGTCATTGTTGATCGACTCACCAAGTCAGCTCACTTTTTGCCTATCAAGTCTACTTGGAGTGCCGACCGCTTGGCTCAGATCTACCTCAATAAAATCGTTCGGCTCCACGACGTGCCCGTATCTATAGTCTCCGATAGAGATGGTCGATTCATATCACATTTATGGGAAAGCCTGAAGTCAGCAATGGGGACAAAGTTGAAGTTCAACTCCGCCTACCATCCATAGACAGACGGTCAAATAGAATATGTCAACCAAATCCTCAAAGATATGCTATGACTTTGTCCCTTGGACTTGAAGAAGAGTTGGGACATGCATTTACCGTTAGCTGAATTTGCATACAATAATAGCTTTCAATCCAGCATTCAGATGGCGCCGTATAAGGTATTGTATGGGCGAAAGTGCAGATCCCCGATCTATTGGGACGAAGTTAGAGAACGGCAAATTCTTAGCCCTGAACTTGTAGAGAAAACCGTCCAAAAGATTCGATTGATTCGGGAATGGCTGAAGGTAGCTCAGAGTCGTCAGAAAAGCTATGCTGACACACATCGACGGCCCCTTGAGTTCTTAGAAGGAGATCAGGTATTTCTTAAAGTTTTACCCATGCAAGGAGTCACCATATTTGGAGCAAAAGAAAAGCTAAGTCCAAGATTCGTCGGTCCGTTCGAGATACTAAAGCGAGTTGTCTCAGTTGACATATCAGATTGACCACCCATATGTCAATTTGAATACAGTAAACATGCATAATGTTTGAAAATAGATAAGTACGCTGTACAGGACAATCTATATGAATGCAAATGAGGACAACTTTTCGATGTATGGGCAAGGGTAGGCTACTCGATCTAATCCTTACAACCTCACGCTCGTCAGTGGACATCATCAGCCGACATACCTCTGGGGTAGCGACCCTCGGACTCCATCAATCGACATACCTCGGGGGTAGCGACCATCGGACACGACCACCATAGTGCGTGCTAGTTACTACGGTTTACCAGAGTGGTTAAAGCCCATACGCCTACTGATTGTCCTCTATGATACTAAGTGTCAAGTTGTGTGTCAACATATCTAATATATAGTAATGACTGGAAAAACTACACATGCAAAGAATAAACAGAAATGCAATAAATATATAGAAATATACTAAGCATGCAAAATACTGTAAACAATTTGGCAAGGTATCTTGCCTGGGGTCCTGCTGCTGGTATGAATCAGAGTCCAAGTCACAGTCCAAATAGCCAATGTATTACAAATTTATCACGTCAAAAGATAATTCATTTTAATTTATTTAATTCTGGAGTATTTTGCAAGTTGCACAAAAGTGGCTATTCCTTCCAAATAGCCAGGTGTACCTGTTCTTGAGTATTTGCAGGAGCACAGATTTGGAAGGAATAGATGCTTCGTGGATGTCTTCTCTTCGAGCCGTGATTGGTAGCTGGTACTTATTGTTTGAGTGAGTTGTACTGATATTGTATTTACTTTTCCCATTCGAGTTGGTAGTGGATTTGTTTCCATCCAACTATCATCTTTAGATACTTCTTGTTGAGATCTAGTTTCATAGACATTGGTTATTTTATTTCTATATAATTTTGGTGGATGAGATTTAGATTATACCCTGTGACTTGTATTACATTTTATACCACTTGTGGATTTTATATTCATATTACAGCGTACGTATGGATCTGGTTTCCATATATTGGAGTTGCCATATCCATGCGGCTGGCATGCTTACGTGTCCTAAGTCCTACGTATTTTTGGGACTGGGGCATGACACCATCTCCATTTGGTAGAGTTTGCTTATAACAACAACTACCAGGCTAGTATAGAGATGTCACCTTTTGAAGCTCTGTACGGTCGGAGGTGTCGTACTCCCTTGTCTTGGGACGATATTGGAGAGAGAGTTTTGCTTGGGCCAGAGATGGTTGTAGATGTAGCGAAGAAGGTTCAGTTGATCAGAGACAGACTTCGTGTGGCGCAGGACAGACAGCGGCATTGGACCGATAGCCACCGGAGACCTTTGGAGTTCGAGGTATAGTTAGATTTTTGTTTTGTGCTTGTTATTGGTTGTTTGTTATAGATTAAGTTCTTAAGGTGGTGTTTTGATCTAGGTGGGTGGTTTGGTATTTCTGAGGATTTCTCCGACACGAGGCACGATTCGCTTCGGTGGAGGCGGAAAGCTTAGTCCGCGATTCATCGGACCTTCCACTATTCTAGAGAGGATCGGTACAGTTGCTTATAAACTAGACTTACCACCTGTATTGGAGGGAGTGCACAACGTGCTTCACGTGTCACAGTTGAGACGGTACATGGAAGATCCTAGTCATGTGTTGGATCACTCGGAGATAGAGGTGGGCCCTACTCTTAGCTATCCAGAGCAGTCAGTTGAGATTCTGTATCGGAGAGAGAAGGTGCTGAGGAACCAGACTATTCTTTTGGTGCGCGTCGCATGGAGGCATCACTCTCCGGAGGAGTCTACTTGGGAGAGAGAGGATAAAATACGAGAGCGTTATCCATATTTGTTTGTGCTTTGAGGTATGTTCTTCCTAGTTATGGTATGTTCTTTCATAGTTAGTTATGTTCTTTAGTTCTGTTATTTTGTTATGTTCTGTATTTTTTGGGGTAGTTTTCGTTTTTGAATTTTGAGGACAAAATTATTTTAAGGAGGGTAGACTTATCACTACTATATTTTCTAGGAAAGGATATTTTATTAATTTTATATTTAATTAAATATTGTGCATGATAAATAATTATTTGTTATACTATTTAATTATTGTTAGATGTTAGTTATTTATTTTGGACTTGTGTTAGTGGATCTAACTAGTTTAGTTTAGACTCATGGACCAACATGAATAAATTGATAGAATTTAGCCCATTTAGAAAGTCCATTGATTAGGAGATGGATTAAATTAATTAAACCATTAGACTAGAAGCTTCCCTCCTTAATTATTTCTTCATGAGAGGCCCCAAGGGATATATTGGACAATTCATAGTAGCCTGAGAAAGGGGAAAGGGGGGCCGACCTATATAGAGAGGGGGGAAAATTATTCTCCCTCCTCTTTTTATTTGGAAACTAGATCTAGAATTTCCATCAACCAAATTCCTTTATTTTTACTTCATTTTACTACCAAATTTTATCCCAATTCATTCCCAAATCACCATTGGAGGCAAGTGGAGCAAGAATCTTGAAGGAGGAAGCAAGGATCTACAAAGAGGAGCAAGGATCTACAAGTTGGAGGCCAATTTTATCATATTTAGAGGTTGCATTGGGAATCCATCTTCCAATAGGTACAATTTAGTTTTTCTCCTTAATTTAGGTTCTAAATTTGATATTTAACCATGAGAAATCAACCCATATACATAGGCTATCCATAGGATTTGGTTTTGTGTTCATAGGAGGCCTATTGTGAAAGTTATGGTACTTTTTGTGTCAATTTTGGGAGAATTTCGAGATTGACATTTGTTGCGTGTGTCAATTGGTCATATAGATCAATTTGGCATGTGCTTGTGTGTTTGAGGCTAGTGTCGTATCCATAATTGGGTACGTATAGGTCGTATCCCATCAATTTGGTGATACATGTTGATTTGGGGAATTTTCCTCCGACACGGGACTTTGAGTATGTCATATTTTGACACGGACACGTAGATTTGTATTTGACTCTTCGTATTGTTCATAAATAATATATATGACTTGTTCGTGTCCTTCAGGGTACGTTTGGATGTGTGGTGGACTCGTATCACATGTGTATCCTAGATCTAGTGGGATACAGTGTGATACTCTCCATGTGTTTGTGCAAATTATATGTAGATCTATTTTTTTTTGTTCTTGGAGAGTGTAATTGTATATATATATATATATATATATATATATATATATATATATATATATATATAATGTGGTGTATATATGTAATATTGTGTCTATGTATATATTATATGTGTAGATATTGTATGTAGCTATTCTTATATATGTATATATAATTATATATGGTAGCATGTATAGATATATATATATAAATAGATATTTATTGTGGTTATATTATAATTGTATAATGTATGTTCTATTGTGTATATATTTATATATACATATACGTATGTATGTTGTTACAAATATGTTACTATGTATATTGGTGTATATTGCTATATAGATAATGTGTATATATATATATGTGTGTGTGTGTGTGTGTGTGTGTGGGTATGTGTATGTATTAGTTGTAATTATATGTATATATATTTAGTATATATATAATATGTTGTGTGTATATATATATATTATATTTTGGATATATATATATATATATATATATATATATATATATATATATATATATATATATATTAGAGTTTAGAGTGCAGAGGTATAGCGGCAACAGCGTGTGTCGCTGAACACAATAGCAGTCGCTTTAGCGACGACAGGGAGCGTCGCAGCAGCAAGCGTCGTAGCAGCAGCAACATACAGTAGCAGCAGCGAGAGAAACAGCGACAACAGTTAGCAACATTTGCAGAAATCTGTCACTGAAATAGCAGCAGTATCAGCAGCCGTATCAGGGACTTTAGTGACGGCTTTGGCGACAGCAGTAGGAATCTGTTGCTAAAACAGCAGAGTATCAGCAGCAACCGCAGTTTTCAGCGACAACGGACAGGGTTTTTAGCGTCAGTTTGGCAGATTTTTCTTATTATTAGATATATATATATATATATATATATATATATATATATATATATATATATATATATATATATATATATATATATATATATATATATATATATATATATATATATATATGGTTTTTAATATATATGTAAATATATTCCTAATTGCTAATAGTATTTATAGTATACTATATGTATAATAATTAGTATAGCATGTATATAATTACGGGTAGTTAGTATACACAAGTTTTGGGGTATTACCTTGTGATACCAAGGTAAGTACCAAGGTAATTGGTGATACCTAAGGTATTGGGTTTGGGTATCAAGATTACGAGTTAATGTTGTGATACCTAGTTGGTTCAAAACCAAGGTATCTATTTAATGTTTGTAATTAGAATTTTATATTATTATTAATTGTTGACTTATATATGTAATATTTTACCTATTGATTTACGTATCCGGAGATATGGTATCCTAGTATTTAAGATATGGGTTTTGTGACATAGACTTTAGTATTTGAATCCAATATCTTTGTGTTAGACTTGTGCAACCTAGAAATAGGTAGTTGACCATAGTTTGACCATGTTGACCTTAGAGTTGACTAGTTTAACTTATTTTCTTTCCAGAACCTTGTATTGATGTTATATTCCATATCTAGGTCTTCGAGGCACCATATCAGACATTTGTGAGACTGTTCATTGGACTTCAGGCGAGTATATTCTCTGATAGTTTCTTATTTATGATATCCTCTATGTTCATTGTATCTAGTGTAGATATCCTTGTTCTCTTGACACGATGGTTACACGAATTGGTATATCCGGATCTCGTCATGAGATGTTATTCCTTGGTATATGGTGTATCTTGTGCAAGCCTTGTTTCATTGATTATCTTGTACATGTACAGACACTGATTCTCGGGAAGACTAGCTATCTTCTTGGGAAATCTGGTGCCATAGCGTACCATGGTTGGATCTATTATACCAGTCGATGGTGGGGAGTATTTTAGTGTAGATATGTGATCATACCCTCCTTGTATCAAGTCTTGCATTGAATAGTATTAATCATATACCGCACGTATGATTAGCCAGGCCATAAATCTTGTATCATGTTCCCAAGCCGATCACATGTTAAAGCTAGTACTCACACACTTAGTCATTAGTATTCTTGTTCATTGACATATTATTCATTATTGTATTCATTCCAGTATTTCCTTATTGTATATCTCTCGTATCTATTGTTCATCTTGTATATTCACATTTATTTACTGTTACATAGTTTTTATCATTGATTAGAACTGCTGTTAGAAATGTACTATGCTCATTTCCTGACTGGATATATTTTTTCCAGATGACACTGAGGACTGGTACCCTACACATTATGGACCTCGGAATATTGTGGGCTTAGAGTCAGAGACCCTGGCTCATGAGGGACTTATCCCGACTGAGACAGATGATCCGGGATTAGTACCTTCTTAGTATTTCTTGTACTGGATTTACCTCCAGCTTATGTTGTTAGTATTCTTTCAGACTCATTGATGTATTATTTCAGACTCATGAGTTGTATGTGACTATTATATTCTTTATCTTATTCGTGCTCATTGCATCTTAGATCTGTGATTGAGTATATTGTTATTGTTGGTGGTTTATTATATTGCTAAATAGATTACCCGGACAACGTTCTACCGCCGATTTTGCGGCGTAGGCTGGGCGTTGTTCCCGACTTGCATTCCTACACCGGGTGCGGGTCATGACAGAATGAGTCTTTTTCGTCTGGACTGAAGAGTGCCAGCATGCATTCAATGACATTAAAAAGTATCTCACAAATTCTCCAGTGTTGGTGGCTCCAGTTATGGGAAACCATTTCTTACTTTACGTTTGTGCGATTGACCATTCTCTCGGTGCATTGTTAGCCCAAAAGAATAATAAAGGCCATGACCAAGCTATCTACTATCTTAGTAGAATAATGGTCGGTGCAGAGCACATGTATAATCTTTTGGAAAAAAGAGTGTTGTAGTGGTAATTTTCATCCAGAAGATACGGCATTATGTGACTGAAAAAACTATCCACATAATCTCCAGAGTAAATCCTCGTAGAGTACTCATAACTAAGCTAGGTGCGCTTAACTCTAGCCTAGCTAATTGGACGATGTTACTGTCTCCGTACGACATAGTGTTCTTTTCGCAGAAGGTAGTTAAAGGCCAAGCATTGGCCAATTTCTTGGCATCACATCCGGTGCCAGAAATATTAAAATTCTATAGAGATATTTCGGACGAAGTGTTTGAGTCAAACACGACAACAAAAGATTTAATTTGGCGAATGTTCTTTGATGGTGCTTCAAGAACGGGATCAAATGGCAATATCGTTGCAGGAGTGGGGGTAGTGTTAGTTTTTCCTGATAATCTTGTTATACATCGTGTATACTCTCTCATGGATTCGTGTTCATACAATGTGGCAAAGTATAATGCTCTGATCATCGGACTCCAGTTAGCAAAATACCTGGGGGTAGATTACCTAGAGGCTTACGGTGATTCTAAGTTGATAGTCAATCAAGTTCATGGAGAGTACGAGGTCTTGCATGAAGATCTCATCCCCTACTACAAGGCTATGTTCGATATAGCCTCAACTTTCTTTGGTTTCTTCATCAATCACGTATCTCGATTGCAGAACATCGAAGTAGACACATTAGCCGATCTTGCAGCTTCCCTAGACATTTTGGTCAAGACGCAATGTTCAATCACAATGATTGATTGAGAGCTGTTTTGTGCCAAGAATAATATGTTTGTCAAAGCTATATTGCATAGACAAACATTGATGTAAGACTAGATATTCTCATTCATAGACTGTGATGTCTACGAAATTCTTCCGGATGATCCGAAGAAAACTACTTCTATGAAGAGATGCTCTCTCCAATTCTATTAGGCTTTTGATAAGGGCACTACAAACTTTACTAAGGGCTAGCCCTGGATTGGGTCTAGCCCATTAATGAACAAAGTTACTCACATTAGCCCATTAGTTTACTCATACTAGCCCAAACTTGAAACCCTCCTCCCAAACCCTCCAAACCCCACCGGAGCCCTCTCCCCTCCCGCCGGAGCCGTTCTCCTCGACTTTGTCCTCCTCCTCCTCCTTGTCGATGGCTCACAAAGTCTCGAAAGAATCAAGGTACAATTCTTCCTTCTCCTTGTTCTATTGTATTTACAAAAATTTTCAAAATTTTTAAAAATTCCTATTGCATTTCAAAAATTTTAAGCGATTTTCTTTCCATTCTTCAAATGAGGGCATACAAGTCCTGAATGTAGTTTAAGATGTACTTTAGACGTTTACTTGGATGCTCGTACCCGATTTTAGGGCATACAATATTGACAATCGTTGAAAGTATCGAGCAGTATCGGGCAGGACTGTAGAAATTTCTACAGTCCCATATAGATTTAGGACTGTAGAAAATTCTACAGTCCTATATACATTAAGGACTATAAAAATTTCTACAGTCCTAAATTTATAAAGGACTGTAGAAATTTCAACAGTCCTAAAAAATTAGGACTGTGGAAATTTCTGCAGTCCTGTATACGTATAGGACTGTAAAAATTTTTACAGTCCTGAATGTTAAATTAATTTAGGATGTTAAATAAAATTTTATTTTTTGTCTTATAGTCATGACCCTCAGAAGGGCACTGTGGATGAAGATATCATCAGAAGATGTCCTACTGCATCGATGTGTAAGGAATACAATATTTCGCGTACTATTGAACCAGGTGTCACTATCCGCGACCCCGAGGCACGCCCTGAAGTTAGGAAACGTCGATTGACGAAGAAGACTGTAACTCGTTCGAAGAGACGTGCTCCTCCTAGTTCTTTAGGTTCTTCTTCCTCCTCCGATGAGGACATGCCAAATATCCCAAATCGGCCAACTGATGGTTCAGGACCTTCTCAGCCTGCAGATAGTCCTGTCGAGAGTCTCCCACGAACCCTCGAAAACCGGGCTACTAATGGTTCAGGACCTTCTGAGCAGCCAGATAGTCCAGTCGAGACTCGTCCAAACGGTTGCTCTATGTTACCGTCGATCAAAAACCATATTGCATACCAAATATGGAACAATCCGGTAAGTACATTACGTTATGATAATTTTATATATAGTTGTAAGTTCAAAGTTTATCAATTATTTATAGATAAGTACATTTTATATAGAGGTATAACTTCATCCAATTGTTTACTTTTCAGGAGAGTTCTGTATGTTAACGGTGATCAACCACGGAAAAAAATGCAATACATGAAGGTTTGAATTATTGGGAGACGATGTGAAGGCAAAAATCAGTCCCACCGGTTTACAGTATTTGGGTAGCTACTCATATACGACGGTGGATAATGCACTGATATCAGCATTTGTAGAACGATGGCATCCATAAACCAACACTTTCCATCTACCTAATAGGGAGTTGACGATTACCCTTGATGACGTCCATCATATATTGGGACTTAGGGTTGATGGTCGAGTCATGATGAATCAAACTTTTGATGAGTCGAGCATCAACTTTTATGACCATATTATGGATTATGTATCAGGGTGTCTGGGAGTTGATGCCACTAGTTTTACCACTCTTCGAGAATTCAAGAAGTCCTATGGACTTATTTTAAAATATTTGGAGGAGATATTCGCTGATCCGGACCCCGAAATAGATAATAGCAATAATGTGGCCCGCGGATATATGCAGTTCATCTTAGGGGCTGTCGGCATTACGGATAAGTCTGGAACGTCTATACATGCCAAATATCCCCTCAATTTGGACAACATTGACACGGTGGAAGAAATATCTTGGGAAAGCAGTATACTAGCATACCTTTACCGCGAGCTTGGTGCGGCATCCCGCGTGGGTTCGAAGACAATATCCGGATGCCAGACTCTACTCTATGTATAGATATATCTTTGTCAACTTGTATAGATAATTTAAAATTTTGTTGTTAATTTTTGGACTAATATTTTTTTAACCTAGTTACGTGAAGGCATGGATATACGAGCACTTTCCAACCCTGCAGCGGGCTAAACTGAACCGAGGGTATGACGAAAACCTTCTTAGAATATGCCGATGGAAGCCAACTAAGGAAGATGCCAAACGTCCACACACATTGGCCGCCCTACGGAATGCACTCGAAGATATGACGACAGAAGAGGTGAATTGAGACCTAATTTTTTAATGTTTGGTAATAATTGACTACGTTATGCTAAATGACGTTATGATAAATTTTATGCGGTACCGATTGTTTGGGATCCATATCGTGATTTGCGACAGACTAGTCGTCCATTGCAACCAGTCGCTTTATATCACGGTCTTATAAGTTGTTATGAAATCGAGGAGGCTTATATGCCGGATAGAGTGCTCCGTCAGTTTGGCTACGTACAAACTGTCCCAAAGCGCACTTTGAAAATGATAACTACTCCGCGAGGTACAAAACCGCTAAACTATATTCCTGCGGCGTTCAACTGGGTCTCGGACTTCTTTACCGAGTGGCAACGCCACATTATTAGAGAAATCGAATGACAAGCAGCAGTAAATATGACGGAATGTAGCGACGACTACCTCGCCTACTACTCTGGTGTCGGACTACCTACCTTGTTCTAATACGGAGGCGATATTGTGCATGTACCTTCAAATCTTCCTTCCAAATCGGTCTTGTATACTGCATTGGTCAAGATGGTGAGCCAACTTCTTCACTTTCAGTTTGATATTTGTAAATGTTTATAACATAACAAATTTTTTTTAATTCTCATGAATAGGCTAGGAAAGTGAAGAAGTTGGGAAGAAGCCTCGTAAGTTGCCAGGGTTCGAATTATATGGCAATCAATGACGAACTACAATAAATCGACAATGCTGAAGATTTTCCTTTCTTGGAAAATAGAGAGCAACGTACAAAGAGGCGGCATAAAGTTTAGGCCCCGTTTGAAGACTTGTAAAACTTTCGATGAATTTGAGTTTTGAGACATGTAAAAGTTTTAAGTTTGAATTTGACTTGTAAAACTTTGAATGAATTTGCTACAATTCGCACTTTGAATATTTGTGTTCTAAGTTTGCTACAATTGCTATAATTTGAAATTTTGCTACAATTGCTACATACATATAATTTGTATTCTAAGTTTGCTACATACATACAGTTGTTAAATGTGCAGATTTTGACAGTGGATAAAGTTTAGGATTGTCAAAATTTTGACAGTCCTAGTATCTTCTAGGACTGTCATAATTTTGACAGTCCTAAACTTACATATAACTGTCCAGAGACAGTGGATAAAGTTTAGGACTGTCAAAATTTTGACAGTCCTAGTATCTTCTAGAACTGTCATAATTTTGACAGTCCTAAACTTACATATAATTGTGCAGACACAGTAGGTAAAGTTTAGGACTGTCAAAATTTTGACAGTCCTACTATCTTCTAGGACTGTCATAATTTTGACAGTCCTAAACTTACATATAACTGTCCAGAGACAGTGGATAAAGTTTAGGACTGTCAAAATTTTGACAGTCCTAGTATCTTCTAGGATTGTCATAATTTTGACAGTCCTAAACTTACATATAACTGTGCAAACACATTGGGTAAAGTTTAGGACTGTCAAAATTTTGACAGTCCTACTATCTTCTAGGACTCTCAAAATTTTGACAGTCCTAATTTTCTGACAGTTTTACATATAATTTTGACAGTTCTAGTATCGATTAGTATCAATGCACAACATACAGTCAAAATCGATTAGTATCAATGCACAACATACAGTCCTAGGATTTAGATAACTTATTTTATTGCACAATATACACACAACATACAGTCCTAGGGTTTAGGCTCTTTGCACAACAAACATTTCAATATACAGTATCAATCGATTAGAATATCAAAGTAGTCGTTCGGCATGATTTTTGGATCCTCCATCTTCATCATCTTCTTATAGGCAGTCATTGCATCCGTATAGGGTATCGTCCATGCGATCGCTTCCTCTGGTGCGTGTTTATACCAAAGCGTAGAAGGTGGCAGAATAGGAGAATGACCGATCAACCTTGGGATGACGAAGTGTTATCCGATAAGCCCTATCGAACATAGATTGGATACTCCGTGTTCGGTCGGGGGAGCACACATTGAAAAGAAAGTATTGTTAATGCCTTGTGAGATAATTACAATATGTATCTTATACCTATTAGAGAATACGTAAACAGCAGGCGGGACATCCATGTAATGGTCTGGTCCGATAACTGTTTTCGTACAAGGTAAGCTTGCCAACAAATCTCCAATAATTTCTTCGTCGAGTATCTGCCTATAGAAGGGTAGTCGAGACTCCAACTCCTCGTACATCTCTTTTCTAACCTGTCTCCATCCTGCTTCAACTGAATAGCCTAGTTATCTTGCTAGTGCATGATATCCACAATGACCATCCTTAGGAACATCAATAATAGACCAAATGAAATCCCGTATCTCAGGTAGAAAATTTTCAATGTATAGACTATATGAATCAGAAAAGTTATCTAAACCCTCCGTCGTGACTGCATCGTTCGTTTTCTGTTTCTTCCCCCTTCGAATAGTAAGCTTACTCTTTTTCTGCAAAAATACCACCCTTTCGATTACGGACTTTGCCTCCAAACTGCATTCAATATGTCCAAACAAGGATGAATCTCTTTTAGTTGACTCATTCTCCTTCTTTTTTGCTCTAGTCTTTCTTGAGTGTGGTCTTCCCTTAGGAGTTCGAACAACATATGGCTCTTACAATCGAGTTATTGCCAGGACTACAATTTCTTGGATTTTAACCTTAATGGATCTTCTCTCCGGTTCCGATGCGACACACCACCTTGCGTGCAGGAGTTTTACTTGTGACAAAGAAAAGAAATCATCTTGAACTTCCACCGTCGGCATTATCGACAGTTGTCTCCAACGTTGATCAACAACATCTATTGGAATAGGTATAGATTCACGACGATATTCGTTAATCTCATGTGCACAAGGAAGTCCGAGTGAATGTCGATATGAACAACTACAAACCTCGGAATCATAACCAACCGACTTCGACCTACCAATCTCCTCAAACAATAAGCCCAAGGCCTTGTGAGATACTACATGGATTAAACCATCCAAGGGTGTTCATGTTTGTATTCATGCTTTGCAATATTGAGGCTCATCTCAAATGATGCTACAATCTCGTTCACTGTAGAAATAATCATCAAATGAATCGATTGCCAAACGGAGACAAAATTACCGACCGATAACCGTAGATATCTTTTTAAACTTGAGTATGATCCTTCAACCCAGTTCGTAGTGATTGTGCCATAATGCTTCACCATGTTCGTCCATGCTAAGACGAATTGCTCTTTATGTGGTTCTAGCCAAGTATCTTTGATATAAGATATGCATGTCGGGTTACTCGTCTCCCACTTTTGTTGGAACATGTACCATGCTGTGTCGTAGCTGTCTGTAGTACTTGCTCGCCATACAAGACTCCAATCACTGTAGAATTCTTCGAAGCGAAGCATGTCGATTTTACCGTCCACATTTTCAAATTTCTCTTGCATTGAGCTTGGATATTTCGATTTATATGCCAAGTGCATAGTAGTCTATGCGCATAAGGAAATACAATATCTATAGCATTTATCAGCGCATATTCTCTGTCGGTAACAAAAACAGAGGGCTCTTTGTAACCTGTGTAAAGGGATTGTAGTTTTCTCAACGTCCATGTGTAATCCTCTACTGTCTCACTCTTCATAAAACAAAAAGCGACTGTAAATATTTTTTCCGTAGGCGTAAACCCAACAATGTGAAAAAGAGGCATCTTGAACTTGTTGGTCTTATATGTACAATCAAGGATCAACACGTCTGCGAAGGACTGAGCCAAGTGTGTGCAATCAGGATGAGCCCAAAACAACGAAAGGAGTTCATCAGTTTGTGGATGTCTTCTATGGTACTCCACGTAGTGATGCTCCCCAAGCAACTTCAATACTTGTTGCATCGTCATTCTTCCTTTCATACTATTATATTTCGCTCTGGCCAAACTATTATAGATCGTCCTCATGGTAGACTTGTTCCCATCTTCTTTTTGTCGCACGGCAGAATAAATTTGTTTCGGTGCAGCTCCGGAAATGAACAATTCTTCAACCAACTTTGTATAAGATGATTGTGTCTTCCATTCTTAACTTCGATTATCCACTTCACATCTTCTACTTTTACAATCAACACCTTAAAATGGACAACCACATTTTCTCGTCCCAACGTTTTTCTTAGGGATTTTTTTTTCAACAACACCATTTTTTTATGATGCTCCCTAAACACACCTCCTCTTTCGCACCATAGCTCTACATATTTTTGGCCCGACCGAGATCTGATGGATCTTGCAATGACAATTACTATATTATGTCGTCTTCCAACTTCTCTGCACCAATCTAATGCTTCTTCCTGGGTTGCAAATTGAATATCCGTTGAGAATATATCATCCATATCAACCCCAATAGCAGGATGTACCACAACATCTGTACAAGGTTGGTCCTATAACCAATATAAAATAATATAAAAATTAATAACTTCATATAATTGGCACTTCAAATAATTTAGTCTTTAAGATCCAGGACTATCACTATTTTGACAGTCCTATTAGTAGATAGGACTGTCAAAATTATGACAGTCCTACTTTTATATAGGACTGTCGAAATTCTGACAGTCTTATTTTTGACAGTCCTATATTTGACAGTCGTATTTATATAGGACTATCGAATTACTGACAGTCCTATATTTATATAGGACTGTCTAATTTTATACAGTCCTTACACGATGACTGTCGAAATAGGGTTATCATTTTACGTACCGTACGTGCTTCGGAACAACCGACATGTTCTTCGGAACGTCCGGAGTGCATATTTAATGGATTGCATGATCCGACTTCGTCATCGAAGATATTTTCATGCATTGTTCCTACAATAGTAAAAAAAACTAAATTTTTTTCTAACAATCGCAAAACTTATTCATCGTATGTTGTCGAAGACATACCGGAAGAATATTCGTTGGACAATCACCAAAGCAAAATTCTCTTCCACTTGGGACCACAACTATCAATTTCCAAATTTAGGTTTAGACTTGGAGAATGAAAGTTTCTTCAAGTGAGGGTGAAAAGTCTAAAATAGAATTTTTTTTCACTTATAGCTTAGTGTGGGCTAGTCCTAAGTAACTTTAAAAGTGACAAATTTATAATTTTGGAAAAAATTACATTGGGCTAGTCCCAAGTAATATATGTAGTGCCCTTATCAAAAGCCTAATAATGATACAGCTACTAAAATGTGACAACGGTACGAGTAGCACGTGCGCAAGACTTGAATGGCTGCAACTCTATGCCAAACGCCGTTTATAAATATGTTATTTATTGCTTCTTGTAATTAACTTAAACTACTTGTGATTATTATTATTATTATTATTACATTCCGAAACCATCAAATTCACATGGATCTAATTTCAGCAACTTACTTGGCTAGAAGACCTGATACAACCTGACCGGGTCCTCCTCCTCTCTTACACTGTACACGTGTCAGGTCTCTCCACCCAAGACCAGCATCCCGCCCCCTTAGTGCCCGCCACGTGTCAGTCCAGCGTCCCTCCCGCTTCCACTCTCTCTCCTCGACAACAAATGGAGAGACATCCCCTCCCTCTTTGCGTATTTAGCACTTGACCCCCATCCCAACATTCCCTAATTATTCTCATTCCTCTCGTTCCTCCTTTACCCTTTCGGGAAATTAGGGTTAGGGTTAGCGTTAGGGTTATGGTTTGTTGGTGTTTCAACTAGCAATGCCAGCTATGGACTACCAGTCTTCCTCCACCCCGTTCGCCTCCATCGGCCGCTCCATCCTCTCCATCCGCCGCGACCAGCTCCACTCCGTCGACCCCTCCTCCGACCAGGACCAGGAGCTCGAGGCCTTCCAGAAGCACGTCTCCACCCTCTTCTCCGACCTCTCCTCCAACCCCGACGAGCTCCTCTCCATGTCGTGGATCCGCCGGCTCCTCGACACCTTCCTCATCTGCCAGGAGGAGTTCCGCGTCATCTTCTTCAACAGCCGCCCCCTCCTCTCCCGCGCCCCCATCGACCGCATCGTCTCCGACTTCTTCGACCGCGCCGTCAAGGCCCTCGACGTCTGCAACGCCGTCCGCGACGGCGTCGACCAGATCCGCCAGTGGTCCGCCCACCTCGACATCGTCCTCGCAGCCCTCCTCTCCCGCCCCTCCCCGCTCGGCGAGGGCCAGATCCGCCGCGCCAAGAAGGCCCTCGCCGACCTCGCCATCCTCATGCTCGAGAACGACAAGGACTCCTCCGGCGGCGGATCCTCCATCCTCTCCCACCGCAACCGCTCCTTCGGCAGGAACTCGGGGGGCTCCAGGGACAAGAAGTGCCACTTCCGCTCCCTCTCCTGGAGCGTCTCCCGCTCCTGGTCCGCCTCCAAGCAGATCCAGGCCATCGGAAGCAACCTCAACGCCCCCCGCGGCAACGAGATCTCCGCCACCAGCGGCCTCGCCGTCCCCGTCTACACCATGAGCTCCGTCTTGCTCTTCACCATGTGGTCCCTCGTGGCTGCCATCCCGTGCCAGGACCGCGGGATCCAGACCCACTTCTCCGTCCCGAGGAACTTCGCATGGGCCGCGGCGGTCCTGTCGCTGCACGAGAAGATCCTCGAGGAGAGCAAGAAGAAGGAGAGGAAGAACTCTTGCGGCCTGCTCAGGGAGATACACCAGATCGAGAGGACCACCCGGGGGCTGATGGACGTGCTCGACTCCGTCCAGGTGCCCATGGGGGAGGAGAAGGAGGCCGAGGTGAGGCAGCTGGTGGGGGAGCTGGCGCAGGTCTGCGAGGTTCTCAAGGAGGGGCTGGTGCCGCTCGAGCGCCAGGTCAGGGAGGTGTTCCACCGGATCGTCAGGAGCCGAACCGAGGGGCTCGATTGCCTCAACAAGCCCCACAATGGGGAGTGAAGCCGAGATAGATTTTAATTTTCTAAGCCGGAGAGCCTCTTTGGAGGATGTCGTTCAACTGACAATAAGAACAATCAGGTAGTGAGTTTTCTTGTATGTAGTGTAGTTATCACTGCCATACATTCTGTAAAAAGGAAAAAAAATTTGAAGGGATCATTTGTGTTGTGCTTTGTTTTTGTGTCTTTTTCTGTATAATCCTTCATTGATTCTTGAAGGTGGCACATTTCCACTGTGTGAATGCTATATTTGTTATTGTGTTACCTTGTGTGTAGTTGTTTGAATCTTAAGTTTGTGATTCCTTAGCAAGTTATTTGCTGCTTTTTTATGGATGTGCAATAAGCCACTTGTTGCTTATTAACTCTGTTCGGATACGACTCTACACGATAAGAGAACAACAAGGACACAACATATTTTGGTGTGTCCTGCTGTAGTGCAGAACATTTGTCCTGTCCAATATGTATACGTTGCGACACAACCATGCTAGTGATTTTTTTTGGGATCGTTTGTGTCCTGGCAATCTATGCCTTGTTCAATGATCTTTACTATTTGAGTTACTCACTTGCTTATCTTTTAAAAGAGTACAATATGTGGGATGTTCTGAAACGTTGTTTTCTTGCTAAAATGTTTATTTTATTTCCCAAAAGTTAGGCATTTTTTTTTGGGGGGGGGGGGGGGGGGGGGGCTCTATTCTTCTCAACCTTGTGTTATGTGATGCATATGTATTCTTCTGCCTATTTGGCGCTAACCACTGACTGAAACTAACTGCCTACGTTACTTAGAAAATCTTCTTAGTTTATAGGAGTTACAGAAGGATATGAATGCCAAAATGCTTATTGATGATGTTTTCTTACCACCAGGATCCTCGGAAAGCTTTGTTGATTGGATCAAAGGAATTCTCCTTCTTGTGATGATGGAAACTCCTTGCTCCTGACCGTCTCTTGCTTTCCAGTGGACATGAACATATATGTGAGGGAGGTAAGGATAGTCCCCGGGTGTCACTCTGACGCTCAAGTTATATCGATATTGAGGTGGAATATAGATTTTGGCAAGTTTTATGGTGAAAAGCACATACCTTTACGAGAAGAGGAGGAGGGGGGGGGGGGGGGGGGGCTACAAAATACTTGCTTGCTTACCAAGTTAGGGTTTAAATGAGTCGGCAGGATAGATATGTGATGTCCAACAAACCTTTGATGATTATCTTCCTAAGATTACACATGATCAGCGTATTTAAAGGGTTCGTGTTTGGGCTTAGGTTAGATTCGTACCCATGAGGAACCCTGGCAGGCTTGGGCCTCTGGGCCTAGGCCTTGGTAGATATATCACCACTTATATATTGTCATATGATATAGTACAAGATATTTCTTCCTATATCTAGTACAATTTATGACTATGTCTTGCGATTGCGAGCTTCTATAGGCATGCAGATCTGTTTGGCATCTTCTCTGTTTTTCTTCTATAAAATTGATGAAGGAAAAGCTTCTTTGAACTTCGAAGCTAGGTCATCATTTCTGACAAAGGATATTAATGAAGCATTCCATACAATTTAAATACAAAGCTACATTATGGATTCATGGGAGAGGGCTTTGATGTAAATGTTGAGAAAACTGTGGGGTGCACTTGAACAAGGCTAATTTTGTTCTTTTTTTTTACGCGTACATGATGGCCGCAGGTATTTGGAAGTTGATGTGAAACTTAACTGGCATGACAAATAATTTGGCAGGGACAAAACTTAGTAAACCTGTTACTAGATATGTATAGAGTTGATGGTACATGTTAGTAGTAGTATTGTGGCATTGGGACTGATTATTCTTGTTTACTTGATCACACCTCATGATGTATTAATGTATAGACATCATTTTGGCCAAGCTCAACTGAGTTTTGCTTTCACTGTACCCTGTGATACTCAGGTTAATCATTTTGGCCATAAATAAACTGATTGTTCAACTTTAAAGTTCCTTTGGTACATTTGGACTCACAATCACACTGTCAATGAGATACATATATCTAAGTAGTCTAGTCTTGGAGGAAGGAATCAAAAGAATGGCATGCCGATCTGGGTCTAACATGTGAACTTATGGAACAAATATAAACAAAGTATAACTGAAGTCTATGTCACACCTGATAATAACGTCTATCATCAGGACTCATCATACTAGTGATTACTTAAAAAAAGGTGGGGGGGGGGGGGGGGGGGGGTGGAGATGTTAGGTTGGATTTTATGTACATGGGTGGTGGCAGCTAGTACGATATTGTAAATCTTCCTACATGATTCTGTTATAGAGAATAACATGACACGGAGACCATAAGGCTTAATACAACATTTAACCAAAGTATTCTTGTCTGGCATTACATTGTCTGGAATGCCAAGGATCAAGCCTATGGATATTGATTGTGGATATCCTTCGGATTGATAATATCAAGTATCTGTAAATTTAATTTGGCTCCTTGAAAAAAAGGACTAGTTACACATGCAAAATTAAAGCATATAATAAGATATGCTTGTATTGATCAAGAAGATGATTTGAACACTGCACATGAACACAAGATCACATAAGAGAAGAAGTTTGTCTGAGAGTCCATCACTGTGCTAGCGAAAAAATGGACCATGAGAAGGAATCTCCTTGTTCACAAGAAAGTTAGATGATATTTTCATGTGTTGCAGTCTCGGAGAATGTAGTATATTTTCAGTTGGAGAATGATCAAAAGGTTGCTGATCCTTAGTTCCTTGTATGTAAAAATGTCTTGGCTGCATGAGCTGAAGTAGCAATCCAAAAGGTAGGTCTACCTACCTGTCACCTAGCATGGCCCTCATGCTCATGCTCGTAGCTACTTTGGTTAGGAATTTGACATCAACATAGAGGGTTGACGTCAGGTCGAGAGTTGGTCATAAACTTTGTCAAATCTTGTATAGAGCTTTCTTATGCTCCACAACCGACCCCATTATGATGGGAGAAGGCTTGGATAATAATGATGATGATTTTTTACATTTCTCCAACAAATAGTTTAACGCTTTCATAGTTGATTTCTAAAATGGACTGGAGAGCTATTTCCTATGAGAAAACTGGATTGCTCTGGGACTCAGGTTGGGTTGATTACAAAGATAAGTTAACTCCCTTAAACAACTTTAGGGCCTTCATTTGTATGCCTGAGCTTAAACACTTGGACCCACCACAATATTTCATGACATACCATTTAGGAAATAGCATACAGCGAAGTTTTTTTTGGGTGCTTATGAGCCCATGATATTTCCCTTTACTGGTGTGCTTAGTACAGATCGTAGTACAGTTCAGTTCTCTATAATGCTGGTAATGACATAATTGGTGGTTGAATTGTGGTTATTCTAGCATACGATGTATAGACACGGGCATGGATTAAGATATGGACATGATATAAATAAATACAGCATTTTAGGAAATTTAGGAAGTTAAACAGCTTGGATACGATTATGTATACACATGAATACCTATCTATATACATATTATCTATTAGATATTATTAACACAAATTATTATGTATCTTCCGGACGGTAACTAGGTTCCAAACATTCTAGAAAGGGCCAGCTGCAAAAGAAATGTTAATTTCTCATGTCTCAATGTTTTTTTATGAGTGCGAGACTGTTGCAAGTCACATTCATCTATGTCTTCCTTTCGGAAATAATACATGAGTGTCAAGAAGGTATCGTCTCGGACATGGTCCTTTGGAGGAGTAGGGCTCTAGCTAATCGGATATGTCTCGCATGCGAATAAGTAACCAAGTTGCCAAGTTGGTATCACATGGGTAGGGTTCATATGTAGGGGTGAGCATTATTCGGTTTTGGACAGAAAGCCGAATCGAACCGAACTGAATAAGAGATTCGGTTCGGTTTGAAAAAAATTCGGTTCGGTTTCGGTTTTAAAAGTACTAAAATTTCTTATTCGGTTTAGGTTTCGGTTTTGGATTTCGGTCCAAAATCGAAAACTGAATAATATTTATACAATTATGTAAATACCTTAATTCTATTCATACTTTGTGATAAAAAATGTATATGTTTAGAAAATAATATTTCTATGTATATGTTTTGAAATCCAAGTTTGGACACAACTTTGAAACACAACAAATATGTGTATAAAATTATAATTGTTAATATAATTTAACCACGATCCTAATTTTGGACCATATTCATTAAACAATAGCAATAGTTCAACCAATAAACTGAATAGATTATTCGGTTTAGTTTCGGTTTCAGATTTTTGGAATTTCGGTTTATTCAGTTTTGGCTATTTCGATTCGGTTGAAATCGAATAAACCGAATGATATGAGAGTTTAGTCCTGCATAACTCCTGCAGTAATTTATTTATATATAATAATTGAGGCATAACAAGATTACTCAATTAATCCCCAGACCATTCTATAGCTTCATCAGACAACTCTGTCTCTAAACTTACTAGCATAACAACGAAAATAGGCCAAGACAGCCATTGATAGTGATACTTTCTATGATAATTATGTCATAATTTAACAGTCAGCATGTCAACTATAATGTAATCCTCTATCAATAATTGAATGTTGTTTGACATTGGAAAATGTCAAATTGTTGGTTATGATTTTTCTAGTCACCAAGGACTAGTCCCCCTTTGGTTAACGATCCTGAGAATTTCTAAGCGTAGATGATAATCTTTGTTCACTTCTCATTGCATAAAACTTGTGTGATATATCACAAAATAGAACTGTGGTTCTCTGGACAACAATCATGTCATTAGGTCCTTACAATTTTTTTGTTTTGTTTTTGTTCCGAACAGCATTATCATGAATCAGTTAACAAAATACTATTGAAAAACAACAATCCCTCTTTCTATTAAACAAATCGTATATGTTCTAATGTTCGAATCACATAATGAAGGCAATACACTTCCTCTTTTTTCATAATCTTTCTGAAAAGTAACTAGTGGGTGATATTGTAAATGATGTGAACAATGTTCTAAATGGCGGTAGGCGGGTGCACGGCGAAAATGGTCCGCCTACCGCCTAGGATGCTGCGCCTAGGCGTTTGATACATTTTTGGTATTGTTTTACTATTTTATCACTGCATTTTGCATAATATGCATATTTTAAGGATTTTTTTATGCATAGCTAAGTTGTAGAACAAAGATTTATGAAGTTTAAGTCGTGTAAAAGTTACTCATAGGTCCATAATGCTTACAAAACTATTTTGCCAAAACATCTAGTTAGGTATTGCCGCTGCCTAACTCATTCTACGACAAAATTTGAATTAGAATACACCGCGTGCCACGTACTCACCTTCGCCTATGCCCCCAAACTCCGTTGGTCGTCTACTCCATCGCCAATGCGCCAACGGCAAAAGCGGTGCGGAGAGCGACCGCCTAGACGGCTGAGGCAGGCATCATTTCGAACGCTGGATATGAAA
The DNA here is from genome assembly GCA_036927795.1 of Iris macrosiphon. Taxonomy (NCBI): domain Eukaryota; kingdom Viridiplantae; phylum Streptophyta; class Magnoliopsida; order Asparagales; family Iridaceae; genus Iris; species Iris macrosiphon. The sequence continues at coordinate 155,909,464 of JAYESA010000009.1, forward strand.
CATGTAGTATGCTTCCCTTATGGCCTGTTCTGAATGGTGCAACGTATATACTGATGTTGTATTCACATAGTGGCTGATTGCTTATGACATGTGAGAATTGACATGTGAGAATTGACGATCATTGGAAAAGAAATACATGCTTGGATTTCTTATGTGAAAAATCTTGGTTGCTTTTTGATCAAATATGAAAATTCGCTTATTCTGGGGAATGTTGTGTAGTAGAAACTGGAAATAACTTGCAGTACATCTGCTGTGAGCTCTGTTAATCGTCTAACATACAGCATGTGACCAAATTATTTTTTGTATAAATGCCCTTAGATGCCAAAACCTGATTGATGCTCTGAGCACCTATCTCTGTTTCTCCCTCATGACCTTTGTTTCCTCTCTCCCTCTTGCAATCTGTGTCCTCTCTTTTGCTTGCAACTTTGAGCTTATTCAACACAGTTGCCACCTACGATCCCCTTCGCGTGGAAGATGCTTGTGCCCACCAATTGACAGGAAGACACGTGTGGCGACCAAATTGACAGCTGGTAAGCTATTTTAAATTCGTCATTTTTTTTCCTTTTGTTCCTATTAATGTTCTTCCTTATCTCTTCCTTTAGGCCTCTACAGGACATTATGTAAAGCAAACACCTCTATCACACATCATATTGACTTCTCCAAGCGACAGCTGGTAAGTGATTTTAGTATAATTATGGTGGTCTCATTTTATCTTCTTATATGCAATTCTTTAGGAGACATAATTCATTGGGTCATTTTGACTATGGCGCCCCATTTGGGACTCAGTTTTCATTCCTCAAATAGAGTTTTGTGACCCAAACTCAGTTTTAATTGTGTCAACATTGTCTTGGGATTTTGTTTTGGTTTTATATCAGTTTTGGCAAAACCAAACCGAGATTGTTCTTCCATTGGGAATGGACGAAAAAGCTATGTGCATCAAAACTGAACTACAAACTGATAAAGTTAGAAAAAACTATCCCTACTCTTTTCTTTTTTTCCCTTTCTTCTTTATGTAATATCTCTCTTCTAGTTTTTCTTTCAATCCTAGTCTAAGATAAGATTGATCATCCAAGCCTTCTCCCATTCGAATTGAGTTGGCTATGGAGCACAAGAAAGCTCCTTATAGGATTTGACAAGTTCTATAATCGGCCGTCGACCTGACCCTCTATGTAGGTGCCAAATTTCTAGCCAAGATAGCTATGATCATTAGAAGGCTATGCCATTAAATCTAGCAGGTCATAAATTAGGTAGACCTACCTTTTGGACTGTATTTTAAGATCGTGCAGCCAAGGAGCAACCTCCAAGTCTTCTGACTCTTCTCCCATTATAATGTCGTCTAATATAGGATTATATTAGATTATTTTAAATTTCATCAGATTTTAAATTGTATATTACATTTAGTTTAAATTAGGAATCAGTTTATGTTAAAATTTAAATTTGATTAGATTTAAAAATATAGATTATATTAGACTGGATTGGAATTTTAGTTCTAAATTTGGTTATATGACATTATATTTAATTTTTGGTATATTGGGTTTAAATGAAATTTTAAATATTAAAATTTGGAGGTCAAGTAGTGTAGCATAAAAGATAAGTATTATTCAAGCATTAAGATTGTTTGGTATTTTCCACATACAAAACAATGTTTTCATTATACATGGCAAAACATATTTTAGTTTACAAAACCAAATCCCAAATGTGGAATCTTTGTTTACCTTTGATTTGTTTATCAAAACTCTTGTCTAACAAAACTCCATTTCCAAAAGGGATCCTAAATGGTTTCATTCTGCAAAGTTTGGGGATCTTAAGGTTTATCATCTCAATGCAAATGGTTAAGAGTAGAAGTGAGTAGCTTTAGCCAATTTAAGTTGTTATCTTAGTGCAGATAGGAGTAATATATTTTTCTAGTATTTATTACTTAGAATAGATGAGCAGATCCTTTCTTATATTGCTTTTTTGTTCGAGGAGCCCTACTTGTACACATCCATGGTTTCTTCCTGGTAGATGTATAAAAGAATTCTAGACCCAAAGATTCAAAAAGTTAGAAGATCCACTTAGGGTCGTTCAGCTGTTACGTAAGGTCTGTAACTACAAGCAAATGAGGTGATATAAGGATGAAAATTGTTTTAGTTTCATCTTAGTTAGATTTAATATAACTGTATACTACTAGTTGTGGTGATTTTTCAGTTCTGAAGGCCATAAGACCTCTTGGGGGAGTTGGAATTTAACTTGCATGGTAGAACTTGGATTGTAAAATAACTTGCTAAATTTGTATTCTATATAAAACTTCTCTAGTGATCATCTAATATGTATCTTCTTATTTATTTAAATTACGAATATACTATTTCATTTGCATACATAGTACATACACTAATATTTATGAAGCTATTTGATTGTAAACGTGGGTTGGCATGGCAAAGCAAAATCCAAAGTTCACTGACAAGGATCGTTGACCATGTTAGGATTGAACTCAGTATATCGTCTGCTATCTGCTTATGTTTTTTGTTGTGTAATTCGACCACTGTTATTATGTTTATTTCATCAAATAGATTGGAAGTAGCAAATTTGTACACTTCACGAGTGAAGGAGAACTCAAACTGATTCCCTATGGTTGGGTCATATATTTATGAGTCTTGATCTTCTTCTTTAACGATAGTGCATGATCTCTTGTTAACCTAGTTATTCTGTAGCACCCTGGTATTCATCTAATTGATTATTTCAAATTTACTTTGCTCAGCATAGAGAATCCACTCCACTTATGCTGGATTGCTGCTTAAGAATGAGTAATTTAACTTTGAGTAGTAATTATTCTTTATTATATAGGTATTGCAATCAACTTTGGTTATCAGAAAGCAACAAAGGATTTCATTAGAGTCCTTGATGAGAATCAGGTCTCTCTGACATGCTAGTAGTGGTCATCAGAATCATTTTATTATTTAGCTTATATTTCTTCTATTAATGTTTAACGTCTTGTAGTCCTTTCCCAAAATGGTACATGTTCCCATAAAAGTTTCCTCCTTGACGTCTAATTAGGTTTTGCAAAAGACAATGCATGTCTTTCCTTGTTCTGGTCTGATTCAGATTCATCTGTTGTTTCCTTTCATTCCAGGATATTCATTGAGAGTCTTAGATCTTTGCTGGCAGACCATCTGCTTATTGCTGAGTTCCTTGTTTAGAGCCTAGCTCAGTTGATAGATGTTTTTTGAGAACCAATGCTGCCTACAAAACACAGACACTACTGCCAAGACAATGTAATTGGTTCAATCCTGCAATGTATCAGTTAGAAACTTGGACTATTGGCAATAATTCTAGTCAAATACACAAAACGACAGTCTTGATCTTGTTATCCAGCATGCATTTTATTCTTGTTTTTTAGTCATGTTTAATCATAATTATGAATATTATTTTCCCTTTAGGTATTAACAAATATTTCTTTCAGCAGATGGTCATCAAGTATACATTTGTTGGATAATGTCTTTCTCCCAAGGAGCTAAGTTTATTATGAGTATAATGTAGTTCAGAACTCAGATTTTATATTTCATGGGGTCAACCACTTCATGCCTTAAAGGTGGGTTCCTGTCAAAATCTTGTAAACTTTCAGACACGTACTGCACTCAAATCATCTCAATAGTGGGGCCTTAATCAATCGTTATGGTTGTTTACTGACTAAAATTTCCAACCTTGTACCCAATATAATTTTCTAGAATTTTCCTGTTTGGCTAAAAAAAAATGGACTCTTAACTTGTGATGTTTGAGGTTTTATCTTTAACAAGTTCACCTAATTGAAGGAATCCCAAAAGTAAGTGCTCAGGAATCCCAAAAGTACTAGTACTTGTTATAGTTGTGACAAGGAGCCAGACAAGAACATTTCTAATTGAAGGAATGATATTGGTGAATATATAGTGACGATCAGAAACATACAAACCCCAAGTATTATACGTAACAACCATATTTCTGCACCAGGGTAGGGCTGAGAAATTAACAGTTTAAACTGATAACCGACTCAAACCATATTTCTCTGATTATCTCCAAAACGAAGTGCAAATGGAAGATTGGATCTTATTCTCCTCTCCCAAAACGAAGACTTCTGGTAAGTTCTCCCAATTCTAAACCCTAATTTGATTTTTATTAGAATCTATCATCTAATTCTGAGATCTAATGCTCTTTTGTACTCTCTTTTGTTATATTTTTTTTTCTCAAGACAGACAAGCTTTCAAAGCAGTAGCAATGTCATTCTCCTCTGAGTCTCATGACGATGACGACATCTACTACTCTCTGTGACTGGGTTGCATGGATCCTTAAAGTAAACGAAACTCATTTGTCCATTTTCCTTTTCTTAGTGTTGATTAAAAAATGTTAGTTTAATTGTGTTTTGATCATTCAGATGAAGGCTTGCTTTGGCTTTTGGGTATCAAACTGCTTATCTTGCTGTGACCTACTTCAATCGCTTCTTCCTTCATTGAAGCATCAATGTAAGTATTCTTCTTTTCATTAGATTATTAATGTTTTGGATGAAAAAAAGATATACCTTTTATAATGTTAATGTCTAAACTTAGCATTGATTTTTTTTAGTGTTAAGTTCATTAATATAGGTATTAAAATGAAAGATTAGATGGTATTGTTCATGTTCTTTTATAGATTTGGGGATGGGTTCATGTTCTTGTTTTTGGGTGTTATTCTGTTGCATTAAAGATAGTCTTTTTTTTACTGGTTGGTTGGCAATGTATCAGATAGATTGATCAATAATCAAACTATTTGGAAAAAGAAGAACATATTTCATCTTTCAGTAGTTTTCTCCAAATGCACAATGAATTCAATTGAAATTTGTTAGATTCATTTTGTTCTGTTTCTTTGCTCTATATGTTTCAGCACAAATAGTAGTAGATAGGCTTTCAGTTTCATGTTTTTTTTTATATATCAATTTCTTCATCAAAAGTCATCTTTATTTCCAGTAGATCAATTACTTTCAATACTAGTTAACCTATTTGTTGCTGATGCAACCAAACGTAGTGGTCTAGCTACTGAATTCTCTTTCCTAGGGTGCTATAAATATTTCATTCATTTTTATTGATTTTGGACATAAATCCCAGTATGGATATTTATCCTCTGCTCGAAATGGAAATAGGAAGGGAAGACTTGGTGACAAAATTTTAAGGCAAATTCTATAGGCACTACATAAATTGCTTAGGACAGTCCATTTTTTTTCCAATTTATTTACAAGTTTGCCATCCAATTTCTTTACTTGAGAGCAGTCCAAATCCTCATATAAAAGCCAATAACTTCTAATTTTCAGTCCAATTTTTTTTTTCCAGGATTGTCACAATGTTGATAGTCCTTCCAACCTATCCCAAAAAACCTCCACTTGCTCTTTAACGGGATCTCTCAAACCTGAGACCTGTCACGTCATGCTCTGTCTTTTTCTTATCCACTCACCTTGCTTGAGAAAGCTTAATGGTCTACTTTGAAACGAACTTTAACATTTTTTACAGTCCTAAAAAAGATAAAAAGAAGAAGAAGAAGCAGCAGTATCAGGTGCGGGGGCAAGCGGCGGCGCGGTGCTGCGGGGGCGGAGGTGCGGGGTGCTGGACGGACGCTGGCGGGGACGGCGGTGCGGGGTGGAGGCGAGCGGGGGCGGCGCGCGCGCGGTTGCTGCTGCCTTGCAGATGGGACTGCGGCGAGCGGGGTGGACGAGGGCTGGGGCTGCGGCGCGGGGTAGAGGCGCGCGCGCGGTGGGGTCCCACTGGAGAATCAGCTTCTCCGCCGAGAGAAGCCCTCTTGAGCGCGTGCTTCTGCCGCGGGTAGCCCCCCACACGCGTGCCTCCGCCTCCCGCCGCCACCTCTTCCTCCTCCTCCGGCGGTTGGGGTTGGAATTGGGATTAGGGTTTGGGGGTTTGGGAATTTGAAGAGAGTAGAAATTTAGAATGAAGGGTTTTGGAAAGATTTGAAGGGATTGGGCTATCCCGAGTAAATTTTGGGATCTCCTAAGTAAAAGTTACACAAATCTGGACTGTCCTGAAGTAATTGACTGTCCTAAGTAACTTTAATAGTGCCTATAGAATTTGCCAACTTTAATGAGTAACTTGTTTATCTTTGGGTTTTTTGTGCTTGGAAGTTATATTGCATATACTAATATACTATCAGTTGAAGCAATAGCAGCCTGCTTCAAACTATTGTGCTTCCGTTGGCGACTATTCGCAAAGTGGACAAGCTATGCGCTGATTTTGTATTTGTTGGGGGGGGGGGGGGGGGGGGGGGGGGGTGTCGGCATTCATTCGATCGTATGGGCGGAGTTATGTAGACCAAAAAACAAAGGTGGGTGGGGCTACGATCATTATTTATTCTTCCAGTGGCATACTTGGAACTTCATTCAAGGTCGATCACTATGGCCTACATGGATACGAGGCAAGTATCTAAAGGATTGGATGTGAGGCAAGTATCTAAAGGAATCGGATTTTTTGATCCAGCTTCCGAATAATTATTCGGTCACATACAAAACTGTCCTGCAATTTCAAAACAGAATCCAGTCAGTGATCTCTCGGGCAATCGGAAGAGGATTAAGCACGCATCTTTGGTTTGATCCATGGCTGGATCACCAAAGCATTGTGGATAGTGTTGGGTGGCAAATGTATGCTCTGGTAGGAAGAGATGAATATATCAGTTGTCTATTTTGAGATGGGGCCTGACGCCTTTTGATCACCTAATAGGGAGACAGTCAGAAATAGCATAAATCAGTATCGAGCAGAACAGGGAGGCAGATACTTGGGTTTGGGATGATACTGCATCAGAAACTTTGAATTTCACAAAGTATATAACCAGGTTCGGATGACTGCTCCTCAAATTCTATATGTTGAGCTCATATGGGTGAAGAGACTTGCAAGCAAAATGCAATTTAATACGTTTAAAGCATTGAGAGGCAGACTACAAACTAAAGACTGAATAGCCAGACTAGGGATATAAATTCAGGGACAAAGGTGCATGCTATGCCAGCAAGAACCCGAATCATATATTCATTTATTTTTTCAATGTGATTTTACTTGAAATATTTAGATTTTACTTGGAATATTTGGACAATACAATGAAATAAACTGAATCTATCAACTGCTATTCCAAGGATTATGACAGGTCAAATAAAGTCCAACTCCGCTCATCGAGGTAGGGGAGCCAGTTGGTTTAAATTGGCACGTTTCAGACTGTCAACAACGATATGACATATATGAAGAGAGTGGAACGGACACATAATGAAGGGCTGAGCAGATCCAAACTGAAATCTTGCATAATATAGAATTTGATGTAAATTGCATGATATAAATGATGCGAAGGAGATGTAATATTAAATATCAATAAAATTATCCTTTTTCAATATATTTATAAACTTTAAAAAAACTAGGTACTGAAGCCTCTTCGATCCCCCTTGCGTTGCTTTCAGTTGGGCCGTTTCAGTTGGGTCGTCCTGGCCGGACGTCACCCCCCCCCCCCCCCCCCCCCCCCCCCCCCCCCCGACCTCCCCGGAGGCTCGGGTGCACCCCCCCCCTCTCTAGCCGTTAGCTCCTCTGTTCCACTTTGGTGAGGTTCTCCTTTCTCAGGCCATTCTAGTCTCTGCAGTCATTCATCTCATTCTCACTGACTTTCCAGGCCATCGGCCACCATCCCCCTCCTCCTCTGCTCTCCTCCGCAGCCACCCTCTCCCCCCCCCTCCAACCTCTCCCCTCCCCCCTTTGGCGTCAGAGACTAACCCCTTTCCTCTGGTCCTCGCCCCTGTCTTGGAGGCTCCGGAGGCTCCTCCGTCCCTCCCTCTTGCTGAAGACGGATGTCAGGCTTCCTTGGCCTCCAATGAGTATCCCCTCGTGCGGCTGTAGTTCCCAGGTCGAGGTCGTCTTCATGGTCGTTCGTTTCTTCAGGTGACGGGTAGGTCCAGCACAGCGACGACGGTGCAACGTGCCGATCTGGAGCCGATGCTTCAGCCTAGGATTTACTCCTATGTGCAGGGCATCCCGATGATCAGCTTTGACGCGGAGGACGAAACCATTTTCGCAGTTCCACTGTGCCTCGCCCTTGTCGGCAAGTTGCCACATTCGTGACCATCAATTGATCGCATCCGGTGTGCATTTTCTGGATTAAACTTTGCTAGTCCGGTCTCCGTGGGTCTTATCGATTCTAGACACGTGCTTTTCTGTCCCCGTCTCGAAGTGGACTACCTTCATCTCCGGTCGAAGAGTCTCTGGTTTGTGGCAAATGTCCCTATGAGAATTTTCAAATGGTCGTCATAATTCTTACCGAATCATGATTCCCCGATTGCCCCGGTGTGAGTCTCATTTCAGAACTCCTGAATCACCTTTTTGCTAAGCCGTCTATTCTGCTGGTTGTTGCTTGTATCAGCTCGCCCTCAAATTGGATACGGCCACTGAAGCGTTGGCTAGACCAAGTCGCGCTTGAGTTCTGGTTGATATGGACGTCAGCAAGCTGTTCGTGGACCACATCATCATCCAACTGCCCACAGGGCGTGATTATAGGCAGGTCGTCGAGTCCGAGCAGTACCCTGTGTACTGCAATTACTATTTCCACCAAGGTCATTCCTCTCTAAATTGCAAGTCCAAAACTTCCAAAGAGGATGGAGGGGATCCATCTATAGGCACTAGTATTTTTGGCGATTCAATTTGTGGAGCCCTTCTGCTCGGTAAGAACAATAAGGAAGCTAGTTCCTCTGGGGGGACTCCTTGCTCATCGCCAACACATTGGCGGACGGGGCAGTGGCTACTAAGTTCCTTACAGGTGAGGGCTTGTCTGATCTGGCAGTAGTTGGGAGCCTGGAGGAGGAGGTCGTTTCGACATGGGAGCTCCATCTGGTGGCTTCGGAGGAGGCCGCTCTCTGTGTGCTAGTCCTTGCGATTAGTGGGACGCTGGTCCCAATATTGGGCTTGTTGGAGCAGGAGGGGGAGGCTGCCTCTAGTGCTTCACTAATGTCGGGGGCCTGGCCCATCCTACCCCTATTCATTCGGATATCGCCACCCATCACCCCTCCTCGCATCTGGCTACTCATGGTCGCAGTTCTTGCATAGACGAGGCGGAGTTAGAGGAGGGGGAGTTCCCAGGTGCTGATGTTCTCTTAGATCCTAGTGTGCCTCATGTGGATGGCTCCTTGGAACTTGGTTTGACTGGATGACCAATGTCTGTCGGGCCAGATCAGCATGATGGGAGCGTGTTGATGGTTGAATCCTCCTCCTCCCTCGGCGATCATGGAGGCTTCCCCCTCTATGGGTGTTTGCCATAAACAAATGTTTATACGAAACTGTGTTTCAAACTATTAAAGGAAAAAAGGGGTACAAAAGATCCTAAACAGGAATCTAAGTACAATGAATCTGGGGAAGTATAACTGTGGAGGTCTAATCTACAGTCGATTACTTTACTCCGTTGACTACTCGACACAAGGAAGAGATGTTGAAATATTTGGATGATTTGGAGAGTCTGGCAATGAGAGAGCTTGGATATACGAGCACGGAAAAGTTTCTATTCTTCTTCTCCTTTGTTTGTTCAGGCCGCTGCCGATGGATATGTTGATCCACATATTTATAGTGTTTCATGTTGAAGGCAGTTACTTGCATGCACGCGTACGTACGAGCAATATACACTGTGTTTGTTGTTGTACGCGTACATTTTGAAGGCGTGCAGCCTACGTTCTAGAAAATGGGTGCACAGATCACTGACCGCTCGACACGTGGCTTCCTATTCGAGAAGGCTCGGGACATGGGGGGGTAGTTGCATGTACACATCCATGAAGGATATGGCATGTATGATACATCACCATAACTGCTCAATGTCGATTATTAATACCGACGTAATATTTGAAAGCAGTAGCCGTGCTAGCGTATATATGAAGAAATGACCATACTGGCGTATGCCTAAGGAGATAACCATGCAGGCGTACTCAGGTTGAAGGACCAATTTTTGCGTACTCAGTGAGTGGTAGCGCCATTGGCGTACCATTGCTAGAGAATCCAAGTCGGCGTATTCGAAAGAGATAGCATCAACGACGTACTCCGCCTCCCGTAACCAACGCTGTCCCTCCCTCTTCCTCTCCCGTAACCGCCTTCCTCCTCCCCTTTAAAAACCCTAGCCGCCGCCACATCCCCGTCCCCGCTGCCTCGTCGTCGTCCCCAGCCTCCCCGACAACCTCGACGACTCCCTCTCCTCCGCCCAACCCCGCCGACGACCCGCCTGTGCAACCCCCGCTCAGCCACGACCCCTCCCGTCGTCCCTTCGGCCAGAACCCCCTCAGACCTCGAGCTCCTCCTCCTGCTCTCCCCTCGCCGCCACCGGAACCCCTCGTCGGAGCACTAGCTGTCCAGCCACCCACCGCAGAACCCCGGAGCTACCGCTTCCCTCTCCTCCAACGCCGTGCCCTTCGTCCCCGCAGCAGCTCCGGCGTAGCCGCCTCCGGCCAGAGCCGCCCCGGCCAGCAGCGCCTCAACCGGCCGCCCAGCCCATTAACCCTCCGGCGAGCCCAGCCGACTCCGGCAAGCCCTAACCCTAGATCAGACACGACTCAGCCAGGACACGGCCATGACACAGCAGTGTCAAATCGACACATGGATACGAGAAATCTCGATTTTTTGGAGCCCTGTTCAGGTAACCCGTTCTCTCTCCTCGCTGCCCCGTTTTCTGTTCCGTCAGTTGTGATGCGAACCCTGCGTGACCCTCTCGATGCCCGTGCAACCCGCTCGGTGCGTCGCGTCCTGTGGTGATCGCGAACCGCGATCCAAAAACAGGAAAACCAACGCCCTGTTTCACCCCGGAACTGAGTACGCCTCGCCAAACGGGATGACTTGGTCGCATGCGGTCTTCACCGATACGTGCGCGCCGTCGATACGGACGTACGAGATTTTGCAGAAGTTGATTTGGATGTGCGTGCACACCGGAATCAACGCGTATCCGCCGACAACGCCCCGTATTCGTCCTTTCTGGATCTCACTGTAACAGTGTACACACGTCGGATCGAAACGAAACTTGCGCCATCGGACTCTTAGCAATACGCTGGTCCTATGACCCAAGTTTGGTTCGATTCTGAGAACGTTGACAAAATCGTGTATCGTGGGCCCCACAGGCTCCACTTGACGGGCGATTTTGTGATCGGCTCATAGGAATCCAATTCTGGAAGTTCCGTTGGGTTCGTATCATCGTTCCTGACTTGTTGACACTAAGTTTGATAGATTTGGAGACCTTTTGTTCTGACACGTTTTTCGGTGCAAAGTGGCCCATATGTGGACCCCGCCTTGACCTGAAAATGTCATTTTTGCCCCTGTGTCCAAATTGGACTCAAGGACAGGCGTTTCTAGCTATTTGATATTTTCTGGATCTGATGGTGATGTCTATTTCAGCAACCGGAGGAGTCCCTGCAGGACCCGCTGAAGTCAGAGCTACAATTGGAGCCGGAACCCCAGGCAAGTGTACCTTGCCAACATTGCAGCTATTGTTACATATTTTTTTGATTTATTTATATCTTGTACATGCTTAAACCTAGGGCCGTGTGACTTGCTTAGCGTCCGATTAATAGTCGGGTGCCAACCCCGTACGCGGAGTTGTGTAAGGTCAACTAGAGATGGATATCGTGACATTTACATTCTCGTACTTGCCATATCAAGTACCTTATACCCAGGACACCTGACATGAATCATGGGACAGAATCTTCTTGAATATTCAAGGTGATTCTGTATAGAATACATGTTTATGACATATACATTTTTACATGCTTAGAATTTATTCTGACTTGCTGCATTAGTTTTGATCCTGCGTGTCATGGACATGAGACATGAGATTACATTGGGTGGAGAGAGTATTACCATATGAAAGGTTGATTATTTTATAAATATTGTCATCTGGAGGTGTCTTAGTCTCTGATACAGAGCTTTGGCGCAAGTTCTGGCCCTTCGAGAAAATACTGTTATGGGTTTCTCCGACACTGATTCTATAGTAGTCTCAGCCCGAGTATGAATAAAACTCTCACTTGCATATCACTTAGCTGGTTTATTTATTTTGTCCTATTGCTTCATTTATTGCTGCACTGCATTATTTTGGCTTGAGTTATTTTGTACCTTGCTATGTCCCCTGAGGACCTGGATCCGGATTATGTCCCCAGGATTAGCAGAGGAGATCCACTCTGAGGTTTACAGGACATGAGCATTAGCAGGAGCCGAAGCAGGATCAGGTGCATACAGTGGAGCAGAACCAGGAACCGAGGACTAGGTGATTGCCATAGATTTTCCTGAGTATATGTTTCTTCCATACTCAGTTTGTGATGTTCTTTACATTCTTGTTTAAATGAACAATTGTATCAGACTTGATTATCGGGTTGTTCCCCGATTTAATTACTTGTGACTTGATGTTTGATGTTTATATTCCTTTTGTTGATATTGATATATTCATTCTGTGGATGAGATTAGTAAACCCTGATCGTTGTAATACAGCTTAAGTATGCCCCGATGGATCCATTAAATTGGGTTTGTCCAAAGGTGTGTGCTGCTGGCCATTGCCACGTGTCTAGTCCCTCGATATTATGGGACTGGGGCGTGACACTATGCGGCACTTAGGTGCATATACTTGTAGTATGATTACTGGTGGCTAGTAGTGCTTAGACTTGACCTTGGTATATAGTGATTTACGACCAGGAATTTGTATTAGTAGAGGATGATTTACACTCTATGTACATTTGATACGACCATGCATTTGTACTAGTAGAGCATAGTTTACACTCTATGTCATTTGATACGACCAGGCATTTGTATTAGTAGATGATGATTTACACTCTATGTAAATTTGATACGACCAGGCATTGTATTAGTAGGGGACGATTACCCCTATATACTTTTGACCACTGTATAGTAGATAGTGGCTAGTAGTAGCATACTTATGTTTCTTGTTTTGTAGCAATTGCAGTTGTGGTTTATTGTTGTGCACCGTAGTTCTGTGATACCGGTGAAGTCGTGGTTGTTCCGTCTTGTTCTTGCGAAGTTGTGATGTTTACTTATGTCGCATGTGTCTTTACATTCCTCTTATAGTTATGTTTATCGGTAAGTGACTTGAGAATAGGTTCGACTCGAGAAAAGAATCATAAGCCTGGTCCTTGTTGGTTTAAGAGTTATGGTTCCTATTTCGAGAAGTTCCCGAATCTTCTTGTTGCTTTGCCGACTTATCTTTTTCTTTTCATATTTTTTTTTCTTTTTCCTGGCTATTGTTATTTACATGTTCTCGGCTCCTTGGCATGTTCCAGTTATATTTCGTGTTTCATGTTTTTAGTTATTTTTCGTGTTTACATGATGCTACTTATATTCTTAGTGGTTATATGTTATTTTAGTTTATTGTCTTTCTTTCCTCGAGATAAGTGCAGTGGTAGCGCACGAGTCTCGATCCACATTTATTTATTCATGTTACTCAGTATTGTAGAACTGTATTAGATGTTGGTTTTTAGTTAATAGCTTTTGGCCTTCCTTTGTGGTACTTGATATTTGAGGGTCTGACCCCACTGGTTTTGCTTGGCCAGATCCTCTAGCAGAGCCCGAGGATCCTACGTTCTTTTTTGCGGATGATGACTACCTGGGGCACTAGACGACCTGAGTTCCCCATTAGATTCCGTGTTGTATTTTTTTTGAGGCGTTTAACCACTGAGAACGTGTTTAGCTCGTGTTTTGGACTTGACTTCTAGCCTACAGGCAATGACAATGTTAACTTATTCTAGAGTATGAGTTGATCATGTATTACTTATATCTGCTAGTTCTTCATTTTGTATTACTAGCTACATGATCGTCTATGTATTTTTGGTTTGGGAGGCTTTACTATTTTGCTCCCGATGATGATTTTTCTTGTATATTGTTGTTTGCTTGTGATTGAGACACCTGGGACCACTTGACCTAGGATTGACTGATATATTATAGTGTTAACCCCCTTGTCTTACAACTTCACCATATATTCGGGGTACTGGTGTGTCCTAAGTATACGTAGCTGGTCGTTGTCTTCCCCCGCTCTCCAGTATTCTAGATCGGGGGCGTGACAAGGTTTTAGTGGTGGCCCATGCAGGTCTGGTTTTTAAACGTGTAGGGGTAATTGCTGTTTAGATGTCTCAATTCTAATTTGTTTCTCCTTGATATCTTTCGTATTATTCTATATCCCTGATCTTTGACCTGTCATTTGATTTCATTATTGATCTATCATGTCCCTTCGATTTGATTCTTGTGTCCTTTTAACTTTCAGGGGCATTGCTCCTGATCCTTCTGATCAAATTTTTCGTGTTCAGGCAATGGAAGACCAGCATCCTGTAGGCCATCAGAATCCTGGGGATCAGCCCCATCCTTCAGGAGCAGAGTCAAGGATTGATCCCGAGGCAGAGCAGTATGTTCAGCCCGATTCGCTGGCAGTACCAGTACAACCAGATCAATTAGAGCATCCAGATGTTGTTCTAGCACTAATTGACGTACTGACGAAGTTTATGGCAACTCATCAGCGACAGAGTGACGTTCTCACTCAACTCAGACGACCATGGAGCAAGGTGATGCCTAATTCTGTGTGGAACTTCAAGCGTCTCTATCCCCCGTACTTCTATGGTATAGAGGATGCGATTACGTCCGATGCTTGGCTTCAGGTGTCACAACCCGCACCCGATATCGAGGCACGAGTACGTGGGTACGTCCAGCTTACGCTGCAGCGTCGACGGTAGAACGATGTCTAGGTCAACAATACTATCTAAACATCTCACACAATAATTTATATAACCTGCCAATGATATCTCAACTCCAAAAAAGAAAAAAAATGATAATGATGTAGTGATACTCAATACTCAATAATCTATAAGAAAGAATTTGCACGAGAAGATATAAAATAATATGAGTCTCAAAGTCACAATCTAGCATATCTACAAAATATCTCCAAGTCTAAGAACCTAACAATAAAACATAAAGTCTAAATAGCAATACATCTCAATATATCAAAAAGGCTGGAGACAAATCCAGTACAAATGCTAAGAAAAATGTAACTATGATATCTGGTGACACCGGCTAGACCTCCCAGTAATCACTCTGGAATGGCAGGACCCATAGTTTCTACCCCTCATGTGGTCAATAATACGTGGGCAACCAATCCTCTAAGTCATCCTCTGAAAAAATTATATCCGGCCAGGATAAAAAATACAACCCAATAGCAGTTCCAATTAATTGACGACGACTATAAAATAGTAAAATAGAGGATGATATATACGATGAGAAATAATAAACTGATGCAATAGTAATAGAATGGGAGACAGGCAATGTAAGCAATAGGGTATAGCTAGTGCATATATTAAATGAAAGAGAAATGAACTACAATATCAGATACAAGGCAATATAATCTATGAAACTGAATATGAAGAACTGCAACTATTCTAAGTGTTTGAAATACTAGTTTCAATATGCGATTAGCTTGGGAACTTGTATGATAGGTAAATGGCCTGGCTAATCATACGTGAGGTGTATGATTAACTGTCACTACCACATTTTCTAGAAAATGATATTTTGGTTATTTTATATTAATTAAATTTGTGCATGTTATTTATTGTATTAATTAATTATTGTTAGATGTTAGTTTATTATTTTAGACTTGTGTTAGTAGACCTAACTAGTTTAGATTAGATCCATGGACAAACATTTAATTTTAGTTAGAATTGAGCCTAATAAGAAGCCCATTCATTAGGAGGGTGATTAATTAAGTTAAACCAATTAGACTAGAACCTTCCTTCCTTAATTATTTCTTCATGAGAGGTCCCAAGGGGTATTCTAGACATTTCATAGTAGCTTGGGGAGAGGGAAAGGGGGCCGGCCTAGTAATGGATGGAGGAAAAGTTTCTCTCTTCATTTTCATTTTAAATTTAGATCTAGAATTTTTTCTTCCAAATTTTCTCATTCCCACATCAAATTCTACCCAAAAAATTTCCCAATTTCTTTCCAAATCATCATTGGAGGCTATTAGAGCAAGGATATACAAGGAGAAAGCAAGGATCTACAAGAAGGAGCACGGATCTACAAGTTGGAGACTCTTTTCACTCAATTTGAAAATTTTATTGGAAATTTATCTCCTAATAGGTATAATTCAGCTTTCTCCCTCTAATTAGACTCTAAATTTGTGTTTTAATCATTAGAAACCACCCCATATGCTAAGGCTATCCATAGGAATTGAAATTAGGTTCATAGGAGGCCTATAGAAAAAGTTATGTGATATTTTGTGTCAATTTTGAAAGAATTTCGAGATTCACACAATTTGTATTTGTCAATAGGTCAATTAGAACAAATTGATATGTGTTTGATTGTCTATGGCTAGTGTCGTGTTTACAATTGGATACGTATAGGCCGTATCCCGACAATTTGGAGATACGGGTTGATTTTGAGATTTTCTTCCGATACGGGTGTTTGAGCATGTCATATTTTGACACGGATACGTAGATAAGTAGTTAGCTCTTTGTATTATTCATAATTATTATTTTAGACTTGCTCGTGTCCTTCGGGATACGTTTGGTTGTGTGGTGGAGCCGAATCGCAAGCGTATCATAGAATGAATGTGATATGGGTGCGGTGCACTCCACATGTTTGTTTTCTTGCATTTTAATTCAATATAAATTGGTAATAGGTATTATAGTGTTATAATTGTAGGTTATGTGTATATATATGTATAGTGATATTGTGTTTATATATATATATATATATATATATATATATATATATATATATATAGTGATTGGTGTTTATATGTATGTATCTATAGTATTATATAGATATGTATATATAGATATATGTATGTATAGTGATTGGTGTTTATATCTATAGTGTTATATAGATATGTATATATATGTATATGTATGTATAGTGATTGATGTTTATATATATATATATATATATATATATATATATATATATATATATATCTATCTATATATATATATGTGTGTGTGTGTGTGTGTGTGTGTGTGTGTGTGTGTGTGTAAACCCCCTCGATTTATTCTGTAGATAGTTAGGGTGGATTTAAAAAAAAAATTTGGTTATTGGTAGCAGATGTCGAGGTTTAGAGTAGAGATAGTTTACCTGGTAATTAATTCAATTAATTTAAAACCCTTGGCGCGCCCTATCATTGTTTGATTATTCGGAGCCCAATATCAGCCCATAAATTCCGTTCAATTATTGTACTTCTGACCCGCAAACTTAGGCATTGGACTTTTTCGTCCTTTAAAATCTGTTTTATTGTGCTCTAAATTAATTGCGCAACATTCCGAAAATCGTAACCCATATTTAATTCCGTGTCGGACACCTGTGTCGTTACCCTAAATTTTGGGATACCAACTTAACTCGTTGAGCCGGACCAACTAAAGGGTCCAAGACTGACTCCAAGCCCCCACCATTTTTGGCCTTTGCGTCATTTCCGGATTTTGACCCCAAGTGCCCCCAATTAAATTAAAATTCGCGGGACACTTTATTTCTATTTAAATCGGGGATACCAACTTTGTAAATCCCAATTTTAATCCTAAATTAATTCCAATGCCCTTCTAATTAAACCCGTGCCTAACGCACAATACCCCCTCACCATGGAAATTACTAAACACATTTTTTCCACAATTTTTGTGTCATTTTATGTGTTTATGCAATTTTCCGAATTTAAGGGACTAAGTTGCAATTATTGAAATTATGTGGCACCACCCTATTGGCCATGAACAATGGAGAGGTCCCAAAATAGGGTCCCATTCTCACCCATCCATTCACCCCTCATGAAGAAAACCCTCTTCTCTTCATGATGAATCACAACCCTTCATTTTGAATAGGTTGATCACAACCCTCCACCCCCTTCACACACCCCTATAAAGTAACACCTCACCACACCCTCAACACACATTCCAACCGGCTCTAATCCCTAGGGAAAACTCCTCTCTCTCTCCTCACTCCTTCATTTAAAGCCTCCATGCAAAAGCTTCTCCACCACCCTCCATTCTTTTTCTTCTTACATTCTTCTTCTTCTTCATCCTTTCTTCTTCTTGAGAAGCCCTCACCCGGCCGGCCGACCAACTTGGTCCGACCAGTGCAGCCACGACTCCGGCGGTGCACAGTGTCCCCCGTCCGGCGGCGCTGACCTAGACTCCACCGCTCGAGCCAACGTAGCAGCCTCCCCCTCCGGCTCCGGCCAGTTTGAGCACCCCGTCCGGCCAGCTGTGCAGACCACCCTCCGCCGCGCGAGCCGCTCCACAAGTGCATCAGTCCGACTGTAGTTCCCCCGACTCACTGCGTAGGTGCTGCCGGACCACCGACGCACTCCGGTCCACTGCTACACGCGACTCCGGCCCACTGACTTGCTCCGGCTGTGCACACAGCGCCGCTGCCCTGACTGTGCAGTGCACCCCACCGCTCCGACGGTTCAGTCATTGTCACGACCCAATTCCGTAGAATCACTTGAGTCGTCCCCCGAATCGTGACCGCCGTGCGGGCCTGGAGTTGCGCCCGCACAAGGCTTTAATGATTTGCATAGCAAGCACATATTCAGAGTACGCAGATAAATTGAAACACAGATTTGAAATGGAAAAGTTCTCTTTATTGATAATGAACATCTATTACAAACTCCTGAACGAGTCAGCTAATATGCCGAACGGCTTACAAAAGGGTTGACTCAAAATGAGATAGCAGTTCTGTACATTACATCCTTTTATAAACTCAAAACGATAAAGACCTCCAGGCTGGAGGACGGCTTTGCCACGAAGCTGCATTTGTGTATGAAGAGTTGCAGCTTCGGACTTCAAAAGGCTTCAGGGGCGCGGTGAAGATGCGCCAACAGCTGGACTGGATCGGGAAGACGACTTCGGCTCCTCGCTCGGTTCGCCTTGGTGCGGAGAACCTGTTTCAACGAGGGTCAGCATATCGAAACATGCTGGTGAAGGCGAGCTAGCCGAACTATACCAATCAACACGTTGTTTAGTGAAGCATGCATATTTTGTGGGTTTCTATCTTGCCTTAGTTCATTTACAAGTAAGCAGCATATAGAATTTACTGAAATGAACGTGCCACCGTTAGGTGGATTTTACCTGATCGTCTGAATTACCTGCACAATACTTACCATGCCTTCCCTGCCACGAAGACACAAGTTAGTATGCAACATGTTTAAATATACACGTTGGGATCACTGGCTAGGAGCCATAATGGACCGTTTAGTCTTTGAACAAAGATGGTGTGCAACGAAGCACGTGAGGCGCTGCACGCCATCCCGTTCGCACGTGAGACTATCGTGAAGTTCCGCCCGGACCGGATCGGTGCCAGTGCCCCAGCGACCGTCCGCGGAACCCGTTACCTTGTGCACAAGTTGTCCGTGATCAATCGTTCGTGGCACGTTAACGTTGATGCAGTTGAGGCACGTGAACAAGATAAGCAACATTGCATGATTCGTTTACATTGCAACTACGTTATATTCATGCATCAGGATATACGTTTAAACTTGTATCTATGCATTTGATGAACATTACGAACGAACAAGCATGCAAAGATATAACCGTTCACAAGTTTATTGACAAGCATAATGAACCCAGTCTATTCTCTTTTATCTTGGTTTCTTTTATTATTACTTGGTATCGTTTGATCGGGGCAAAGGAGTGAAGCTTGGAAGCAAGGCTAGCTAATCGGGTTGGTAGCCACTCACTTAGATTTTTGGAAAGAAGAAGGAAAGAGGCACTTCACGACTCCGCTCGCAAGCCGCCTACTGCTCGTTCACCTGCACACGAACAGCTCGATTAATACTTCTTCCTCTCTTTCCAATCTCGGAATAGAAGTGCAAGTCAATGAACGAAAACAATGAAAACCATCGAAACCGTTCAAAGAAAACAAGCAAATTCCAAAACCAACTCAAAGCACGAAAGCAACAAGCGACATCGAAAACCGAGGCAATAAAAGATAGCAGCGGAGAGGTCCCTCCTAACTCTGCCGCTAAGCCGATCCTTGGGGCGCAGTCCACTGAATATGGGAATCGATTCCGAAGAAACAAATCCATAACGAGGACGAGTTCTTAATTCAATCTATCCCGATCGAACGATACCGTTTGTGTTTCTTAGCCGCGCTCCCCGCACCGGGGGAACGGGGCGCTACATCCTACCCAACCAATTGGAAGTTTCGTCCCGAAACTTAAGAACAATGCTTACCGTTAAGGGTGATGAACAGAATAGTTTGGGCAATCACGGATTCGGTGGGTGGAGTCACCGCAAATGAGACATTGCCCGAGTTTCTTGCGGCACTTATCGGACGTGTGCCCTTGTTTCTTACAGAAATTGCACGAAGGCCCTGGGTTTGCTCGTTGTGGACCGCCGTGGTTAGGGCGCTTTGCAGCGGTGTTTCCTCTATCGTTGCCTTGACGTTTGTGATTGTAGGTATGCACAGCGCCGGTGGAAACGTGAGGATACTGCGGTTCCAGAGATAGGGCGTGATTCATGACTTCACGCATCGTTCCATACTGATTATTGACTACGTGCCCATGAATGGCAGGGCGCAGACCGCCTTCAAACCTTCTGGCTCGACTAGCTGCATCAGGTAAATAGGCCTTAGCGAATTTTGAGAGTCGGTTGAATTCGGCGGAGTACTGCTTCACCGTCATACTGCCCTGCCTCAGTTGCACGAAATCATTTTCCATTTGACGTTGTACTGGAGGGGGTATAAACTCCTCTTCAAACGCGGCACGAAAAGTCGTCCACGAGATCGCCTCCTCTCCATGATCAAATTGGAGAGATCGTCGATGCACGTCCCACCAATCGTGCGCGTTGAGGCGGAGCTGTAGTTGCGCGCAGTCGACGCGCTTCTCTTCGGGAACTTCTAGCAGAGCGAAGTGATCTTTAAGCTCGGCTAGCCAATCTAGAGCTACCACTGGGTCCTCAGTCCCGTTGAATGGGGTGTTGCTGACTTTCTTGAAGAGTCCCAAGTTGAAGGCAGTCACGTCCCTCGGCCTTGGAATTTGCGGCGTCTCTACTTCAAGCACGGACTGTTCCACCGGAGTCGTTGCTGTTGCGGCGGAATGGTTGGCAGCCAAAGTCTGAACAATCTGTTGCAGGGCATCCACCTGCTTTTGTTGGACTGAGAATCGGGTCTCTAGATTACTCTCGAGCTTGGCTTGGCGAGCATCATCTCGTTGTCGTTGCGATTCCAACATTTGCATTACCCGTTCAAGCGGGTCGACTTGAGATATGCCTCGCCGGCTCCGAGAGCTTCCCGAAGTACCCGAACTGCTTTCTTGTGTTTCGTTCGGTGGTTGCGCTGCAGATTGCGCTGGATCCATTCCTTCAAAAGAAGGTAAATTACATTAGGATCATAATGTATTATGGACTTATTGCATGAACGTATCTCATTTTGGCCTAGCGAGTTCAAGAGTTTGCACAGGAATTTGATCGTTAAAGGAACTTTTCCAGCACGAAGTCTAAGGAACTTGAATCTGTGCTCTGATACCACTATGTCACGACCCAATTCCGTAGAATCACTTGAGGCGTCCCCCGAATCGTGACCGCCGTGCGGGCCTGGAGTTGCGCCCGCACAAGGCTTTAATGATTTGCATAGCAAGCACATATTCAGAGTACGCAGATAAATTGAAACACAGATTTGAAATGGAAAAGTTCTCTTTATTGATAATGAACATCTATTACAAACTCCTGAACGAGTCAGCTAATATGCCGAACGGCTTACAAAAGGGTTGACTCAAAATGAGATAGCAGTCTTGTACATTACATCCTTTTATAAACTCAAAACGATAAAGACCTCCAGGCTGGAGGACGGCTTTGCCACGGAGCTGCATTTGTGTATGAAGAGTTGCAGCTTCGGACTTCAAAAGGCTTCAGGGGCGCGGTGAAGATGCGCCAACAGCTGGACTGGATCGGGAAGACGACTTCGGCTCCTCGCTCGGTTCGCCTTGGTGCGAAGAACCTGTTTCAACGAGGGTCAGCATATCGAAACATGCTGGTGAAGGCGAGCTAGCCGAACTATACCAATCAACACGTTGTTTAGTGAAGCATGCATATTTTGTGGGTTTCTATCTTGCCTTAGTTCATTTACAAGTAAGCAGCATATAGAATTTACTGAAATGAACGTGCCACTGTTAGGTGGATTTTACCTGATCGTCTGAATTACCTGCACAATACTTACCATGCCTTCCCTGCCACGAAGACACAAATTAGTATGCAACATGTTTAAATATACACGTTGGGATCACTGGCTAGGAGCCATAATGGACCGTTTAGTCTTTGAACAAAGATGGTGTGCAACGAAGCACGTGAGGCGCTGCACGCCATCCCGTTCGCACGTGAGACTATCGTGAAGTTCCGCCCGGACCGGATCGGTGCCAGTGCCCCAGCGACCGTCCGCGGAACCCGTTACCTTGTGCACAAGTTGTCCGTGATCAATCGTTCGTGGCACGTTAACGTTGATGCAGTTGAGGCACGTGAACAAGATAAGCAGCATTGCATGATTCGTTTACATTGCAACTACGTTATATTCATGCATCAGGATATACGTTTAAACTTGTATCTATGCATTTGATGAACATTACGAACGAACATGCATGCAAAGATATAACCGTTCACAAGTTTATTGACAAGCATAATGAACCCAGTCTATTCTCTTTTATCTTGGTTTCTTTTATTATTACTTGGTATCGTTTGATCGGGGCAAAGGAGTGAAGCTTGGAAGCAAGGCTAGCTAATCGGGTTGGTAGCCACTCACTTAGATTTTTGGAAAGAAGAAGGAAAGAGGCACTTCACGACTCCGCTTGCAAGCCGCCTACTACTCGTTCACCTGCACACGAACAGCTCGATTAATACTTCTTCCTCTCTTTCCAATCTCGGAATAGAAGTGCAAGTCAATGAACGAAAACAATGAAAACCATCGAAACCGTTCAAAGAAAACAAGCAAATCCCAAAGCCAACTCAAAGCACGAAAGCAACAAGCGACATCGAAAACCGAGGCAATAAAAGATAGCAGCGGAGAGGTCCCTCCTGACTCTGCCGCTAAGCCGATCCTTGGGGCGCAGTCCACTGAATATGGGAATCGATTCCGAAGAAACAAATCCATAACGAGGACGAGTTCTTAATTCAATCTATCCCGATCGAACGATACCGTTTGTGTTTCTTAGCCGCGCTCCCCGCACCGGGGGAACGGGACGCTACATCCTACCCAACCAATTAGAAGTTTCGTCCCGAAACTTAAGAACAATGCTTACCGTTAAGGGTGATGAACAGAATAGTTTGGGCAATCACGGATTCGGTGGGTGGAGTCACCGCAAATGAGACATTGCCCGAGTTTCTTGCGGCACTTATCGGACGTGTGCCCTTGTTTCTTACAGAAATTGCACGAAGGCCCTGGGTTTGCTCGTTGTGGACCGCCGTGGTTAGGGCGCTTTGCAGCGGTGTTTCCTCTATCGTTGCCTTGACGTTTGTGATTGTAGGTATGCACAGCGCCGGTGGAAACGTGAGGATACTGCGGTTCCAGAGATAGGGCGTGATTCATGACTTCACGCATCGTTCCATACTGATTATTGACTACGTGCCCATGAATGGCAGGGCGCAGACCGCCTTCAAACCTTCTGGCTCGACTCGCTGCATCAGGTAAATAGGCCTTAGCGAATTTTGAGAGTCGGTTGAATTCGGCGGAGTACTGCTTCACCGTCATACTGCCCTGCCTCAGTTGCACGAAATCATTTTTCATTTGACGTTGTACTGGAGGGGGTATAAACTCCTCTTCAAACGCGGCACGAAAAGTCGTCCACGAGATCGCCTCCTCTCCGTGATCAAATTGGAGAGATCGTCGATGCACGTCCCACCAATCGTGCGCGTTGAGGCGGAGCTGTAGTTGCGCGCAGTCGACGCGCTTCTCTTCGGGAACTTCTAGCAGAGCGAAGTGATCTTCAAGCTCGGCTAGCCAATCTAGAGCTACCACTGGGTCCTCAGTCCCGTTGAATGGGGTATTGCAGACTTTCTTGAAGAGTCCCAAGTTGAAGGCAGTCACGTCCCTCGGCCTTGGAATTTGCGGCGTCTCTACTTCAAGCACGGACTGTTCCACCGGAGTCGTTGCTGTTGCGGCGGAATGGTTGGCAGCCAAAGTTTGAACAATCTGTTGCAGGGCATCCACCTGCTTTTGTTGGACTGAGAATCGGGTCTCTAGATTACTCTCGAGCTTGGCTTGGCGAGCATCATCTCGTTGTCGTTGCGATTCCAACATTTGCATTACCCGTTCAAGCGGGTCGACTTGAGATATGCCTCACCGGCTCCGAGAGCTTCCCGAAGTACCCGAACTGCTTTCTTGTGTTTCGTTCGGTGGTTGCGCTGCAGATTGCGCTGGATCCATTCCTTCAAAAGAAGGTAAATTACATTAGGATCATAATGTATTATGGACTTATTGCATGAACGTATCTCATTTTGGCCTAGCGAGTTCAAGAGTTCGCACAGGAATTTGATCGTTAAAGGAACTTTTCCAGCACGAAGTCTAAGGAACTTGAATCTGTGCTCTGATACCACTATGTCACGACCCAATTTCGTAGAATCACTTGAGGCGTCCCCCGAATCGTGACCGCCGTGCGGGCCTGGAGTTGCGCCCGCACAAGGCTTTAATGATTTGCATAGCAAGCACATATTCAGAGTACGCAGATAAATTGAAACACAGATTTGAAATGGAAAAGTTCTCTTTATTGATAATGAACATCTATTACAAACTCCTGAACGAGTCAGCTAATATGCCGAACGGCTTACAAAAGGGTTGATTCAAAATGAGATAGAAGTCCTGCACATTATATCCTTTTAAAAACTCAAAACGATAAAGACCTCCAGGCTGGAGGACGGCTTTGCCACGGAGCTGCATTTGTGTATGGAGAGTTGCAGCTTCGGACTTCAAAAGGCTTCAGGGGCGCGGTGAAGATGCGCCAACAGCTGGACTGGATCGGAAAGACGACTTCGGCTCCTCGCTCGGTTCGCCTTGGTGCGGAGAACCTGTTTCAACGAGGGTCAGCATATCGAAACATGCTGGTGAAGGCGAGCTAGCCGAACTATACCAATCAACACGTTGTTTAGTGAAGCATGCATATTTTGTGGGTTTCTATCTTGCCTTAGTTCATTTACAAGTAAGCAGCATATAGAATTTACTGAAATGAACGTGCCACCGTTAGGTGGATTTTACCTGATCGTCTGAATTACCTGCACAGTACTTACCATGCCTTCCCTGCCACGAAGACACAAGTTAGTATGCAACATGTTTAAATATACACGTTGGGATCACTGGCTAGGAGCCATAATGGACCGTTTAGTCTTTGAACAAAGATGGTGTGCAACGAAGCACGTGAGGCGCTGCACGCCATCCCGTTCGCACGTGAGACTATCGTGAAGTTCCGCCCGGACCGGATCGGTGCCAGTGCCCCAGCGACCGTCCGCGGAACCCGTTACCTTGTGCACAAGTTGTCCGTGATCAATCGTTCGTGGCACGTTAACGTTGATGCAGTTGAGGCACGTGAACAAGATAAGCAGCATTGCATGATTCGTTTACATTGCAACTACGTTATATTCATGCATCAGGATATACGTTTAAACTTGTATCTATGCATTTGATGAACATTACGAACGATCAAGCATGCAAAGATATAACCGTTCACAAGTTTATTGACAAGCATAATGAACCCAGTCTATTCTCTTTTATCTTGGTTTCTTTTATTATTACTTGGTATCGTTTGATCGGGGCAAAGGAGTGAAGCTTGGAAGCAAGGCTAGCTAATCGGGTTGGTAGCCACTCACTTAGATTTTTGGAAAGAAGAAGGAAAGAGGCACTTCACGACTCCGCTCGCAAGCCGCCTACTGCTCGTTCACCTGCACACGAACAGCTCGATTAATACTTCTTCCTCTCTTTCCAATCTCGGAATAGAAGTGCAAGTCAATGAACGAAAACAATGAAAACCATCGAAACCGTTCAAAGAAAACAAGCAAATCCCAAAACCAACTCAAAGCACGAAAGCAACAAGCGACATCGAAAACCGAGGCAATAAAAGATAGCAGCGGAGAGGTCCCTCCTGACTCTGCCGCTAAGCCGATCCTTGGGGCGCAGTCCACTGAATATGGGAATCGATTCCGAAGAAACAAATCCATAACGAGGACGAGTTCTTAATTCAATCTATCTCGATCGAACGATACCGTTTGTGTTTCTTAGCCGCGCTCCCCGCACCGGGGGAACGGGGCGCTACAGTCATCTCCATCCCCTCAAGCTCCGGCGGGTTACCAAACCAGGCCACCCTTTCGAGCTTCTTCCCCACGGCTACGAACCATTCTCCGACGAGCTCGCACCACCCTCTCGAGCTTCTTCCCCAACGGACATTCTCCAGCCATCAGATCGATGGTCCAGGCGGTGAAGAGGAAGTTCGTGAACCACGAGAAGGCGGGAAGCGCCGTCGGAGAGGAGGTTGGCCCGGAGAGCAGAAGCGGCGCTGGCCGGCGAGAGACGGCGGACAGAAGGGTGCTCCGGTCTCGGTACTTGGCCGTGAAGAACCTGATCGTGGATCAGAGAGATGATGTAAGTAAAGCCAATTATGATAAGTTCAGTTCGATTATCAGTGAGGTGGAGAATTTGCATCAGTTAGTTCAAAAACCTAGGGAGCACTTGGCTGATGCAGAGGCTCTACTCGACATCACCAACACATTAGTAACATCAGTTAAATCTCAAAGTAATGATGGAATAACCCCGTCAGACTTTGTAACTGCGTTGCTAGGGAACTTTGGGTATGGAGGTAACACAACAATTTTGACAATACTCACAACTTGATATCCTGAGCGGAGGTTGGCCTTGCTGTATCTCATGTTTTCGAAAAGGTTCCCGGATGTTGCACAATGGTTGGTCCTATGAGCACTGAGGTGAAACAACGCAGGCCAGTGGTTCACAGGAAACGAACAAGACCGACAGAAAGTAGCCGACCGCCGACTGTGCATTCTTCCCCGACTCCGGCCGTGCGATTCCACCGGCTGTGCTCCGGCATCATCGCCCTCGTCGAGGTCGACTCTTCCCCCCTCTTGAATCAAATTCTAGTTTTTAATATTGTTTTAAGTAGGATGTTTATATATATATATATGGACTTGTATTAGCTAAGGTTAAGTATAGATGTTTGTATAGATTGTAGTGTAGTAAGATGATGAACCTTGGGTTTAATAACATTTGTTTAAGGGTTTATTATACCTGTCATAATGTGGTATATGATGTAGAGGTTCGAGGATTGTGTAGATATAGTTGTTAGGGTTTAATGGATATATATATTGTTGGCCTATATATGGTTAGTGTAGTATAGTACTTGAACAATGTTGATTAAGGTGAATCTGATTTGGGTTAAGGCTGACTAAGGCCAATGATGATTAAGGTGAATGATAATTATAATGACTTGAGGATAAGGTTTAAATGTGAACTTGGGGTTTATTCGTCATCAGTATATTAAAATGCAATTGAATGATAGACATTGAGATTATGGTTTAACATATTTACTTATGTGCATGGTAATCTGTATAGATGAGCAGTGATTGTGGGTGAAATGATCCAGAGGGTTGAGGAAGACCTAATATTTAATAAGTAAATATAGTCAGGGAGTGAGCACACCTGATACTGAACCACGTGATGAATATGGTCAGAATAGGGATTTATCGAGGAGAATATACAGATGACTAGTTGATGGACTATCGTACCATTAGTCAGTAGTAGTCAGCCCCTAGTATCTTGCCCTTGTGAGTCGTAGAATAGATTATTAATTCTGGTTTATATCTCTTCACTAGGTACTGCGGGACCTGAAGACTTGGACGCGGTACTAGATCCCCGTCATCAGCAGCCGCACGCAGGCTAGTGTACCTTGCCACCCTATACTTCAGTTTACAGATATTTGTTGTTCTTTATGTACTTCGTGCACGTATTTATGTTGACGCTCGATACTCCGCGTCCGGATCACAACCGGGTGTTGACAGTCGACATAACGTCTTAGAATAGTTGCTAGATGTTTCATAGAACCTCGATGCACGTACCTGAGTATATCGACACCCCAGGACACACTTATACACTGTGATCATGCCAGATTCCTGTATCCTGATACTGACATCATGACCAGAGACTGGGACGACCTTAGGGTCGTGTCTGTTGAGTTATTTCCGTGTGTCGAGACTGTTAGATAGAGGTTCAGGTTCAGCGCACCATCGTTGACCGCTTGGGAAGGGAAAGATATTTACTAGACATTTGGGCTACTCTGCACGCGCTTATATATGTATATGTAGGGATCTTGTATTATAGTGTAGTGGTATCACCCGTGTGTCTCTGTGCTCGGAGCTACGGTCCGACCCGTGTGTCTCTGTGTTCGGAGCTACGGTTTTATATTAGAAAGCCCACACGTCGAACGTTGTCTTTAAACTGTGTCACACTTGTTTGGTTATGATAGAGTACCCTGTTGTTGCACTTGTACTTTCTGTTTACTTGGCATATTATATTTCTGTACCTTGTTACATCCCTCTGAGGACCTGGTTCCCTGCCAGTTTTGCAGCATAGATGATTACGGAGCGTTTGGAGTTGCGTTGGAGTTGCATGTCTTGCGTGCATGGTACCAGGTACTCACATTATATCTACCGACATTATGGTTATTTACATTGTTTATTTCATCTGCTGTTGTAGCCTAGTTTTTATAGACTCATACTTCTTCTCGAGTCTATTCGAGTTTGTGTGTTATTGGGCGGCCTACTCTAGCACAACTGTTGTACATTGTGGATTGAGACATAGAGGTTTATATTTACGGGAAATCTAGATTGTGCCCTTTATATTATACAGCTTATACGTATTCGAGTCAGACCAGAGTCTGGTCGAATGCGTAGCTGGCGTGTCACGTATTCCTGGTCCTACGTATTTTGGGACTGGGGCTTGACATATTTTTGTGGTGGCCCATGCAGGTCCGATTTAAATCGTCTTGGTCACCTGACTGTGCCAAGCGAGCCTGCAAATTAGGAATAGATGTTATGATTGTTGAATAGGATCTCAATCCATAATTGATTTTTAAAAACTCCTTGTATGTGATTATCGCCCTTGGACTTCCACTTTGCATTTCGTTCAATCTTCGTCAATATCGCTATCCTTGTTTCTCGTCCCCTATTGTTCGGGGAGACGAATGCTTGTGACTGATGATTTCCCTCCAGAAGAAGATCGAAGACCAGATGACATAAGACAGAATTCGTATACCTTTCTCTAAGAAGTTTGTTACCTTATCAGGATAGATTGATGGGTTCTTTGGATTCTAGGATTAGTGTGGAAGGTTGGCAAGAGAGTTGGACCCAGTAGTACCCTACCCGTGCTTGAGGTAACAGAGATCTTGGAAGTACTGAGATCTAGAAGGATTGTTGATCACGACCTAGGATGATTTATGGGAATGCATAGCCTGATGAAGGAAACTAGTAGTTGTATATGATAGCAATGCTAGGAACGATGATTATGAGCTAGAGGAGATGGAAATTTTAAGATATCACTTGGGAGATAATAATCGGATTCCAGAAAATTCTAGAATGTGCTTGAGTGATACCATTATTGTACTATGCGACTTGGAGAAATAAATAACGAAAAGAAGAAACTCGAGGAATAAAAATTTTGGGGAAAAATTGAGGAGAAGAGAAATTATACTTTAGGCAGGGGAGAAAAATTTTCTTTTAAAGGATTAGTGTGGTAAACAGAACAAGAGGATTTATTTTGAGGTTAAGTCTGGACGATGACACCGTCCTAGCATGAGTTGATTGAGCCAATACCATGCGATACTAGATTGTCGACGTAGTGGCATTTATATTTTTAGGCTACCAGGTTACCCTGAGTTGAGTTCAGGGAGCCCAGGAGTGTGGTGCCCATCTACCTTAGGGGTATACAAGCAGGAGGTGAACCAGTGTACCACCATGTTATATCAGAGTTGAGGATGTTTTTCTAGAGGATCTTCTTGGCCTGCCACCTGACAGTGAGATGGAGTTTGTTAAAGAGTTGACTCCCAGAGCCGAGCCAGTTATTCTCTCTTCAGACTAGCACCGATATAGTTGGTTGAGTTAAAGATCCATAGTAGAGGATCTCTTAGACAAGGATTTCAGCCGGGCTAGTGTTTCCCCATGGGAAGCAACCATCTTATTGTACCAAAGAAGGACGGGACGGTACGTTGCATAACGATTGCAGGGCATTAAATGCCGTAGCAATAAAAAGCAAGTACCCTTGACGCGCATCGAAGATTAATTTGAATCAGCTAAGTGGCGCATATGTATTTTGAAGATCGGTCTCAGATCAAGTTATCACCAGATTAAGGTACGGAGAGAGGACATTCCGAAGACGGCCTTTCGGACGAAGTATGGCCACTATGAGTTTTTAGTTGTGCCGTTTGGTTTAACCAACGCGCCAGCAGTAAGTATGAGCCTAATGAACAGTATTTTCCACTTGTACTTAGATAAGTTCGTGGTGATAATTATCGAAGGCATATTGGTATGTTCCAAGAGTCAGGAGAAGCATGAGAGACGTCTCTGGATCATATTGGAGATGTTGAGGCAGAAAGGCAGTACGCCAAGCTCCGCAAATATGAGACATGTTCAGATGGATTAGATAGTCTACGCATCAAGACAGCTGAGAGTTCATGAGAAGGACTATCCGGTGCATAGTCTAGAGCTAGCTGCAGTGATATTGCACTAAAGCTATGGCGACACTACCTTTATGTAGAGCAGATGTTGAGATTTATATAAAACACAGAAAGCCTGAAGAATGCCTACACGCAGAAGAAACTCAACATGAGACAAAGACATTGGCTAGAATTTATGACAGATTATAATGTCGAGTTATAGAACCACTCTGGCGAGACGAATGTAGTTTATGACTCATCGCCAGTTGTTAGAAGATTTTCAGGAACTCAGGATTGAGAATGTATTGCCAGACATGGATGGACTGATGGCCAGTCTTGAGGTTCAGTCTACTTTGACTGAGAGGATCAAGGCAGCATTGCCTACAGATGCGAGATCGACGTCTACGAGAAAGGACATAAGCCGGCATGCAGACGGGACTCAGAATTCATGAAGACGGAATGTTGAGGTGCGGAGATCGCCTATATATTCCGAGTGGCGACCTATGCCAAGAGTTGATGACCGTGGCACATAGCTCGATTTATTCCATTCATCCCGGAGGTACGAAGATGTACCAAGACTTGAGGAAGCATTTATGGTGGCATGGGATGAAGACAGAAATTGCAAGATTTGTGGCGAAGTGTTTAGTTTGTCAGCAAGTCAAGGCCGAATAACGGAGAACTGCAGGATTATTGCAGCCACTTCCCATTCCCGAGTGGAAGTGGGAACACATTACCATGGACTTCGTCACAGGATTCCCGCGGAGCCCTAGCGGGAAGGATGCAGTTTGGGTTGTCGTAGACAGACTCACCAAGTCTGCACATTTCTTGCCCTTCAGAGTTGGGCAATCCACAGAGATACTAGCTGACATGTATATGAGGCAGATAGTACGATTACATGGAGTACCAGTCAGCATCGTATCGGATCGTGATTCCAGATTCATATCACATTTTTGGCGGAGTATGCAGGAAAGCCTAGGAACTCGCCTCAAGTTCAGCACTGCGTATCATCCACAAACTGATGGACTGTCAGAGCGCACGATACAGATATTAGAGGATATGTTGAGAGCGTGCATGATTGATTTTGGAGGATCTTGGGAGGACCATCTACACTTAGTAGAATTCTTCTACAATAACAGTTATCAGGCTAGCATACAGATGGCACCTTATGAGGCACTGTACGGCAGGAAATGCAGGTCGCTAGTTTGTTGGAGTGACGTAGGAGAGCGTCAGATACTTGGTCCAGAGTTGGTGACACAGACAGTAGAGAAGGTCAAGCAGATTCAGAGCCACCTGCGCGCAGCACAGGACAGACAGAAATACTGGGCAGATGCGCACCGTAGACCATTGGAGTTCAAGGAGGGTGACCATGTATTTTTGAGGATATCGCCTACTCGTGGTACCATTAGATTCGGAGGCAGAGGCAAG
The DNA here is from genome assembly GCA_036927795.1 of Iris macrosiphon. Taxonomy (NCBI): domain Eukaryota; kingdom Viridiplantae; phylum Streptophyta; class Magnoliopsida; order Asparagales; family Iridaceae; genus Iris; species Iris macrosiphon. The sequence goes on from JAYESA010000009.1 coordinate 155,941,516, forward strand.
CTGAGTCCGAGGTACATCGGACCTTTTGACATTTTGGAACGAGTTGGCGAAGTGGCTTACCGTCTTGCATTACCTCCATCATTAGAGGGAGTACATGATGTATTTTACGTATCGCAGCTGAGGAGATATGTTGCAGACCCTAGCCACGTGCTTGAACATTCGGAGATTACAGTCGGACCTAGTCTGTCTTACGTAGAGCAGCCAGTTGAGATCCTCGATCGCAGCGAGAAGACTTTGAGAGGGCAGACGATTCGACTGCTCAAAGTGGCATGGAAGCACCATTCACCAGGCGAGTCCACTTGGGAGCGCGATGATTCTATTCGGCAGCGATTCCCGTACTTATTCGAGAAGCAAGGTACGAATTTACGTACGGCATTTGATTACTAGATTCTTTTAAAATTCTATTAGATATTATCGTGCTTTACTTTTAATTTCGGGGACAAAATTTTTCTAAGTTGGGAAGAATGTAAACCCCCTCGATTTATTCTGTAGATAGTTAGGGTGGATTTAAAAAAAAATTTGGTTATTGGTAGCAGATGTCGAGGTTTAGAGTAGAGATAGTTTACCTGGTAATTAATTCAATTAATTTTAAACCCTTGGCGCGTCCTATCATTGTTTGATTATTCGGAGCCCAATATCAGCCCATAAATTCTGTTCAATTATTGTACTTCTGACCTGACCTGCCAACTTAGGCATTGGACTTTTCCGTCCTTTAAAATCTGTTTTATTGTGCTCCAAATTAATTGCGCAACATTCCGAAAATCGTAACCCATATTTAATTCCGTGTCGGACACCTGTGTCGTTACCCTAAATTTTGGGATACCAACTTAACTTGTTGAGCCGGACCAACTAAAGGGTCCAAGACTGATTCCAAGCCCCCACCATTTTTGGCCTTTGCGTCATTTTCGAATTTTGACTCCAAGTGCCCCAATTAAATTAAAATTTGCGGGACACTTTATTTCTATTTAAATCGGGGATACCAACTTTGTAAATCCCAATTTTAATCCTAAATTAATTCCAATGCCCTTCTAATTAAACCCGTGCCTAACGCACAATACTCCCTCACCATGGAAATTACTAAATACATTTTTCCCACAATTTTTGTGTCATTTTATGTGTTCATGCAATTTCCCGAATTTAAGGGGCTAAGTTACAATTATTGAAATTATGTGGCACCACCCTATTGGCCATGAACAATGGAGAGGTCCCAAAATAGGGTCCCATTCTCACCCATCCATTCACCCCTCATGAAGAAAACCCTCTTCTCTTCATGATGAATCACAACCCTTCATTTTGAATAGGTTGATCACAACCCTCCATCCCCTTCACACACCCCTATAAAGTAACACCTCACCCCACCCTCAACACACATTCCAACCGGCCCTAATCCCTAGGGAAACTCCTCTCTCTCCTCACTCCTTCATTTAAAGCCTCCAAGCAAAAGCTTCTCCACCACCCTCCATTCTTTTTCATCTTACATTCTTCTTCTTCTTCATCCTTTCTTCTTCTTGAGAAGCCCTCACCCGGCCGGCCGACCAACTTGGTCCGACCAGTGCAGCCACGACTCTGGCGGGACACAGTGTCCCCCGTCCGGCGGCTCTGACCTAGACTCCACCGCTCGAGCCAACGTAGCAGCCTCCCCCTCCGGCTCCGGCCAGTTCGAGCACCCCGTCCGGCCAGTTGTGCAGACCACCCTCCGCCGCGCGAGCCACTCCACAAGTGCATCAGTCCGAATGTAGTTCCCCCGACTCACTGCGTAGGTGCTACCGGACCACCGACGGACTCCGGTCCACTGCTACACGCGACTCCGGCCCACTGACTTGCTCCGGCTGTGCACACAGCGTCGCTGCCCCGACTGTGCAGTGCACCCCACCGCTCCGACGGTTCAGTCATCTCTATCCCCTCAAGCTCCGGCGGGTTACCAAACCAGGCCACCCTCTCGAGCTTCTTCCCCACGGCTACGAACCATTCTCCGACGAGCTCGTACCACCCTCTCGAGCTTCTTCCCCAACGGACATTCTCTAGCCATCAAATCGATGGTCCAGGCGGTGAAGAGGAAGTTCGTGAACCACGAGAAGGCGGGAAGCGCCGCCGGAGAGGATGTTGCCCCGAAGAGCAGAAGCGGCGCTGGCCGGCGAGAGACGGCGGACAGAAGGGTGCTCCGGTCTCGGTACTTGGCCGTGAAGAACCTGATCGTGGATCAGAGAGATGATGTAAGTAAAGCCAATTATGATAAGTTCAGTTCGATTATCAGTAAGGTGGAGAATTTGCATCAGTTAGTTCAAAAACCTAGGGAGCACTTGGCTGATGCAGAGGCTCTACTCGACATCACCAACACATTAGTAACATCAGTTAAATCTCAAAGTAATGATGGAATAACCCCGTCAGACTTTGTAACTGCGTTGCTAGGGAACTTTGGGTATGGAGGTAACACAACAATTTTGACAATACTCACAACTTGATATCCTGAGCGGAGGTTGGCCTTGCTGTATCTCATGTTTTCGAAAAGGTTCCCGGATGTTGCACAATGGTTGGTCCTATGAGCATTGAGGTGAAACAACGCAGGCCAGTGGTTCACAGGAAACGAACAAGACCGACAGAAAGCAGCCGACCATCGACTGTGCATTCTCCCCCGACTCCGGCCGTGCGACTCCACCGGCTGTACTCCGGCATCATCGCCCTCGTCGAGGTCGACTCTTCCCCCCTCTTGAATCAAATTCTAGTTTTTAATATTGTTTTAAGTAGGATGTTTATATATATATATATGGACTTGTATTAGCTAGGGTTAAGTATAGATGTTTGTATAGATTGTAGTGTAGTAAGATGATGAACCTTGGGTTTAATAACATTTGTTTAAGGGTTTATTATACCTGTCATAATGTGGTATATGATGTAGAGGTTCGAGGATTGTGTAGATATAGTTGTTAGGGTTTAATGGATATATATATTGTTGGCCTATATATGGTTAGTGTAGTATAGTACTTGAACAATGTTGATTAAGGTGAATCTGATTTGGGTTAAGGCTGACTAAGGCCAATGATGATTAAGGTGAATGATAATTATAATAACTTGAGGATAAGGTTTAAATATGAACTTGGGGTTTATTCGTCATCAGTATATTAAAATGCAATTGAATGATAGACATTGAGATTATGGTTTAACATATTTACTTATGTGCATGGTAATCTGTATGGATGAGCAGTGATTGTGGGTGAAATGATCCAGAGGGTTGAGGAAGACCTAATATTTAATAAGTAAATATAGTCAGGGAGTAAGCACACCTGATACTGAACCACGTGATGAATATGGTCAGAATGAGGATTTATCGAGGAGAATATACAGATGACTAGTTGATGGACTATCGTACCATTAGTCAGTAGTAGTCAGCCCCTAGTATCTTGCCCTTGTGAGTCGTAGAATAGATTATTAATTCTGGTTTATATCTCTTCACTAGGTACTGCGGGACCTGAAGACTTGGACGCGGTACTAGATCCCCGTCATCAGCAGCCGTACGCAGGCAAGTGTACCTTGCCACCCTGTACTTCAGTTTACAGATATTTGTTGTTCTTTATGTACTTCGTGCACGTATTTATGTTGACGCTCGATACTCCGCGTCTGGATCACAACCGGGTGTTGACAGTCGACGTAACGTCTTAGAATAGTTGCTAGATGTTTCATAGCACCTCAATGCACGTACCTGAGTATATCGACACCCCATGACACACTTATACACTGTGATCGTGCCAGATTCCTGTATCCTGATACTGACATCATGACCAGAGACTGGGAAGACCTTAGGGTCGCGTCTGTTGAGTTATTTCCGTGTGTCGAGACTGTTAGATAGAGGTTCAGGTTCAGCGCACCATCGTTGACCGCTTGGGAAGGGGAAGACAGTTACTAGACGTTTGGGCTACTCTGCACGCGCTTATATATGTATATGTAGTGATCCTGTATTATAGTGTAGTGGTATCACCCGTGTGTCTCTGTACTCGGAGCTACGGTCCGACCCGTGTGTCTCTGTGTTCGGAGCTACGGTTTTATATTAGAAAGCCCACACGTCGAACGTTGTCTTTAAACTGTGTCACACTTGTTTGGTTATGATAGAGTACCCTGTTGTTGTACTTGTACTTTCTGTTTACTTGGCATATTATATTTCTGTACCTTGTTACGTCCCTCTGAGGACCTGGTTCCCTGTCAGTTTTGCAGCATAGATGATTACGGAGCATTTGGAGTTGCTGTTGGAGTTGCATGTCTTGCGTGCATGGTACCAGTACTCACATTATATCTACCGACATTATGGTTATTTTACATTGTTTATTTCATCTGCTGTTGTAGCCTAGTTTTTATAGACTCATACTTCTTCTCGAGTCTATTCGAGTTTGTGTGTTATTGGGCGGCCGACTCTAGCACAACTGTTGTACATTGTGGATTGAGACATAGAGGTTTACATTTACGGGAAATCTAGATTGTGCCCTTTATATTATACAGCTTATACGTATTCGAGTCAGACCAGAGTCTGGTCGAATGCGTAGCTGGCGTGTCACGTATTCCTGGTCCTACGTATTTTAGGACAGGGGCTTGACAGTGTGTATGGATGAGGGTATGTGTTTATGGATGAGTGTATGTGTGTGTCTGTGCGCTTGGGGGTCGGGTTGCTGGTCTCAGCAAGAGGAGCACAACAGCAGATGCAACAGCAACAGAAATGGCAGCAACAACAACAGCTGCAACAGCCGCATCAGCAACTAGCTGCAGCAGCAACTGCAGTAGCAAGGACAACAGCAAGAGCTATAGCAGCAACTTTAGGATGTGAACTTGAAGGGGAGGTTAGCCTTGACTTATAGCTCAAGTCAGTAAGTTGTATAGGTAACTAGTTAGTTATATGTATATACATATAGTTAAACTATATATATATATATATATATATATATATATATATATATATATATATATATAGTAAGTTATAAATATATAGATGAGATATATATATGCAGATGAGTACTAGTTAACGTTAGTTAGTAGTATTTCTAGGTTACCTTGAGATACACCAAGGTAATGAGAGTGAGGTATCTTGGGTACGGATATTGAATATCTGAAGGGGTATGTTAGTATAGTAGTTTAGTATAGTATTTTCATAAGTTAAATACATATTAATGTATAGTGAGGTGTATGGGTATTAGTTATATATTATATATTGAATTACCTTGAGATACCAAGGTAATGTCAAGGTATTGGATTTTATTCAAGGTATTGGGTTTGAACATCAAGATGGGAGAGTAGGGGTGTGATACCGCTTTTGGTTCAAAGCCAAGGTATCCACTTAGCACTGGTTTAGTTAGGAGTATTATATATTGTTGATTGTATACATATTTTAATATTTTCATATCTAATAAATTTGTATTTTATGATACGGTGTCTTTTAGGTTTCTTGGTATCATAGTATAGCTAGTATGACCTAGTTACATAGTGTATAGACCCAATATTCTAGAGATGGACTCATATAACATAGAAATAACTTGTTTGACTAGTTTGACCTAGAGTTGACCAAGTTTGACTGTTTTGACTTAGAAATGGCTTTATGACCTAGAAGTTGACTAGTTTAACTTATTTTTATTCCGAAACCTTATATTGATGTAATATTTCATATTTAGGTCTTCGAGGCACCGTACCAGACATCTTTGATACTGTGTACCGGATTTTAGGCAAGTACATTCTCTGATAGTTTCTTATTTATGATATCCTTTATGTCTCGTGTATTTATTGTAGATATCCTTGATTTCTTGACACAATGGTTACATGGATTGGTATATCCGGATCTCGTCAGGAGATGTTATTCCTTGTATTTACGGTATATCTTGTTCAAGCCTTGTTTATTTGTTCTTCTTGTACAAATACAGACATTGGTTCATGAGAAGAGTAGCGCCATTCTTGTGGAAACCTGTGCCATAACGTACCATGGTTGGATTTACTATACCAGTCGGGGGCGGAGAGTATTTAGTGTAGATATGTGATCCTACCCCCCTTGTTCATGTCTTGTTCCTTGTGAGTGTTGATCATACACTGTACGTATGATTAACCAGGCCATAATTCTTGTGCAAGTTCCCAAGCCGATCACATGTTAAACCTGGTACTCACTCACTTAGTAGTAGTATTTCTTGATTCATTCCTATGATACTCATTCTTGTATTTATTTTCAGTATTCTTTTATTGCATATCTCTTGTATCTTTATATTGTATCTTGTATATTCGCTCTATTTATTGTTACATAGTTTATATCATTTATTAGAACTGCTGTTAGAGATATACTTTGCTCCTTTCTTGACTGAATATATTTTTTCCAGATGACACTAAGGAGTGGTACCCCACTCACTACGGGCATTAGGATTTGTGTCACTACCACATTTCTAGATTAGGACATTATTGTAAATTGCCATATTAATTTATTATGTTAATATAATGTATGATAAGTTTATTATATAATTGATGGGTGTTCTCTAATGCATAGGTTAATGGGCTTGACCTAAAAATCTATTAGATTAAACCCTTGTGACCAAACCCTAATTATTAAATTAGCTTCTAGTTAAACCCTCAATGCATGACTAAACCTTTATTTTAATTTTAAGTTCTTCATGACAAATCATGAAGGGCAAATTAGACACTTGGCATTAGAAGCCCTAACCCTAACCCTAGTGCTATATAATGAGAGGGAGCCTCCCTCAAGCTTCTTCATTCATGAAGAAAAATATAAACCTAGCCTCCACTTAGAAATCTATTTCCTTTCCTCAAATTTCAGGATTCCTAGCCCTAGAAATGTAAACCCCCTGATTTTTCAAATTTTTAAAACTTGGAATTTTCACAATTTTCTGGGATTTTCTGGAATTTTTCTGTAATTTAAAAACAGGGTTTTAATCATTCAATAATTTTTAATTGATATTAAACAGTATTAAAATATTATGAAAATAATATTTTTGGATGTAAAATGAAAAACTGGACTTAGGGCAATTTTTCTGGAATTTATCGGACCCCGGACCTATTTTTAAATAGCCTAAAACTATTTATTTAATTAATTAATTATTTATTTATTAATTTCTGATTATTAATATTATTATTAATATTAATATTATTACTTATTTTTATTTTACCCTGGCCCACAGGGCCCGGCCCACCGGGCCCAGCCCGAACCCAAACCAGCCCATCCCATATCGGGTCGGGTCGGGCCCCGCCCTATCGAACCCGACCCGCCCGACTGACCCAGCCCGCCCTATCTCTCCCTCAGCCCGACTTTCCCGCCGCCCCGCCCGGCCGCGCGCCGCTCGCCCGCGCCCACGTCCACCCCACGCCCCCGCGAGCCCCGCCTGACCCCGCCCACGCCGCCGCCTTTCTCGGCCCACCTCAGCCCATCGACCCGCCTATAAGAAGCCCCCATCTCCGCCGACGTCCCCCACCGACCTAGCCTGAACCCTAGACCCCCGCCGCCCGACTCCGGCCCTCCACCGCCACCGCCACTGCCCCTCGCCCTAGCGCCTGCGCCGCCCAGTCGACCACCGCCCGGACCGCTCCGCCGTCCCCGTCGAGCTCGACAAACAGCAGCAGCGAGCAGTCCCCGGCCGCCGGCGAGCCCCCAGCCGCCGTGCCGCGCGCCGCCGCGCTGCGCCGGCCCCCTCCGCCGCAGCCCCAGCCGCCCACGCCGCCGTCTCCGCCGCCGGCCGACTTCCCAAGCCCTAACCCTAATTTGGTCCCCTGTGTCCGACACGAGTCGGACACGTGTCGGACACGGTTTGACCCTGATTTTTGGGTCCCCTTCAGGTGCGTGTAACTTTTGATTCGTAGCTCCGTTTTCGATTCCGCAAATTCCTACGCGAAGCCTGTATGACCCTCTCGGTGTCTGGACAAACTGTTCGGGACATCGCGTCCTGTGGTGATCGCACACCGCGATCCAAAAACAGGAAAAACCCAGACCCTGTTTCACCCCGGAACTGAGTACGCCCCGCCAAACGGGACGACTTGGTCGCGCGCGGTCTTTGCAGATACGTGCGCCTCGTCGATACGGACGTGTGGGTTTTCGCGGAAGCTGATTCGGGTGTGCGTGCACCCCGGAATCAACGCGTATCCGCGGACATCGCCCCGTATCCGTCTTTTCTGCAATTCGACCTAACTTTGTGTACACACGTCGGATCGAGACGAAACTTGCGCCATCGGACTCGTAGCAATACGCTGGTCCTGTGGGTCAAGTTTGGTTCGATTCTGAGAACGTTGACGAAATCGCGTGTCGTGGGCCCCACAGGCCCCGCTCGACGGGCGATTTTATGAACGGCTCATCGGAATTCAATTCTGAAAGTTCCGTTGGGTTCGTATCAGCGTTTCTGACCTGTTGACACTAAGTTTGGTGAATTTGGAGACCTTTGACCCGGGCACGTTTTTCGGTGCAAAGCGGGCCCACCGGTGGACCCCGTTTTGGCCCGAAATTGTCGTTTCTGCCCTTGTCTCCAAATTGGACCCAAGGACAGACGTTTCTAGCTGATTGATAATTTCTGGATCTGATGGTGATGTTTGTTTCAGCAACCGGACTACCGCCTGCAATTCCCGCCGAGGTCAGAACTGCAACCCGAACCGGAACCACAGGCAAGTGTACCTTGCCAAACTCTGCAGCTTGCTAAATATTTTCTTGGTTAATTTTGCATCAGTAGGAACAAAGAACTTGTCAAATTCTCAGTAATTCCTGTTGTAGTATTTTACTTGATTTCTTGTGGAATTAAATGTAACTTGTTCCAAAACTGCTTAACCTAGGAAACGTGTGACGTGCTTAGTGTCCGATCATAGTCGGGTGCCAACACCGTACGCGGTGTTGGGTACGTCATTTAGAGATGGATATTCGATACCCTTACTCTTGGTACTTGTCCTATCAAGTATAACAAAACCCAGGACACTTGACACTATCATGGACAGAATCTTCTTGAGATATTCACGATGATTCTGCATAGGATACAGGTATGACATGGACAGTTTATTCCTAGACATTATATGACTGCTGCATTAGTTATGATCTCACGTGTCATGGACATGAGACGTGGATTACATTGGGTGGGGAGAGACACACAGGCTACAGGCTGTTTTCATATATATATATTATTAGTGTGAGGTCGTAGACTCTCCAGCAGAGCTAGACCCTTTACGTGTTATTACTGCTACCGGCTCCCCGACACAGAGCTTGTAGCGGTCTCAGCCTGAGTTCTAGTGATGCTCTCAACTTGCATTTATCACTTAGCTGGTTACATAGTTCACCCTGCTGTCTCCTTTATTTTTGCACTGCTTATGTTTTGGCTTGTATTTTCTGTACCTTGTTATGTCCCCTGAGGACCTGGAATGGACTATGTCCCCAGGTATAGCCGAAGAGATCCATCCAGAGATACACCGAACAGGAGCACTTCCAGGAGCTGTACCAGGACCTGAGGGCGAGCCAGCACCAGAGGACTTCTCCTGAGCATTGGCTGTATATAGTCAGTTATTTCTGTTTCTGTTTCTATTTCCAGTTCATTTATTTCCTGTCTATTTGCATTAAATGTAACAGAATAATTCTCGGATTTGTTTCCCGAGATAACCTTATTTGATATTGCATATTTATTTCCATTACATCATTTCTGGTATCTATTCTGTGGTTATCTGTTGTGGATGAGATAGATTAGTCTGTGACCTTTATTATTTGCTCTATAAATTGCTAGACTACAGCTTAAGCATGCCCTGATGGATCCATTAAATTGGGTTGTCCATCGGTGCGTGCTGCTGGCCATTGCGCACGTGCTCAGTCCCTCGTCATTTTGGGACTGGGGCGTGACATGGTTTTTGTGGTGGCCAATGCAGGTCTACGACTAATTTGTTCGGTTTCAACTCAGGGACCGAACAGGCCTGCAATAAAGCTAGGATAAGTTTTAGGATCTCATCCACTTGCTTGAATCGTTCTTGATATCTATTCGAATTAAATTACTGACTTGCATCCTGCCTTGATTCCTGTGCGCCTCTTATCGTTTATTCTGAACGCAGGGAAATGGACCCACCAGCCAGCAACGAGGCCCATGCAGAAACACCACAAACCGTTGTGGTTACCCAAGAAGACGATGTGATACCAGTCGGGGAAGGCCAATCATCACAAGGCAGTCGAGCAAGTCAGCCTGCCTCAATAATTCATCAAGATGACGTACCACCCTCGACGCAGCCTACTCCACCGATGCCTTCCTTCCCACTGGGACCGCCTATGGACGAACAACAGATGTTCCGCATGTTCTACATAATGATGCAAGCCTATCAGAGGGTGCAACAAGAAGCTCAACAAAACCAATCGGAGAACTCCATCGATAGAACTAGCTCGGAGTCACGGAGGCCAAACAGTTCAAATGCAACTGCCTTCGACGAGGACGTCCTTACTGCAGCAAGACCTGTGGAGTGCACCACGAGGATCGAGTCCAGCCAGAAGCGACCGTATGCGTCAGCACCAGACCAAGCACAACAGGAAAGAGCTGCAAAACGGCCACAGATAAATCCACTACCAAGGGCAGCATCAGGAGCCTTCTTCCTTCCTACTTGTCACTACTGTGGCAAGGTAGGCCACCTTGCTAAGGAATGCCGACGTAGACTGGGACAATGTCTATCTTGTGGATCCAAGAAGCATTCGGTAAGGGATTGCCCTGAACGTCGAGGAAAAGCAGTGGTGATTCACCAACCAACCACATCAACACCAGCACCACAGGAAGAACTTTCAAAGAAGCCTCATATGCAGCAGCCACCCGAAGCATCTCCGCAAGTACTACCTACCTGTCAATACTGTCACAAGCAAGGCCACATTGAGAGCAGGTGCAGACGTAAGTTAGGATTATGCCTGATTTGCGGAACCAATGAACACTTGGCCAAGGATTGTCCCCAGCATCGAGAGAAAGCAGTGACGAATCTTCAACCCGCCTCATCAGCCCCAGCTGTAGTACCACAGGCAGAAATCGCAAGGAAGTCTCACCTACACCAGCCACCAGAAGCATCTCCATCGGCAATACCTGTCTGTCCATATTGTCGCAAGCGAGGCCACACCGAGGATGAATGCAGACGAAAGAAGAGATTATGCATAGCTTGCGGATCCAGTCAGCATTCATTCAAAGAATGCCCTGAGCGTCGAGACAGAGTACCAACATGTAACCAGCAAGTGTTACCAGCACCACGGTCAGCCTCTCCAGCATTGCAAGCTTCACCAATACCGAGGCCACGCTTGGCACCTCAGGCAGCACTCTTCCAGCAGGCCCAGCAGCAGCAGAGGAATCTACCTCAAGGACGAGGGCAAGCTTATGCGCTGACTGTGCAGAACGCTGATGCGAGTAAGTGATTTATAGTTTTCCGTTCTAGTCTTGTTGTAGTTCGTGCCTCTTGGTTCGTGACCTCAGCCCCAACCTAGTAATTTGCAATCTGTTAATAACAACCTGATTTCATAAAAGTTATAATTTTCTTTAATTAGATTTTCTCAGGAAAGTGCATAACTTTCATTTTTAGGGAAACGGTACTTCCCTAAATATCTTGTGATGTGTTTTCAAACGATGCTTGCGACCGCGTCATCTTTGTTGACCAGTTATTCTTTGATTGCGAGGACGCAATCTTCTTAAGGGGGGTAGATTGTAAACCCCCTGATTTTTCAAATTTTTAAAACTTGGAATTTTCACAATTTTCTGGGATTTTCTGGAATTTTTCTGTAATTTAAAAACAGGGTTTTAATCATTCAATGATTTTTAATTGATATTAAACAGTATTAAAATATTATGAAAATAATATTTTTGGATGTAAAATAAAAACTGGACTTAGGGCAATTTTTCTGGAATTTATCGGATCCCGGACCTATTTTTAAATAGCCTAAAACTATTTATTTAATTAATTAATTATTTATTTATTAATTTCTGATTATTAATATTATTATTAATATTAATATTATTACTTATTTTTATTTTACCCTGGCCCACTGGGCCCGGCCCACCGGGCCCAGCCCGAACCCAAACCAGCCCATCCCATATCGGGTCGGGTCGGGTCCCGCCCTATCGAACCCGACCCGCCCGACTGACCCAGCCCGCCCTATCTCTCCCTCAGCCCGACTTTCCCGCCGCCCCGCCCGGCCGCGCGCCGCTCGCCCGCGCCCACGTCCACCCCACGCCCCCGCGAGCCCCGCCTGACCCCGCCCACGCCGCCGCCTTTCTCGGCCCACCTCAGCCCATCGACCCGCCTATAAGAAGCCCCCATCTCCGCCGACGTCCCCCACCGACCTAGCCTGAACCCTAGACCCCCGCCGCCCGACTCCGGCCCTCCACCGCCACCGCCACTGCCCCTCGCCCTAGCGCCTGCGCCGCCCAGTCGACCACCGCCCGGACCGCTCCGCCGTCCCCGTCGAGCTCGACAAACAGCAGCAGCGAGCAGTCCCCGGCCGCCGGCGAGCCCCCAGCCGCCGTGCCGCGCGCCGCCGCGCTGCGCCGGCCCCCTCCGCCGCAGCCCCAGCCGCCCACGCCGCCGTCTCCGCCGCCGGCCGACTTCCCAAGCCCTAACCCTAATTTGGTCCCCTGTGTCCGACACGAGTCGGACACGTGTCGGACACGGTTTGACCCTGATTTTCGGGTCCCCTTCAGGTACGTGTAACTTTTGATTCGTAGCTCCGTTTTCGATTCCGCAAATTCCTACGCGAAGCCTGTATGACCCTCTCGGTGTCCGGACAAACTGTTCGGGACATCGCGTCCTGTGGTGATCGCACACCGCGATCCAAAAACAGGAAAAACCCAGACCCTGTTTCACCCCGGAACTGAGTACGCCCCGCCAAACGGGACGACTTGGTCGCGCGCGGTCTTTACAGATACGTGCGCCTCGTCGATACGGACGTGTGGGTTTTCGCGGAAGCTGATTCGGGTGTGCGTGCACCCCGGAATCAACGCGTATCCGCGGACATCGCCCCGTATCCGTCTTTTCTGCAATTCGACCTAACTTTGTGTACACACGTCGGATCGAGACGAAACTTGCGCCATCGGACTCGTAGCAATACGCTGGTCCTGTGGGTCAAGTTTGGTTCGATTCTGAGAACGTTGATGAAATCGCGTGTCGTGGGCCCCACAGGCCCCGCTCGACGGGCGATTTTGTGAACGGCTCATCGGAATTCAATTCTGAAAGTTTCGTTGGGTTCGTATCAGCGTTTCTGACCTGTTGACACTAAGTTTGGTGAATTTGGAGACCTTTGACCCGGACACGTTTTTCGGTGCAAAGCGGGCCCACCGGTGGACCCCGTTTTGGCCCGAAATTGTCGTTTCTGCCCTTGTCTCCAAATTGGACCCAAGGACAGACGTTTCTAGCTGATTGATAATTTCTGGATCTGATGGTGATGTTTGTTTCAGCAACCGGACTACCGCCTGCAATTCCCGCCGAGGTCAGAACTGCAACCCGAACCGGAACCACAGGCAAGTGTACCTTGCCAAACTCTGCAGCTTGCTAAATATTTTCTTGGTTAATTTTGCATCAGTAGGAACAAAGAACTTGTCAAATTCTCAGTAATTCCTGTTGTAGTATTTTACTTGATTTCTTGTGGAATTAAATGTAACTTGTTCCAAAACTGCTTAACCTAGGAAACGTGTGACGTGCTTAGTGTCCGATCATAGTCGGGTGCCAACACCGTACGCGGTGTTGGGTACGTCATTTAGAGATGGATATTCGATACCCTTACTCTTGGTACTTGTCCTATCAAGTATAACAAAACCCAGGACACTTGACACTATCATGGACAGAATCTTCTTGAGATATTCACGATGATTCTGCATAGGATACAGGTATGACATGGACAGTTTATTCCTAGACATTATATGACTGCTGCATTAGTTATGATCTCACGTGTCATGGACATGAGACGTGGATTACATTGGGTGGGGAGAGACACACAGGCTACAGGCTGTTTTCATATATATATATTATTAGTGTGAGGTCGTAGACTCTCCAGCAGAGCTAGACCCTTTACGTGTTATTACTGCTACCGGCTCCCCGACACAGAGCTTGTAGCGGTCTCAGCCTGAGTTCTAGTGATGCTCTCAACTTGCATTTATCACTTAGCTGGTTACATAGTTCACCCTGCTGTCTCCTTTATTTTTGCACTGCTTATGTTTTGGCTTGTATTTTCTGTACCTTGTTATGTCCCCTGAGGACCTGGAATGGACTATGTCCCCAGGTATAGCCGAAGAGATCCATCCAGAGATACACCGAACAGGAGCACTTCCAGGAGCTGTACCAGGACCAGAGGGCGAGCCAGCACCAGAGGACTTCTCCTGAGCATTGGCTGTATATAGTCAGTTATTTCTGTTTCTGTTTCTATTTCCAGTTCATTTATTTCCTGTCTATTTGCATTAAATGTAACAGAATAATTCTCGGATTTGTTTCCCGAGATAACCTTATTTGATATTGCATATTTATTTCCATTACATCATTTCTGGTATCTATTCTGTGGTTATCTGTTGTGGATGAGATAGATTAGTCTGTGACCTTTATTATTTGCTCTATAAATTGCTAGACTACAGCTTAAGCATGCCCTGATGGATCCATTAAATTGGGTTGTCCATCGGTGCGTGCTGCTGGCCATTGCGCACGTGCTCAGTCCCTCGTCATTTTGGGACTGGGGCGTGACAAGAAACCCTCATTCCTTCTCCATCAAGAGAGATCTAGGAGCTTGGACCAAGGAGGCTTGAAGAAAGAGGAGCTACATTGGGAAACCATCTCCCAATAGGTGAGAATTCGAATTAAAACCCCATTTAATTCTGTTTTTAATTGTTGTTTGGCCATTAGGAGCCCGCCATTTGAATTAGGGATGACTCTTTTGGTTTTTCCATGTAGTCATAGGTGATTTAGGGTTTTGTGTTCCAATGATGGCTTTCCCCCAATTTTTGTGAGCCCTAGTTATGGGAACATGCATTCTTGCATGATTGCATCATATACATATAGATTTGATCTTGATCTTAGGGTTTTACGTTTGGGATTCATGAGTTTTATGTGGAATCCTATTTCAGCACATTATGTGTTTGACAAAATGCTTCATAGGGGAATACCTACCTAATCTATCCTAATATTGCATATTTTGATGTATGATATATATATATATATATATATATATATATATATATATATATATATATATAGGTTTGTGTGATTTGGAGAAGAAAATGCACCAGGGGGGAGTTCACTGTATCAGTCGGGTTTTCAGGTTCTGGGTATCAGTGCATCAGTTTTATTTCCAGTTCAGTTGGTGTGTCGGGTTAGAGGGTGCCAGTGTCAGTGTCTGGGTGTATCACAGTGAGTAACCTATGTTTCAGAGTGTGTTGAGGCCAGCACAAGCAAGTGCATCAGTGTTTGGTTTTAGTGTGTGGTAGTTTGATTTAGTGAGTAAGTGAGCAGTGAGTATAGAGTGTCTAAGGTTATATATGCATTATGAATTGGGACTGAATTGTGCAATTCAAAACCTGCTGAGAAGTGTATCAGAAATTTAGTAGTGTATCAGTATTTGGGGGTTTTGGATCGGGTATCCTGCTGAGTAGTGTGTGCATATGTATCAGTGAGTTGGTATAGAGTATAGGTATCAGTGGGTCTGTGAAACTGTGTAGTGATGCAGTAAGTTGATCATTGTATAAGTATGTTTATCAATGAGTTTTGTGTTGAATGAGGGTAGTGAGTCTCAGTGAGAATGGAGTTGTGTCTGTGCAGTTTTTGAGTTCTCTGTGTGTATCAGCAGGTGTCTACCTGTGTGTGATGTATCAGTGTATTCAAACTGGGCATCAGTCTCAGTGAGGGGTTGAGTACATGTCTGTGAGAATCAGTCTCAGTATTTGGGGGAAATGAGTAGTAGGATTTGCTGTGAGTGTTAGAGTTAGTAACTACGTTTGTCTCAGAGTTTAGGCCATGCCTGTGTAAGTTTGAACAAGTTCATACTACCTGGTTGATCCTGCCAGTAGTCATATGCTTGTCTCAAGGTTTAAGCCATGTATGTGTAAGTCTGAACAACTTCAGACTGTGAAACTGTGAATGGTTCATTATATCAGTTATCTTGGAACCTTGGCTACCTTTGAGCTCTGATAATGCCTTATGCCTTATGAGTCCTATGACTTATCAGTTATCATTCAATAAGTTTAGTGTTGTGAGTGCTGTGTCAGTATCTAGTATGTGGCAGTGGATGGATGACACAGTGAACTGCTCAGTATGCATGAACTGTGTATGTGTGTGGGAGATGTGATTGTATCAGTGAGAGTATCAGTTCAGACTAGTGTGTGGTAGGACGACTGATACTGGGGGTCTTAGGGAATTGATTTGGGTATTGGTTAGTCTAGCTATTGCTCAATTAGCTAGTTGTAATATTTGTTAGTAGTATACTGGTTTATATATATATTTTGCTATACATATAGATAGTTGGCAATACTAGCATATAGAGTATAATGGGGAAATCCAGTTCAGTCAAGTATCATGATCAGGGGATATTACCTAAGGTATTGTATATAGGACTATGCTACCCTTAAACCTATATATATATATATATATATATATATATATATATGTATATATATATATATATATATATATATATATATATGTAATGATAGTATCTAGTGTAACATAGAAATCAAGGTTAGAACTTAATAACTAAGTTTACGAGTTGTGTCTATCTAGTATCTACATGAATCAGTATTTACACATCTAATAGGTATTGAGATACCTAGTATCATAGACACAGTGACACCAAGATATGGTTAGGGTTTAATAGTGAGGTAGTAGTAGGTGGGTACTAGAAGTGTTGAGTTTGGCAAGGTATTAACTAGTTAACCTAGTATGGACTTAGATTTGACCTAGAGGCCTCATATTTAATTAGTTAAACATGTTTATTCCTTTAATTCATTATTTTGACATTAATATTCCATAATTAGGTCATTGTGATCTCGCCTTGGACATTGATCCTCACACCTTACTTAGGACCACAGGCGAGTACATTCTTTGACAGTTTTTATTTTGTTGATTAATTCTATAATTTTAGTTGTATAATATACTTGATTCTGACACTGTGGATACACGGGTTAGCATCCTAGATACCTGTCATGAGGAGTCGTGATTGGAATCCATCGTGCTAGCTGGGGATGGGAAAATATTAGCAGATTATATGATCATACCCCACCTTACATGCATCATAGCTCATCCCACACATCACGTCGGGTGTAGCCTGGCGATTTACATGCCTCATAGCCTGTTATATATGATTAGCCTGACTATTGCTCGCATCATAGCTAACCAGATGGTTAGTCTGACCTCACATGTATCATAGCCAATCATATATAACAAGCCTGATCTCGTCCCAAGTCGATCACATAATAAACTGATATTTCAAACACATAGCCAAATATTTATTCTTTATTTCAGTTCACTTGTTCTAGCATTCACTTATATTTTTATTCATTGCTTGATGTTCTATTGCTTATTACATATTCTCTAGTATTCCATATTTTCAGTATTTCTTTCTTCTTGTATTCCTTACACTGTTTTTTATAGTTTTGTCAATATAAATGAAACTGTTGTTTAGTGTTTGTGCTTCGCTCAATCCTGACTGGATAACATTTTTCAGAGGACTTGGAGACTTCTGTCCTACCCACTATGGCCCGGGAGCAGAGGGAGATTTTGTACCAGAAATTTTAGAGGAATTTTCAATCTTAGAGGAGACACCACCTACAGGCATTTAGACTGTCTTATTTATGTATCATTGTTCTAGAACTGAGAGATGGGTTGTATATTTTTATTGAGACTTTATGCGGACATCTAGACTCTAGACTTGTGTGGTATTTATATCTGTGCTTGACTTATGTCAGTACCCTCTATCCTTATATCTCATTGTGCCATTTACTTTCCAATAGTCTTGTGATTGAGTATATTATAAATTGTTGATCAATGTTTTATCATTGTCCTCCCTATGGAGTTGAGACCATTGACAAGTTGAGTTATGTATGATAGTCTTGAGACCTAGACAGCGTTCTACTGCCGATGCTACGACGTAGGCTGGACGTACCCACGGCTTATGCCCAAATTTCCGGTGCGGGTCGTGATACGTTTTTAGTGGTAGCCCATGCAGGTCTATATTCGCATTTAGAGCGATATCGTAATGGTGCTCGCTTAGAGTATTGCTACGAGCCTGTTTTAGGAAAATAAGATTTAGGCCAAGAATATGCTCAATCACAATTAGGAAATTTCTGATCCTTTTAATGCTATTTTGAATTATTACTTCCCTTAGAATTTTTACTGTCCTCCCTTGATGATATCGTGTCTATTACCTTAATTGATTCTTTTCAATCTGTCTTCAGGATGCCGCCGAAGACCAGGTCCTTGAGACTGGGAGCAGCAGCTTCAGAGAGGTCTGCCACATCTCGACCTGTTAGACAGACATCCGCAGTACCTCCTATATCTCATGTGCATATGGGAGTATCTGCACTTTTCGGGGGTCCTCCTCCCCCACATGTTCAGAGGGTTGCCACAGCTGTGACGGAGCATCTTCCACCATCACCGACTCCGTTTCTCGGAGGTGTGCCCATTGATGGGGCACAAATATTTGCGCTGATCCATGGCATGGTTGATGCTCAGAGGAAGTCAGCGGAGGCTCAAAGGATGCAGGTGGAGGTGCACCAGGCCCAGACCGAGCTGTTGAGGGTGAGCATGGAGAATGCTCATCAGGTGGCTCTCCAGGCTGTGGAGAGAGTTGCACAGCAGCAGCAGTATCCTGGCCAGCACCACCAGAGGTCGGGCACTATCGTGGACTTTAAGAGGATGATGCATCGGGAGTTCAAGGGTACTGAGGGGATACTCTACGTTGACGATTGGCTAGAGGACATAAAGAGGAACTTGTACTTGGCGCAGCTTCCGGAGATTCTTCAGATCGAGGCCGCCGGCAGCCAGAAGTTTGACATCGCGCTGACGTTGTTTCGCACTGAGCCGAGACTCGTTGTTGGGGGACTTACTTGGGAGGCCTTCAAGGAGCTCTTCAAGGAGAAGTTCTTTCCTGATGTTGCCCTGGGAGCCTTGGAGAGTCAGTTCCATGACTTGGTCCAAGGGAGCATGTTAGTTGATGAGTACGCTGCAGAGTTTTGCCGCTTGAGTCATTTTGCGCCATCGATGATTCGAGATCCAGGAGACAGGGCCCGGAAGTTCAGAAAGGGGCTGACAAGGGAGATCAAGTCTCGCACTTCGGGACGTCGTACTGCTATATTTGAGGACATTTTGATGGATGCCCAGATTGCTGAGAATGACTTGGACCTCAGGCCCAAGAGAGGACGCGACACTTCAGGAGAAGCGAACAATAGTGTGGGATCGGGCAAGCGTCCACACTTCCAGCAGCAATAGAGGCCATACGAGCAGCAGCATCAGCAGTACCAGATACCAGCCTGAGGACATGCCCAGCAGCAGCAGTAGAGACAGACTCAGCCTGCTATCTAGTGTGCGTACTGCGGGAAGGCATGACACACTAGAGATATCTGTAGGAAGAGGTTGGGTACATGCTTGTCCTATGGATTGTCAGCACATCAACTGAGGGATTGCCCTTCTATCCAGACTCGTCCAGGTCAGGGAGGAACAGCCGCTCAGAGGGGACCAGCCAGGGTACCTACCGTACCAGGAGGCCAGCAGAGGGGACCTCCACTTCCACCGCAGCAGCAGAGGTTTGTTCAGCACCAGCAGAAGCAGCAGAGAGGTGCACCCCAGGGACGAGCATACGCCATGGCGATCGAGAAGGCCGATCCAGCAGGAGACGTGATTACAGGTTTAGTTTTTCTCGATTTTATTCCAACATTTACATTATTCGACTCTAGCGCTTTCCATAGTTTCATGTCTGTATCATATGCTCTTAAACATCATTTAGAGGCGGAACCATTAGATAGGACTCGAAAGATCACGACTGGCGGAGGTATTATCCTAGTCCGTAATTATTGCAAGGACCGGAGAGTATCATTGGGAGGCTGAGAGTTGAGCGTGCGCTTCCTCTTCATGCCACTTCCGGGATACGATATTATACTCAGAATGGACTGGTTGAGTAGGCACCATGCTACTATAATTGTCATGGAGGCAGAGTGATATTTCAACCACCAGGAGAGCCGGAGTTCGAGGTTGCCAGAGGAGCAGCGGAGCAGAGCAGAGGCACTTTTTGTGGAGCCAGGATTGAAGAAGAGGAGTTGCCACATCCTCTGATAACGGAGTTCCTGGATGTATTTCCAGAGGAGTTACGAGGCTTGCTGCCAGACAGAGATGTTGAATTCTCTATAGACTTGGTGCCAGGAGCGGAGCCCATTTCACAACATGTCTATTGAGTCAACAACAGCGAGCTGGCAGAACTGAAGAAGCAAGTTGAGGAGCTGCAGGATAAATGCTTTATCAAATCGAGTTTATCACCATGGGGAGCTTCGGTATTGTTCGTACCGAAGAAGGATGGCACGGTGCACAAGTGCATCGATTATAGAGCTCTGAACAACCTCACTATCATGAACAAATATCCGCTGCCGAGGATAGATGATCTTTTCGATCAGTTGAGCGGGGCGAAGGTGTTTTCAAAGATAGACTTGAGGTCAAGCTATCACTAGGTGAAGGTGAAGAGAGAAGACACGCCGAAGGCAGCCTTTCGGACCAGATATGGCCAGTTTGAGTTCATGGTAATGTCGTTTGGTTTAACCAATGCACCGACAGTATTCATGAACTTGATGAACAAGGTGTTCCACCAGTACCTTGACAAGTTCGTGGTGGTGTTCATCGACGATATTCTTGTGTATTCCAAGACCCCAGAGGAGCACGAAGAGCACCTGAGGATGGTCTTAGAGACTCTCAGGAAGGAGGAGTTGTACGAGAAACTTTCAAAGTGCGAATTCTTCCTTGACAATGTTGAATTTCTTGGGCATGTGGTGACGGGTGACGAAATCTCAGTTAACCCAAAGAAGATCGAGGCAGTGGAGTCGTGGGCTACCCCCAGTTCGGTAGCTGAGATCAGAAGTTTTCTCGGGATAGCAGGATACTATAGGAGGTTTGTACAAGACTTCTCCAGGATTGCAGCGCCAATGACTAGGCTGACCAGGAAAGATATGGATTTTGTCTGGACGGAGGATTGCCAGGCCGCATTTGATGAGCTGAAGAAGAGATTGACGACAGCTCCAGTTTTGACGTTGCCAGCGGGGACAGGTGGATTCACTATTTACAGTGATGCTTCAGGGAAGGGTCTGGGTTGCGTTCTTCAGCAGCACGGGAAGGTAATTGCCTATGCTTCCAGGCAATTATGCCCTCACCAAAAGAACTACCCCACCCACAATTTGGAGTTAGCAGCGGTTATCTTCGCTCTAAAGCTGTGGAAACATTACCTGTACGGAGAGCGTGTAGAGATCTTCATAGACCACAAGAGCTTAAAGTACGTGTTCACACAGAAGGAGCTGAACATGAGGCAGAGGAGGTGGTTGGAGTTGATGAAGGACTTCGATATCTTATTACAGTACCACCCAGGAAAGGCCAACGTAGTCGCCGATGCCTTGAGCAGGTATCCGATGGCTATGTACTTGACGACAGATAGACATTTGTTGGCTGATTTGGAAAGCTTGGGAATTGAGGTGCTAGTTCCCGGTATCGAGATTCAGATATGGGGATTGTAGATACAGTCCGAGCTGATGGACAGAATCAGAGATGGGCAATATGACGATGAGGCTCTGAGGAGTATCAGGGCACAGGTTCGGACAGGATTGTCAGACGACTTTACTATTACGGATGATGGGTCTTTACGGCACGACACGAGGATGTGTGTACAGAGCGGGGAGCTGCGCGAAGAGGTTTTGTAGGAGGCACACCGCTCTCAGTACTCGATGCATCCCGATGCCAACAAGATGTATCGAGACTTGAGGGAGCACGTATGGTGATATGGTATGAAGTGCGAGGTAGCACGCTTCGTATCCCGATGTCTAGTGTGCCAGCAGGTAAAGGCGGATCGACAGAGGCCAGGTGGATTGCTTCAACCTTTACCTATCCCAGAGTGGAAGTAGGAGCACGTGACCATGGATTTTGTTTTAGGACTTCCGCGTTCTCCAGGAGAAAAGAACGCGATTTGGGTCATCGTGGATAGGTTGAGCAAATCAGCCCACTTCTTACCCTTCAAGGTGGGCACATCGACAGAGAGGCTAGCAGAGATGTACGTGCGGCAGATTATCAGACTACATGGGGTTCCTGTGAGCATCATCTCGGATCGGGATAGTCGTTTTACTTTCCACTTATGGAGGAGTCTGCAGGCAAGCTTGGGCACTCAGCTCAAGTTCAGTACCGCATATTACCCCAGACATACGGGCAGTCTGAAAGGACTATTCAGACTCTCGAGGATATGCTACGCACTTGCGTTCTAGATCTCGAAGGTTCTTGGGAGGATCATCTACACCTGGTAGAGTTTGCTTACAACAACAACTACCAGGCCAGCATTGAGATATCGCCATTCGCGGCTTTATATGGACGAAGGTGTCGTACACCGTTATCTTGGGATGACGTCGGAGAGAGAGAGCCTTGCTAGGACCAAAAATGGTCGTGGATGCAGCAGAAAAAGTGAAACTCATCAGAGACAGACTGCGAGTGGCGCAGGACAGACAGCGGCATTGGGCTGACAGCCACCGTAGACCCCTTTAAGTTTCAGGTATAGGTTTGTTATTTTTTTGGCTTGTGATTATTTTTTTTAGACTGTATGTTAAGACTATTTTGTTCTAGGTTGGCGATCTAGTGTTCCTACGGATTTCTCCGACACGGGGCACGATTCGTTTTGGTGGAGGCGGGAAGCTTAGTCCACGCACTACCAGAAAAAGTCAAATAGCGACGTCTAAAAACGTCGCTAAATAACCAAAATACGTCGCTAAGTTAGTTTAGCGACGTAATTAGCGATATTTTAAAGCAGTCGGAAAAAAGCAAGTCGCTAAAATAAAAAACGTCGCTATGTCGACGTTTTTTAGCGACTTTAATGTGTCGCTAAACTTAGCGACGTTTAGCGATGCAACGTCACTAATTAGCGACGTTTATTAAAGTCGCTAAATGTCGCTAATTAGCGACTTATATAGCGACGTTACACCGACATCTTTAATGACCTGGCAATACTGCCATGTCAGCAGTTTGCGACGTACATCGACAATTTTAGCAACTTTGTTAGCGACGTCTGTAGCGACGTGTAATAGCATCGCTAATTAGCGACATAGTTAGCGACGTAAATGAACGTCGCTAAACGTCGCTAAAAACGTCGCTAATTTTCAAAAAAATTTACTGAATGGCATTTCTGGGTTTACCAACCCCCTTTGGTTCATTATCAGGTATATGATGGTAGTAGAAATAATTGAATAAAGGATACAGTAGCTGCACCAAGGGGAAAAATTCTAGTGCACTTGGTAAATACAGGCCAAGTATCAGTCATCAGTTGTAAACCAAAATATATTAGGAACTGTGTGAATATCAGTGAATTAAGATAGTACTATCTGTGTTGTGTATTGGTCTTAATGTGCTCAGAGATAGGGAGAGTGTATGTATTATAATTCAGTATATTTGAGTTTGTACAGGGACTGTGTATTATATTGCAACTTGTATCATTGAACTGGAAAAATAGGGAAAAACAGGCACTGAACACTCAACACCGGTAAAATAACATATTTAATATGAATAATATAATAAAATTTGAAGAAAAGAAAGCATCCAGCAAATCTCATTGTAAAGAATATGACAAATTTATATCTATACAATCGCATCCTAAATAATAAAAAAATATAAATATCCAGTAACTAGTTATACTATTGCGGATCTGTAGGAGGCTGACCACCGGCGCGCTTGAAGGATAAGAACTGCTCATACTTATCCCGTAGAATCGACACCGATGTCGATGGAGAAGGCAGTGACGTCGGTGGAGTCTGTGTCGATGTAGGCGCACTAGGAGACCGTGCCCGCTCCAACTCTGTGAGTCGCTGGTTGTAAGAATCCATGGTAGATAACAACCTTGTACTGTTATGAATCATTGAATCCTGCATCATCGTCAGCTTCTCTCCCATCGATAGCTGTGACGCTTGCAGCTCCATGATGTTGCGGTCTATCGAGGCTCTAATATCATTTGTCAAATCCTGGAGCTCCGTCATGCTGCGGTCGAGCATATCGAATCGTGCGATGAGCATCGGATCGTCCGCCTGCGGCTGGGACCGGGGCTGCTCCTCCATCCTTCGCAGCAACTCGTTACGGAGAGACGCAATCTGACGGTCAATGACCTCCTGGACTCTGGCCGACGACTGCGAGGGCTGCGACTGCCAGGGCTGTGTGGAATGCGCAGCTGTCGGGGAGGCCCTAGATGACTGCGTCGCAAATAGGGCGCGTACCGTAGTACGTACCCCTCCGGAGACCACCAGCTGCGGTCACCCACAGGTCGTCCATCGACGGAGCTGGAGCGGGCTGCGACGAAGTACCAGCTCTCCAGATGTAGGTGCACTAGCAGTCGCCCGCTTACGCGCCTAAGATACTCGGTCTAGAAAGGTTTGGAAACTCGATAATTGCCTAAGTTATATTAAAATTAACACAAAGTAAAGTAATACTTACATAGGTCTGCGATGTCCTCTCATCAATGAGATTTCCGTCCTTGCGATGGGTGGACAAGAAGACGGTCACCATGTTTGCATCCTCACCCCTCTGTACCTGTTAAAAATATATTATTTATTACTAAACTTAAACATTTTTTCCAAGTACCATTTTATGGTACTTACATTAAAATAATATATTTTAAAAGAAAAAACATACCAAACGACGAAAATGTTCCGTCATCGGAATCGAGCCCCCATACCACTTGGCAGCATTCCGCCTAGCCGTCTTGGCCTTCTCAGACCTTTTCTTGTAGCTCGGATCATCGAATCTAGCCCTCATCGCAGTCCACTGCTCAGGCGTGATCCAACCTTGGATCGGGTTTCCAGCACGATCACGAGCCTTCTGGTCATCCAGAGCATCTCGGATAAGCTTGGCGGCAACGGTAGGAAAGAGCCGCTCGATCAACTCGGCCGGTGCGGAGGATAAAAATACGTTTGCTACAATAAATAATTTAGTAAGTTAGCATCACGGATAAGTTATATAATATGCATAAATTAGAGATTTATTTAATATACTTTTACTTGGAAGTGCGCAAACCAGAATGCCTTCCTCTTCTCCGGAGCCTCAGAGTAGTTGATCCAAGGGCCACCGTAGTTGTTCCTCAGAAATTGGCCCAAGCGTCTTTGAACCGACGATGGACGATATCTATACAGAGATAATAATTTAGAATACTGAAAAAGTCAATATACGATGAATAAAAAAATATACGATATATATTATACTAAACCATCTAATTGACTTACTTTGTACTGTCGGCCCAAATCTCTGTCCTCGTCTCCTCCGGAGGTACGCATGGAGGATCTTGCTGATGCTGGGACAACGTGGGCATGACCTCCTCGACATGCTCATCTGTCCCCATGGTTCCGTCAGCAGGAGGAAAAGCATTCCGGTTCCTCCGGTACGGATGATCCTTCGGCAAAAATTGTCGATGACAATCGAAGAAGCACGGTTTGCCTCCATGTTTCAAACGGAAAGCATGAGTATGGTCCATGCAATACGGACATGAGAGACGACCATGGGTGCTCTATCCCGATAATATTCATAGGCCGAAAAGTCATTGATGGTCCACATAAGTGCTGCCTTCATCTGAAAATTCTGTTTTCTAGAAATATCGTACGTGTTGTCACCTACTTCCCACAGCTGATTCAACTCATCTATCAAAGGCTATAAATACACATCGAAGTTCCTCTTGGAATTGTTTGGACCCAGGATAATAACGGTTAGGAACATATACGGAGTCTTCATGCACATCCAAGGCGCTAGATTATACGGAGTGACGATCACAGGCCAACACGAATACTGGGAGCCCGAAAGTCCGAATGGGGTAAAACCGTCAGAGGAGAGCCCCAATCTGACATTACGCACTTCCTCGGCAAAATATGGATACTCTCGATCAAAGTGCTTCAATGCTTCTCCATCGGATGGATGATCCAATACTCCTTCGATCTGTTTTCGCCTGTGCTAACTCATATTTTCTGCAGTCTCCTTAACCATAAACAACCGCTGCAACCGCGGGGTTAAAGGCAAGTAATGCATCGAATTGGTAGGCTTCCTTGCACCGACAGACTTTCCTCTAACAGTAGCCTTGTAGCGATCAGCACCACAGAATCTGCATGCATCTTCATCCTTGTCGTCTTTATAGTACAACATGCACCCGTTGCGACATGCATCGATTTTTTTGTATTCCATCCAAAGCGATCTCACCATCCTCTTAGATCGATAGAAGTCTTTAGGCAACTTTGCACCCTTAGGTAAAATCTCTATAATCAAATCGAGCAGTCGATTATAACATTCTTGCGATATGTTAAAATCGGACTTGATGCTCAATAATCTTGTAACCACCTCCAACGGTGAATGATCCTCACAACCAGGATATAGTGGACTCCTTGCATTCTCCAGCAACTCTATAAAATTTGTAGCATCGGCATTCGGTGCCTCCTCAGCTGTATCATAATTGTCCGGATTGAAACTAGGTCCCGCCGCATCATAATTGTCCGGAGTGAAACTAGGCCCCGCCGTATCATAAACCATGTTCACCAACCCGTCGTCGTAAGCATCGTGGTCGTGGACATCCATATACGGCTCCACATAGGGCTCCGACTCCGATGCTAGAGATACAAGTTCTCCGTGCGCGGTCCACTGATAGTAATTCGGCGTGAAGCCCTTCGAGTATAAATGATATGTAACTTCCACTTCTGGATGATATTTCCTGTTGTGACATCTCACACACGGACACTTAATTTTGGTACTGTTCATGAACTGAGGGAACGCCTTGGCGAACGGCAGAAATTGCTGTACACCCTCAATGAATTCATCCCGCACACCGCACATGTCATCAGGATGACGGTTGTACATCCACGAACAATGACGCAGATAGTAATTCATATCCATTTCTAGATACTTCTGCAAAAATGACAGTATGTATCATATAAATCATTACATACAGTGGTTTATCACCTAACTTCATAACTTAACCGTACTATAAAAATTATAACTAATATAATACATACTTTCATTTATCAAAGTCTAAAATAAGCAATATTCAAAACAACTAACCATTTATCAAAGTCTAAAATAAGTAATACTTTTATTTCATAATTGATATAATACATACTTTTATTTATCAAGGTCCAAGAGCCCTAGATATGGAATATAAATGTTAATGAGTGTTTTGAAATGATAAACATGGTTAACTAGTTCATGGTGATGTTTCTAAGCCACTTCTAGATCCATACTAGTTTATAACCACTTCTAGATCCATACTAGTTTATACTAGTCAATACTAGATTAATACCTTGCTACACTATGTCTTCTAGGTCGTACTAAGGAATTCTAGTTTATACTAGTTAATGCCTAGCTAATACTAGTTATTACTAAGTATACTAGTTAATATTAGCTATACTAAATACTACTAGTATAACTTAACTAATATCCTACCTTACCCCAACTCACATCTTAGCTCATAAATGTATGTCATAATAATACCTTGGTCCCAGTCACTTGTTACTCCCACTTGATACTAGAATACTAGGATATTCTGCTTTGAAATTAAGTACTCTACTATCCACACTGAGAGCCTCTTACCCTTGGCCTGGCACCTTGCACTTCATCCTTATACTTTCTCACTGGACTACAACCCATAGCAGTCACTCCTCCCTGATACCACAGTATCAGTTCACTTCACAGCACTGTTGTGCTCTAATTGAACTGCACTACACTGATCACTCTTGCCAATAAAATCCCTGATACCACAGTATCAGTTAAGGGCTGTATTGGCATGCAACAAGTGATCTGTGAACACCTACCCGATACTTGTCTATACCTTAACCCAAACATATGCCTGCAGACCATAACTAAGTCTGTAACCTCTGATACTTTACGCTGCTGCTGCAGTGGCTAAATCTTCCCTTCACTTAGTTGTTTCCAACTGCCCTTAGCTACTGCCATGGCTCACAGCAGTGCTTGTTGCTGCCTTGCCATTGCTCAAGCATGCATGTGTTTGATACTGCTCAAGTGTGCACCAACACTCTCCCACTGCAGAAGATGACAGGAACCAATCCCCTCCTCATAGTGCCAACCCAACACTACTGCAACCCATTGCTAGCTTGCCTAATGCACTAGGCCAAACTGAATTAAGTTAAGTTTCTGAAGCCTCATAGTTTAGTAGTGACACCCACACACAACTCGACTCTTCTACCCTCTGCCATATCAAGCACAGCTAGAAGACACTATGAACACCAATACAGATAACAGTAGCTATATACCTATCTATATATATATATCGAGATGCACCTATATATGCATACACTCTCTCATATGCAAATAGATAATACACCAATTTACATATACATATCATATGATACTCTAAGGCATAAATAGACACACACACACAAACACTAGTCCAATTCATAAATATTTGGTGTGCAACACCAAGATACTCTAGGATACATCCTCCATACACCACACCACCATGATACCAACCCTCAATTCACATGGACACATCCAATAGATCAAATATTGTGTGTGTGTCAGTGTGTGTGTGTGTGTGTGTGTCGTGTCAGTGTCAGTGTCAGTGTGTGTGTGTGTGTCTGCGTCTGTGTGTGTGTGTCGTGTGTGTCTGTCAGTGTCTGTGTGCGTGTGTCGTGTCTGTCAAGTGTGTGTTGTGTCAGTGTCACATGTGAGAGAGAGAGAGAGAGAGAGAGAGAGAGAGAGAGAAAGTTAGGGTTTACCTAGAGCTCGAGGAGGAGGGGGATGCCGAAGTAGCCGCAGTCGTGGAGAGCCGGTCGCCGGAGGGGGGGTGGGGGAAATCGAAAGGTTTTGAAAACTTTCAAAATTTTCGACAGATGGGGGAAAAGAAAACTGAGCCCTAATTAACCAAAATTTAGCGACATTTAGCGACGTCAAATAAAAACGTTGCTAAATTAAAATATAGCGACGTCAAAGACATCGCTAAACACGTTGCTAAATATTTTTAATATATACGTTGCTAATTACGACGCTAAACATCGCTAAATTAGATATATTAGCGACGTTTAGCGACCTTAATTGAACTTATAGCGACTAATATTTTAAAATCTTAATAAAAGTCGTTAAACGTCGCTAAATATCGCCATTTAGCGACGTCTAGCGACATTTTTGATGGAGTCGCTAATTTAGCGACGTTTTTACATGGAGTCGCTAAAATGCGAACCTAATCCCGCTTTTTTTAGTAGTGACGCTACATCGGACCTTTCGATATTCTTGCGAGGGTCGGTGCAGTGGCGTATAGACTAGACTTGCCACCTGCACTAGAGGGAGTGCATGACGTGTTTCACGTGTCACAGCTGAGACGGTATGTGGAAGACCCTAGTCACGTACTAGATCACTCGGAGATCGAGGTTGGTCCGACTCTCAGCTACCCTGAGCAGCCCGTAGAGATCTTGGATCGTAGAGAGAAGGTGTTGCGAAATCAGACTATTCCTTCGGTTCGTGTTGCATGGAGACATCACTCTCCAGGCGAGTCGACCTGGGAGAGAGAGGACGAAATGCGCGAGCAATACCCGTATCTCTTCGAGACTTGAGGTATAATTTCTTGTCTGATTTTGTTCTTGTTCTAGTTCAATTCAATTTCGAGGACGAAATTTTTTTTTTGGATGGTAGACTTGTCACTACCACATTTCTAGATTAGGACATTATTGTAAATTACCATATTAATTTATTGTGTTAATATAATGTATGATAAGTTTATTATATAATTGATGGGTGTTCTCTAATGCATAGGTTAATGGGCTTGACCTAAAAATCCATTAGATTAAACCCTTGTGACCAAACCCTAATTATTAAATTAGCTTCTAGTTAAACCCTCAATGCATGACTAAACCTTTTTTTTATTTTAAGTTCTTTGTGAAAAATCATGAAGGGCAAATTAGACACTTGGCATTAGAAGCCCTAACCCTAACCCTAGTCCTATATAATGAGAGGGAGCCTCCCTCAAGCTTCTTCATTCATGAAGAAAAACCCTAAACCTAGCCTCCACTTAGAAATCCATTTCCTTTCGTCAAATTTCAGGATTCCTAGCCCTAGAAACCCTCATTCCTTCTCCATCAAGAGAGATCTAGGAGCTTGGACCAAGGAATCTTGAAGAAAGAGGAGCTATATTGGAAAACTATCTCCCAATAGGTGAGAATCCGAATTAAAATCCCATTTAATTCTGTTTTTAATTGTTGTTTGTCCATTAGGAGCCCACCATTTGAATTAGGGATGACTCTTTTGGTTTTTCCATGGAGTCATAGGTGATTTAGGGTTTTGTGTTCCAATGATGGATTTCCCCCAATTAGTTATGGGAATATGCATTCTTGCATGGTTGCATCATATACATATAGATTTGATCTTGATCTTAGGGTTTTACATTTGGGATTCATGAGTTTTATGTGGAATCTGATTTCAGCACATTACCTGTTTGACGAAATGCTTCATAGGGGAATACCTATCTAGCTATCCTAATATTGCATATTTTGATGTATGATATATATATATATATATACATATATATATATATATATATATATATATATATATATATATATATATATATATATATAGGTTTGTGTGATTTGGAGAAGGAAATGCACCAGGGGGGAGTTTACTGTATCAGTCGGGTTTTCAGGTTCTGGGTATCAGTTTCATTTCCAGTTCAGTTGGTGTGTCGGGTTAGAGGGTGCCAGTGTCAGTGTCTGGGTGTATCACAGTGAGTAACCTGTGTTTCATAGTGTGTTGAGGCCAGCACAAGCAAGTGCATCAGTGTTGGTTTCAGTGTGTGGTAGTTTGATTCAGTAAGTGAGCAGTGAGTGTAGAGTGTCTAAGGTTATATGTGCATTATGAATTGGGACTGAACTGTGCAGTTCAAAACCTACTGAGAAGTATATCAGAAATTTAGTAGTGTATCAGTATTTGGGGGTTTTGGATCGGGTATCCTGCTGAGCAGTGTGTGCATATGTATCAGTGAGTTGGTATAGAGTATAGGTATCAGTGGGTCTGTGAAACTGTGTAGTGATGCAGTGAGTTGATCATTGTATCAGTATGTTTATCAGTGAGTTTTGTGTTGAATAAGGGGAGTGAGTCTCAGCGAGAATGGAGTTGTGTCTGTGCAGTTTTTGAGTTCTCTTTGTGTATCAGCAGGTGTCTACCTGTGTGTGATGTATCAGTGTATTCAAACTGGGCATCAGTCTCAGTGTGGGGTTGAGTACATGTTTGTGAGAATCAGTCTCAGTATTTGGGGGAAATGAGTAGTAGGATTTGTTGTGAGTGTTAGAGTCAGTAGCTACGTTTGTCTCAGGGTTTAGGCCATGCCTGTGTAAGTTTGAACAAGTTCATACTACCTGGTTGATCCTTCCAGTAGTTATATGCTTGTCTCAAGGTTTAAGCCATGTATGTGTAAGTCTGAACAACTTCAGACTGTGAAACTGTGAATGGTTCATTATAACAGTTATTTGGAACCTTGGCTACCTCTTAGCTCTGATAATGCCTTATGCCTTATGAGTCCTATGACTTATCAGTTATCATTCAGTAAGTTTAGTGTTGTGAGTGCTGTGTCAGTATCTAGTGTGTGGCAGTGGATGGATGACACAATGAATTGCTCAGTATGCATGAACTGTGTATGTGTGTGGGAGATGTGATTGTATCAGTGAGATTATCAGTTCAGACTAGTGTGTGGTAGGAGGACTGATACTGGGGGTCTTAGGGAATTGATTTGGGTATTGGTTAGTCTAGCTATTGCTAAATTAGCTAGTTGTAATATTTGTTAGTAGTATACTGGTTTATATATATATTTTGCTATACGTATAGATAGTTGGCAATACTAGCATATAGAGTATAATGGGGAAATCCAGTTCAGTCAAGTATTATGATCAGGGGATATTACCTAAGGTATTGTATATAGGACTATGCTACCCTTAAACCTATATATATATATATATATATATATATATATATATATATATGTAAACCCCTCACCCAAAATTAGGGCCACTTAGCTTAGATAGTAAAATTATGGCTAGTTTGAACCCAATTAGAATTAGCACGCGACATTTATTTAATTATGATATAATTTATATCGCGTAGCGCACATTACTGTTGCTTCTATAATTAGAGCACCTCACTAGCCATTGCCTTCCAACAAACTTCAAAACCTCATCCTAGACATGCCCGCCTACTATTCTGACCCTTGTACAACTTATAATATTGCTCTCTGGTGTTATATTTTAGCCGCACAATAAACGTCGCTGACGTTATTTCTTAATTCGAAATAATTTCCAATTTTGTACCCTTGTGCGTCCCAATCGAAATTGGGGACACAATCTTGACCGTTTTGTGCAAACCGAATTTTATTAATATTCTACACTGTACCCTCTACGCCCTGACACTTGTGTCCCTCCTAATTTTAATCCCATGTACTCCAAATTAATTCTAGAATATCGTGCGCGTCGATTTAATTAATTAAATCCAATTTTCTGCCTTTGTGCAATTTTCTAATTGTTGGGGGGCTTTTATGCAAAAATGCATTGAGGTGTCCCCACCAGTGGACAATTCATAAGGAAATCTATTTTTTCCTTCTCGTAGATTTTTTTGTAATTTTTTGGGATGTGCAACGCGCGCACATCGCCCCGTATATTAAACATATCCTTGCGTTTAATTAATACAAATTCTAGCCCTCCCAACACCCCCAAGTAAGCCCAAGGCCCATACCAAGGAGAGCATTTACCAAAGTCAACATTACCCAAAAGTCCTCATGTGTATAAATACAACATTTCTTCCCCTTTTTCCTTTTTATAAAACCACAAAACCTAAAATAAAACTACCCTTAGCCGACCCATTACTGTTCATCTCCTCCTCCTTCCTGATCGTAGCCCTCCCGCGGCCGGAGCTCCGGTCATCTCGACCCCCGGAATGGCTGGCCATCCAGTCGGAATTCCCTCCTCCGCCTAACCCCAGATCCGACACGCTGCCATCTCCATCACCTCCTTCCCATCTTCCCCGACTTTATCTCCTTCCTTCCGAGTCTTCCTCGTTGGACACCCATGGCCGGAACTCTCCCCGCACCTCCGCCATTAACGCCGAGCCACCTCGTCGATCAGAACCGCCCCCATCTCGACAACCTCTCCTCCTTCATCCTGGCTTCCATCTCCCTCCTTCCTCCTTCGTCGAGACCACTTTCCCGGCTCGAACAGACCCCTCACACCACCTCTCCGTTCGTCCTCGACGGAGCAACCACCTCCGTGAAACTAGTCACCACCCTGCACTCCTCCACGACGTCCGACCGGCCATCTCCCGAGCTCCGTCATCGTCGACACCCTCACTGGAAACAGTAGCGGCCGAGTCCATCTCGACGAGCCTCGAACGCAGCGGCCACCGTTTTTCGGCCTGCACCGCCCCACCCTGTTACACGAACCACCAACCACCACCATTGTCATCTCGTTGACTCGCCGCCATCACCCTCATCTCCGACTACGGGATCCTGCTACCACGACCACCTCCACGTCGATCCCGACTCCCTCTGCAACCTCTGCTCTCCCCTCGATCACCACCTCGCCTCGCTGACCGGAGTTCAGCGGTCACCACCATTGTATCATCGTCATCATCACCAGTACTCCAGCTCGGCCTCCATCCGCCTGACACCGATCTAGCTCCGCCCTGATCTCCTCCTCTCCTCCTCCACCTACTGGCCGGACCCCCCACTGGCCGGATCCCCCACTGACCGGAGCACATCAGCAGCCATCAACACCCATCTTCATCATCCTTATCGTATCATCATCGTATCATCTTCACCATCACCATGACTCGCCGGGGCAACTTCCCTGGCCGGACTCTGGCAGTCTACCACCCACCACCACCATCATCATCATCCCAATGCATCATCATCACTCCATTACCATTATCGTCATCGCCCCTAACGTCATCATCATCTACATCGTGGCCATCATCATCGTCTTCAATGTAGCTACCATCATCCTCACTTTCAACCATTAGCATCATTATCGCACCATCGTCCTCGTCATCATCATCCTCGTCTTAATTCATCATCATCATTCCATCACCCTTATCATTATCATCACTTCACCGTCATCGCATCATCGATATCTCATTATCGTCATTGTCATCATCTCATCAGCATCCCATCATCATCATCGCATCATCATCATCTCACCATCATCGCATCATCGTCATCTCACCATCATCCCATCATCGTCATCACCTCACCATCACCTCACCATTCATATTCATCATCAGCACTGTTGTCCTTCCATCATCATCGTTATAGTCGTCACCCTCGTTATCATCGTCGGCAACCCCACCGTCGTACCCGTATGCGTACCCCGAGGTACGAACCTGTCCATCTTCTTCTTTTATGTGTGCTTGTGTGTATGCCAGTAGGATATTAGTATTGTTTATTGACTGTTAGTTGACATCAGGCCCTGAGTCGGTGAACCCAAATGCGTGCACGTATATGTACGCATACGCGTATATTATTTATTGGTATATATATATTTATATCTATACTTAGTACATGTATTCAATTGGTATAAATAATTGGGTGTTATAATAGAAATATATAAATATATGGTATGTACATAAATTGTAAGTAATTAAATACTATGCTACATAATAATTAGGACTATATATATTTAGACTGTACGACCCTAGGACACCGTAGATTATCCCATACTTACCTTGACCATGTTGACCCTAAGAACTTACAAATTGCCTGCCTTGCGTACCTTAACGTACAGGCTTAGACACCTGTCAGTCGACTGTCTGATTGTGTACAACACTTGAAGATGTGACCCTGCGTAATTCAAAGCATAATTAACCATGGTAGATAACTAGTGCCACCCCTAGTGTACCCCGAGTCCAGTATAAATATTGTTATGTGTGTACTAGTGTAATGACTAATAATTTATTTATATTATATTATATGTACATAGGATGTTGGATTTATTCTGCGTGACTTCTGGAGCAGGTTGTTGGTACATCACAGCTTTCTTGCCAGGCAAGCATACCTTGCCATTGTACTGTTATTTATATTCTATATGTTGCATGCATCTTTATTTTCTGTCTTTAGTTCATATATTTTAACTGTTATATAAAATGCCGGTGACGATGTCGTCGCGATATATTTTTACATATGTATTGCATTGACCTTGTTGATGAGACTACCCCATTATCATGTAGCATCATTAGGTTTATGGGCCGTGACACAGTTGTTACACGAGTGTGAGTCTCATATAGACCACGGACTGCGTGACAGGTCTGGCCTCCTGTGCGTATGGGCCGTACGTTAGGAATAACTGATGTTAGAAACTTTGCATGCTAGTAGACTTGGCAGTTATTAGAGGTTTATCGTGTCATGGACATGACATGCTTAGAGCATGGGGTGGGGAGAACAACAAGTACCGCATTTGAGCTCCTTTGTACTTTTTCTGTGCGCCCGGATTCTCCATCGGAGGTACGGGTGGTGATGACCCATATATATATATTATGTACATTGGCGGGCCTCCGCCGTTCAAAAGACGACGTGCCTTTGGGCCCCTGGATCTTCAAAAGAGAACCATGCCAAATCCCAGTTTTCAGCCAGATAGCTCACTTGTGGGGAAATTTGTTCTTAACTGCATACACTTAGACGGTTAGGCGACCCCTTTGTATATTTATTTCAGTACTTTATTGGCATGTGTTTAAGTATCTTGTTATGTCACTCTGAGGACCTGGTCCCCTGGCAGGTGTATCTGTTCTTGAGTATTCGTAGGAGCGCAGATTCGGATGGTTACTTATGTTTCGAGGATATCTTCTCTCCGGGCCGTGATTGCTAGCTGGTATACTTATATTATGTTTGATTGTGTTGTACTTATATTGTATTTGCTCTTATATTCTAGTTGGTAGTGGATTTGTTTTCATCCAACTATCATCATTAGATACTTCTTATTAAGATCTAGTTTCATAGATGTTGGTTATTTAATTATATTTGATTTTCGTGGATGAGATTTAGATTATATCCATTGACTTATGTCGTATGTTTTATACCACTTGTGGATTTGATATTCATATTACAGCGTACGTGTGGATTTGGTTTCCATATATTGGAGTTGCCATATCCATACGGCTGGCATGCTTACGTGTCCTAGTCCTACGTATTTTTGGGACTGGGGCGTGACAATATATAAGTTATATGTAATGATAGTATCTAGTGTAACATAGAAATTAAGGTTAGAACTTAATAACTAAGTTTACGAGTTGTGTCTATCTAGTATCTACATGAATCAGTATTTACACATCTAATGGGTATTGAGATACCTAGTATCATAGGCATAGTGACACCAAGGTATGATTAGTGTTTAATAGTGAGGTAGTAGTAGGTGGTTACTAGAAGTATTGAGTTTGGCAAGGTATTAACTAGTTAACCTAGTATGGACTTAGATTTGACCTAGAGGCCTCGTATTTAATTAGTTAAACATGTTTATTCCTTTAATTCATTATTTTGACATTGATATTCCATAATTAGGTCATTGTGTCTCGCCTTGGATATTGATCCTTACACCTTACGCAGGACCACATGCGAGTACATTCTCTGACAGTTTTTATTTTGTTGATTAATTCTATAATTCTAGTTGTATAGTATACTTGATTCTGACACTGTGGATACACGGGTTAGCACCCTAGATACCTGTCATGAGGAATCTTGATTGGAATCTATCGTGCTAGCTGGGGATAGGAAAATATTAGCAGATTATGTGATCCTACCCCACCTTACATGCATCATAGCTCACCCCACACATCACGTCGGGTGTAGCCTGACCATTTACATGGCTCATAGCCTGTTATATATGATTAGCCTGACTATTGCTCGCATCATAGCTAACCAGATGGTTAGCCTGACCTCATATGTATCATAGCCAATCATATATAACAAGCCTAATCTCGTCCCAAGCCGATCACATAATAAACTGATATTTCAAACACATAGCCAGATATTTTTTTTTATTTCAATTCACTTGTTCTAGAATTCACTTATATTTTTATTCATTGCTTGATGTTCTATTGCTTATTACATATTCTCTAGTATTCCATATTTCCAGTATTTCTTTCTTCTTGTATTCCTTACACTGTTTTTATAGTTTTGTCAACATAAATGAAACTGCTGTTTAGTGTTTGTGCTTCGCTCCAATCCTGACTGGATAACATTTTTCAGAGGACTTGGAGGACTTCTGTCCTACCCACTATGGCCCGAGAGTAGAGGGAGATTTTGTACCAAAAATTCTAGAGGAATTTCCCATCTTAGAGGAGACACCACCTACAGACATTTAGACTGTCTTATTTATGTATCATTGTTCTAGAACTGAGACATGGGTTGTATATTTTTATTGAGACTTTATGTGGACATATAGACTTTAGACTTGTGTGGTATTTATATCTGTGCTTGACTTATGTCAGTACCCTCTATCCTTATATCTCATTGTGCCATTTACTTTCCAATAGTCTTGTGATTGAGTATATTATAAATTGTTGATCCATGTTTTATCATTGTCCTCCCTATGGAGTTGAGACCATTGACAGGTTGAGTTATGTATGATAGTCTTGAGACCTAGACATCGTTCTACCGCCGATGCTGCGGCGTAGGCTGGACGTACCCACGACTCATGCCCAAATTTTGGGTGCGGGTCGTGACAATTTGGTTGGCTTAGGGCCAGAGACTTTGGCTCAGGAGGGTCTCATCTCGACTGAGATAGATGACCCAGGACTCGTAGCTTAGTAGTTAGATTCTTTTGTACTGGATTTGTCTCCAGCATTGTTATTAGTATTTCTTTGACTCGTTGGATATTATTTGTCTTGTGAGCTGTATTTGTGACTTCTATTCTTTTATCATATTCGTGCTTTATTTCATCTTA
Source organism: Iris macrosiphon (assembly GCA_036927795.1). Taxonomy (NCBI): domain Eukaryota; kingdom Viridiplantae; phylum Streptophyta; class Magnoliopsida; order Asparagales; family Iridaceae; genus Iris; species Iris macrosiphon. The sequence continues at coordinate 155,979,591 of JAYESA010000009.1, forward strand.
TAGATCTGTGATTGAGTATTCATATTACATTGGTGGCATATTTATATTTTGATTGTTAGATAGATAGATTACCCAAACAACGTTCTACCGTTGATGCTGCAGCGTAGGCTAGGCGTTGTTCCCTACTTGCATCCCTTCACCGGGAGCTGGTCATGACACATTTTTAGTGGTGGCCCATGCAGGTCTTCGAGGTCACAATTAGTGCAATTCGTAGTGGTACTTTGATTTGAGTGCTATTACGAGCCTGTTTCAGGATATAGGATATAGGCTATAGGCTGAGAATACTCAATCACATCTAGGATAAACTCTTTTGATTCAGTTCAACTGTTCTTCCTTGATATTGATATTTGATCTTTAACTGCCCTTCCTTGAATGCATTACATCATGTGCCATATTGATTCTTTCCTTTCGCTTTGCCTCAGAATGTCGCCTAAGACTAGATCATAGCAGAGGGTAGCAGTTTCTGAGAGATCTGCGACTTTCCAAAGGCCTGCACTAGACACTTCTGCGGTGATTGGCGTATCAGTTGCGTTCGGGGGTCCACCTCCAGCTCATAGGACTGTTCCGGCTGTATCTGATGCGACTCAGGTTTTTACACTATTTTTCAAGATGTTGGAGGCTCAGAGGGCCCAGTCCGAGGCACACCAGAGGCAGACCGACGTGTTACGGTAGGGCATTGAAAGTTCTCATCAGCTTTACCTTGCCGTAGTAGAGAAAGAAGTTTAGGCCCAATAACAGGTTGTTCCGCAGGTTGCCCAGCTTCGGCCAGGCAATATCCAGGATTTCAAGAAGCTGGAACCTCGGGTCTTCAAGGGGACTGAGGGCATCATCTACGCTGATGTTTGGCTCGAGGATATTGAGCGTCTCATGAGGGTATCCCATTTTAGTGAGGGTCTGAAGGTTGAGGTAGTAGGACTTCAGCTGTTCGATATCGCCCACACTTGGTTCAGAAATGAGCCACTTCTTGCTGGTGCAGGGCAGTCTTGGGAGGTGTTCAAGTACCTCTTCAAGAGGAAGTTCTTTGCTCGGACGAACATGTTAGACTTGGGAAGGCAGTTTGAGAGCCTTACTCAGGGGAGCAAGACTGTAGAGTAGTACGCCGCAGAGTTCGGTAGGCTGAGCTAATTTATGGAGTATTTGGTGAGGGAGCCGGAGGTTCGAGCTATCCATTTCCACGAGGGTCTGAACTGGGAAGTGAAGATCCTTATTCTGTCTTTCTATGAGACTTATTCGGAGATACTTGCGGAGGCACGCAAGGTTGAGATAGAGTTGGGCTTGAAACCTAAAAGAGATCGCGATTCTTTTCTTGGGGGCAAACAACAACACAGTGACTGCTTAGCATCCTCATTTCAGTCCAGAATTTTTTAACTGCCGTAGCAGCACCAGACACCAGCTAGGATGCCGTTTTACCAGGCACCGCAATAGCATAGAATGTCACAATAAGTTCCTTTCCACTTCTGTAAGAAGTCCAGCCACATTTAGGAAGTTTACAGGAAGAGGTTGGGAGTTTTTTTGTATTGTGGTGCCGAGGGGCATCAGCTGAGAGAGTGTCCTTCCAACCCTCGTCGTTCAGTTCAGGGAGCAGCTCTAACTCCGAGGGCACATGCGAGGCCACCTACAGTACAGCCGAGGGGATCACCGCTTCCGACCCAGCAGTAACGTTATGCCCAGCACCAACATCAGGGAGGTGCACGTCAGGGACGAGCATTTGTTATGACGGTCGAGGAGGCCGAGCCCACCGGAGATGTTATCACAGGTTCTGTTCTTCTTGATTCTATTCCAGCTTTAGCTTTATTTTATAGTGGTGCTTCCCATAGTTTTGTATCTGTTTCTTTTGCTCTGAAGCATCATTTGGTAGCTGTGTCTTTGCTTAGGACTTACAAGATCATGACCGGGGGAGGCATTATCCTGGTTAGTGATATTTGCAAGGATCGAAGAGTTACTCTGGGAGGCTGGGAGCTGAGTGCGTGTCTACTTGTAATGCCACTTTCGAGCTACGATATTGTACTCGGGATGGATTGGTTAAGTAGGCACCATGCTAGTATAAATTGTAGAGGAGGTAGAGCTTTGTTTAGCCCGCCAGGAGAGCCAGAGTTTGAGTTTGCTAGAGGAGCTGCATAGCAGGGAGAAGGCATTATATGTGGAGCTATGGTGAAAGACAAGGAGTTGCCACATCCGTTGATAGCAGAGTTCTTGGATGTGTTTCCTAAGGAATTGCCAGGATTGCCGCCAGATCGAGATATAGAATTCTCTATAGACTTGGTGCCAGGTACAGAACCAATTTCACAACATGTCTATAGACTAAACAACAACGAGCTGGTCGAGCTGAAGAAGCAAGTGGATGAATTACAGAATAAGGGGTTTATCAGATCCAGTTCTTCACCGTGGAGAGCCCCAGTAATATTTGTACCGAAGAAGGATGGGTCAGTGCACAAGTGCGTCGATTACAGGGTATTGAATAATCTCACTATCAAGAATAAATACCTGTTGCCACGGATTGATGACCTGTTCGATTAGTTGAGTGACGCCAAGGTATTTTCTAAGATAGACTTGAGATCGGGCTACCACCAGGTAAAAGTGAAGCCGGAGGATATTTCGAAGACTGCTTTTAGAACTCGGTATGACCAGTATGAGTTCGTTGTTATGCCGTTTGGGTTGACTAATGCACCGACAGTATTTATGAATTTGATGAACAAGGTATTCCACCAGTACCTTGACAAGTTCGTGGTGGTGTTCATTAATGACATACTCATTTTCTCGAAGACACCGGAGGAGCACGAGGAACATTTGCGGATTATGTTGGATGTGCTAAGAAAAGAGAAGCTGTATGGGAAGCTGTCCAAGTGAGTGTTCTTCCTGGACAAGGTAAATTCATAGGACATGTTGTGACTGGTGATGAAATTTTAGTGTATCCGAAGAAGATCGCAGCAGTGGAGTCTTGGAAGACCCCGAGTTCAGTGGCAGAGATCAGAAGTTTCTTGGGTCTAGCAGGCTACTACAAGAAGTTTGTGCAAGATTTTTCGAGTATTACCGAGCCGATGACTAGACTCACTAGGAATGATGCAGATTTTGTTTGGACAGAGGAGTGCCAGGTTGCTTTTGAGGAATTGAAGAAGTGGTTGACGTCTGCTCATATTTTGACGTTGCCATCAGGGTCTGGAGGTTTCACTATTTATAGTGATGAATCGGAAAAAGGGCTGGGTTGTGTTCTTCAGCAGAATAGGAAAGTGATTGCCTATGTATCCAGATAATTACGACCTCATGAGAAGAACTATCCTACCCATGATTTGGAGTTGGCATCAGTCATCTTTTCCCTGAAGTTGTGGAAACACTATTTATACGGAGAGCATGTGGAGAACTTCACCGACCACAAGAGCTTGAAGTACATTTTTACTCAGAAGGAGTTGAACATGAGGCAGCGTCGGTGGTTAGAACTGATGAAGAATTTTGACATATCTTTGCAGTATCATCTTGGGATAGCCAATGTAGTTGCCGATGCCTTGAGCAGGTATCCTGTAGCTATGTTGTTGACGCATGATCGGTATTTGTTGGAGGACTTGAAGAGCTTGGGCATTAAGGTGATTGTTCCTGGTTTGACCATACAGATATAGGGGTTGCAAATACACTCAGAGTTGATGGATAGGATCAAGGCAACCCGGTATGAGGATATATCTCTTAGGAGCATCAGAGCTCAAGTGAGAGCAGGATTGGAGGATGATTTCACCATTGCTGGGGATGGTTCTTTGCGGCATGGTGTTAGATTATATGTGCCTAGTGGGGAGCTGCGTAAGGAGGTGTTGCAGGAAGCGCATCGCTCTCAGTATTCCAATATCCATGTGCCAACAAGATGTATCAGGATATGCGAGAGAGGACTATTCAGACACCCAGCTCAAGTTTCGTACTACATATCATCCCCAAACAGATGGGCAGTCAGAGAGGACTATTCAGACTCGAGGATATGTTGCGCACCTGTGTACTAGATTTTGGAGGATCTTGGGAGGACCATCTCCATTTGGTAGAGTTTGCCTACAACAACATCTACCAGGCTAGTATAGAGATGTCACCATTTGAGGCTCTGTACGGTCGGAGATGTCGTACTCCTTTATCATGGGACAATGTTGGAGAAAGTGTGTTTCTAGGGCCAGATATGGTTGTGGATCCAGCGAAGAAGGTTAAGCTGATCAGAGACAGATTTCGAGTGGCGCAGGACAGGCAACGACATTGGGCCGATAGCCACCGGAGACCCTTGGAGTTTTAGGTATAGTTTTAGATTTTTGTTTTGTGCTTGATATTGGTTGTTTGTTATAGATTAAGTTCTTAAGGTTGTATTTTTTTTTAGGTTGGTGGTTTGGTGTTTCTGAGAATTTTTTCGACACGAGGCACGATTCGTTTCGGTGGAGGCAAAAAGTTTAGTCCGCGATTCATCGGACCTTTCAGTATTCTCAAGAGGATCTGTACAATTGCTTACAGACTTGACTTGCCACCTGCATTGGAGGGAGTGCATAATGTGTTTCATATGTCGCAGTTGAGACGATATGTGGCAGATCCTAGTCACGTATTGGATCACTCGGAGATAGAGGTGGACCCTACTCTTAGCTATCCAGAGCAGCCAGTTGAGATTCTGGATAGGAGAGAGAAGGTGCTGAGGAACTAGACAATTCCTTTGGTACTCATCGCATGGAGGCATCACTCTCCGGGGGAGTCTACCTGGGAGAGAGAGAGGATGAAATGCGATAGCGTTATCCATATTTGTTTGTGCCTTGAGGTATGTTCTTTCCTGATTCTGTTTTATTCTGTTTTATTTTCTGGCGGTAGTTTCGTCTTTGAATTTCGAGGACGAAATTATTGTAAGGGAGGTAGACTTGCCACTACCATATTTTTCAGGAAAGGGTATTTTGGTCATTTTATAATTAATTACATATTATGCATGGTGTATATTATTTATTGTATTAATTAATTATTTTTAGATGTTAGTTTATTATTTTGGACTTGTGTTAGTGGACCTAACTAGTTTAGATTAGATCCATGGACCAACATTTAATTCTAGTTAGAATTGAGCCCAATAAGAAGCTCATTCATTAGGAGGATGATTAATTAAGTTAAACCAATTAGACTAGAACCTTCCTTCCTAATTATTTCTTCATGAGAGGCCCCAAGGGGTATTCTAGATATTTTATAGTAGCTTGGGGAGGGGGAAAAGGGGCCAGCCTAGTAATGGATGGAGGAAAAGTTTTTCTCTTCATTTTTATTTCAAATCTAGATCTAGAATTTTCTCTTCCAAATTTTCTCATTCTCACATCAAATTCTACCCAAAAAAATTTCCAATTCCTTTCCAAATCATCATTGGAGGCTACTAGAGCAAGGATCTACAAGTTGTAGGCTCTTTTTACTCAATTTGGAGGTTTAATTGGGAATCCATCTCCCAATAGGTATAATTTAGTTTTTTCCCTCTAATTAGACTCTAAATCAGTGTTTTAATTATTAGGAACCATCCCATATGCTAAGGCTACCCATAGAAATTATAATTAGGTTCATAGGAGGCCTATGAAGAAACTTATGTGGTATTTTATGTCAATTTTGGAGAAATTTCGAGATTGACACAACTTGTGTTTGTCAATAGGTCAATTAGACCAAATTGACATGTGTTTGATTATGCGTGGCTAGTATCGTGTCCACAATTGGATACGTGTAGGACGTATCCCGACAATTTAGAGATACAAGTTAATTTAGGGGTTTTCTTCCGACACGGGGTTTGAGCATAGTCATATTTTGACACGGACACGTAGATGAGTAGTTAGCTCTTCGTATTATTCATAATTATTATTTTAGACTTGCTCGTGTCTTTCGGGATATGTTTGGTTATGTGCTGGAGCCGTATAGCAAGCGTATCATAGACTTGAGGGTGATACGGGTGCGATGCACTCCACGTGTTTATTTTTTTGCTATTAGAGTGTTATAATTGTATATATATATATATAAACACAATATCACTATATATATATATATATATATGTATAGCGATTGGTGTTTATATATATATATCTATAGTGTTATATATATATGTATATATAGATATATATATGTGTGCATGGATGAGTGTATGTGTGTATAGATATGCGTGTGTGTATGCTAGGGGGTCGGGTTTCTTGTCTTAGCAAGATGAGCACAACAGCAGCTATAACAGCAACAGCAAAGGCAGCAGCAACAGCAGTTGCCACAGCAACAACAAGGGCAACAGCAACAGCAGCAACTAGCTGCAGCAGCAACTGCAGTCGCAAGGGAAGCATCAAGAGCAAGAGCAGCTAAAGCAGCAACTTTAGGATGTGAACTCGAAGGGGAGGTTAGCCTTGACTTATAGCTCAAGTTAGTAAGTTGTATAGGTAACTAGGTAGTTATATGTATATACATATTGTTAAACTAGTTAGTTATATATATATATATATATATATATATATATATATATATATATATATATTGTTAGTAAGTTATAAATATATAGATGAGAGATATATATGTAGATGAGTACTAGTTAACATTAGTTAGTAGTATTTCTAGATTGCCTTGAGATACACCAAGGTAATGAGAGTGAGGTATCTTGGGTATGGGTATTGAATATCCGAAGGGGTATGTTAGTATAGTAGTTTAGTATAGTATTATCATAAGTTAAATACATATTAATGTATAGTGAGGTGTATGTGTATTAGTTATATATTATATATTGAATTACCTTAAGATACCAAGGTAATGTCAAGGTATTGGGTTTTATTCAAGGTATTGGGTTTGAACATCAAGATGGGAGAGTAGGGGTGTGATACCGCTTTTGGTTCAAGGCCAGGGTATCCACTTAGCACTAGTTTAGTTAGGAGTATTATATATTGTTGATTGTACACATTATAATATGTTCATATCTAATAAATTTTGTATCTTATGATACGGTATGTTGTTGGTTTCCTAGTATCCTAGTATAGCTTGTATGGCCTAGTTACATAGTGTATGGACCAAATATCCTAGAGATGGACTCACACAACCTAAAAATAGCTAGTTTGACCTAGAGTTGACCTAATTTGACTGTTTTAACTTAGAAATAACTTTATGACCTATAAGTTGACTAGTTTAACATATTTTTATTTCAAAATCTTGTATTGATATAATATTCCATATTTAGGTCTTTGAGGCACCGTACCGGACATCTTTGATATTGTTCACCGGATTTCAGGCAAGTACATTCTCTGATAGTTTCTCATTTATGATATCCTCTATGTCTCTTGTATCTAGTGTAGATATCCTTGATTTCTTGACACAATGGTTACACGGATTGGTATATCCGGATCTCGTCATGAGATATTATTCCTTGGTTTTATGGTGTATCTTGTGCAAGCCTTGTTTCCTTGTTCTTCTTGTACAAATACATACATTGGTTCATGAGAAGAGTAGAGCCCTTATTATCGAAACCTGTGTCATAATGTACCATGGTTGGATCTACTATACTAGTCGGGGGCAGAAAGTATTTAGTGTAGATATGTGATCATACCCTCCTTGTGCATGTCTTGTTCCTTGTGAGTGTTGATCATACATGACACGTATGATTAACCAAGCCATAATTTTTGTGCAATTTTCCAAGCCAATCACATATTAAACCTGGTGCTCACTCACTTAGTAGTAGTATTTCTTGATTCATTCCTATGATGCTCATTCTTGTATTTATTTTCAGTATTCCTTTATTACATATCTCTTGTACCTTTATATTTCGTCTTGTATATTCGCTCTATTTACTGTTACATAGTTTATATCATTTATTAGAACTACTGTTAGAGATGTACTTTGCTCCTTTCCTAGCTGAATATTTTTTCTTCTCAGATGACATTGAGGAGTGGCACCCCACTCACTACGGGCCTCAGGATGTGGTTGGCTTAGAGCCAGAGACCTTGGCTCAGGAGGGTCTCATCCCGGCTGAGACAGACGATCCAAGACTCGTAGCTTAGTAGTTAGATTCTTGTGTACTGAATTTGTCTCCAGCATTGTTATTAGTATTTCTTTGATTCATTGGATATTATTTGTCTTATGATCTGTATTTGTGACTCTTCTATTCTTTTATCATATTCGTGCTTTATTCCATCTTATATCTCTATGATTGAGTATTCACATTACATTGGTGGCATATTTATATCTTGATTGTTAGATAGATTACCCAAACAGTGTTCTATCGTCGATGCTGCGACGTAGGTTGGACGTTGTTCCCTACTTGCATCCCTACATCGGGTACGGGTCATGACATTAACACTAACAATATTTTATAATTTGAATATGATCACATCTCTTACTAGCATTTTCTCCGTCCCAACTAGTACAGTGGATCCAACTACGACATGTTACGATACACGATCGATGTCTAATGATAATACCATATATGATATCTAATGTTAATGTCGTGTACGATGTCAATATGATAACCATTATAACATCTCATGACAGAAGATCTAAGCTATATACTAGTCTGTCTACCATAGTGTTAAGAATCAGATGTAATATTTCTAAATACTTGAAATATAGTAATTATCAAATAATAAAAACTATCAGAGAATATACTCACTATACGTTACTAATACCTTAACTAATACTTTAAATACTTACCCTTTATCTCCATACATGTATACTTGGTATCCTAACAATGACACTCTCATAAAAACCCCCAATACATACCTTACCCTTACACCTGTACGTATACTTGCACCGCTCACTTGGCAACCCTACACTCGAGACTCACAAAACACAACTTCACACTCATAAACCACTGATACTTAAACTCAAAACTCTACAAACCACACACTTGTTGCTACAACATGGCTTGGACTAGATGCTAGGTGCACCAATCAGCTGTAGGTAAGTAGGATCTACTCTACTCAATGGGTATTCTGTGCTAGTGGTTGCTACCTATTCACGGTACACTGTAGGTTATGTTCTACAGAAAGAAGGTTCTGCACACATTCCCCCACATTCCACAGTCCTACTAAACCTGAGCCTCCTTGCTAACACTAAACACTCTTATGACACAACACATATTTGCCATTTGCTTGTAGTACACACTCTAAATCAAGCCACCACCACCTTCTTAGCTCACTTGCAACCATACTCCACATAACTAATGTACCCAATACTCAAAACACCAAGCTCACCAACTCTCACTAACCTCACAAACCCCTGCACTGTCTATGCTCGAGCCTTCAAGCTCGAAAGATAATGGAGTGTAAACCCCCTCGACCAAATTTAGGGTTATTTAGTTTAGATTGAGAGACTAGAATTAATTTGGACACAATTAGAATTAATGTACAACAATTATGTGACTTAATAAACCTTACCTTTGCTTCGATGTTTGGAGCGCTACACTAGTAGTTACCTTCCAACAAACTTCATACACATTTTCTAGACTTGCCAGACTACCCACCTGACCCTTGTGTAACTTTCAAATACTCAATATTATGCTTTATTTTAGCTACGCAATATTCGTCACAAACGTCCATGTATTATTCCATAAAATACAATTTCTCATAATTGCCCATTCCAATCGAAATTGGAGGCACAACCTCAACCCAATTCCATAAAACCCAAATTATGGCATTTACCTATTCTGAGCCTGCTACGTCCATGACACTGGTGTCCCACCCAATTTTTATCCCATGTGTTCTCAATTGAAAAAAGAATGTCGTATGCATTTGTTTTTAATTAAATTAAATTAGGGACAAATCTCACCCAAAGCTAGACCCAAACAAGCCCATGAACACCCTACACTCTTTCATGTAGACAAGCCCCTACCCCAAGAGCCCTGGCCGGCCCAAACTTCGAGGTCAGCCCATAATTCCCTCTCCTATATAAATATACATTTTCTCTACTTGAAAACCCTAGAATCATAAACACCACCACCACCACCACCACACCTAGCCGAACTCCCTTCATCAAACCCGAGCACCCCCTGCCACCTTCACCAACCAGACATCCACCACCACCTCAAGCCACCACCACCACAGACCCCCTCTTCCGCCTGTACAGCCCGCCTGACCGCCGCATCATCACCATCCCCTTCACCATCATCAACATCTTCATCAAACCCGACCCCTTGTCGAGCCCGACTGCTCCCAACTCTGACCACCGCCTCCAGCACCGCCAACCACCACTGTCAGCCGACCAGCAACACCTTTCCCATGACCCTAACACTTTCCTCTACCACCAGCAACCGTTCCAGCCCGCTGCCGCCGCTGCCAGGTTGCTACTGCCGCTGCTGCACCTGCTGCAGTTACTGCTGCGGCTGGCGTTGGTTGCTGCGGGCCGATCGGAGTTTCACCGATAGCCGGATGACAGTCAATCGACAAACACAGACCCCCTCCCTCGTTCAGTCAACTAGGTATACGTTCCCTTCATTCTTTCCTTCTTGTTTCGTCGTATCTTCGAGTCGTCATGTCGTGTGTCGACACAACCTAATTAATGTTGAACCTTATATATATGGTTATGTGTGTATGCTTAATTAAGATTAGATGGTAATTAAAGAATTAGTAATTACTTTAATAATAGGACTCGTTAATAAGAATGTTGATTTCACCAAAAAATCTAGACATCAACAAGTATGCTTAACATGGGAAATAATAACGTGTAATCGTACAACACATAGTAGTTTTGCAAACCCATAACTTTGATAATTTATTGTCGTGAGGTACACGGTGACTGAGGACATGGCACGTGTGCATATTAGCTACGTGCACACGTGACTCTGTAGTCGACCTGCCGTGACCCTTGCGTCAGTATCTAAGAGCAGTGTCGTAGTTTTGTGTATATTACTTTAGTGTCTGATGTTAGAATTTGCTATATTATATTGTATGTTTAGGGTCACTGGACCAGCCAGGAGATACTGCAGGAGCAGGCTATTGGCATTCACAGCTTGAGGACCCAGGCAAGATACCTTGCCATATTTACTGTTTAATTTAAAATATACAAATATTGTATGATATCTTGTTGCTTTCTTTTATACAACTATGCGCGTCCGAGATTGACTCGGGTGCAGTCGACGGATGCGTCGATGAGTAGTGTACTTGACCTAGTCACTAGTAGACTCACCCCATTGGGAGGATACTTTGATATATTTCGAGACCTGACACTCTTACACGTTTTACGGTGATAAATTCATGTTGGGATACGGGTTTGCATACTCGACTAGCTATCGGTGCGTGTGACATGCATCACGGTTAGTACGTAATTCAGGATTTTATGATTAGTAGAGATTCGGCATATAAATACGTGAGATGCACTTCTCAGGGCGATCCTACACAGCAGCACAAAGGACAGACTTTCAGACGATCCCCATGCAGCATTTTGAGGGCCAGACTTTGGGAGCTACGCCGATGCTACAAACCGAGAGGCCGACATCCGAGGAGACACCTACCGCACAGCCAGAGGTTCCATTACCACCACCTCCACCTTATCCGCCCCATATGCCACCATCAGATGGATAGCCACAGATGCTTCAGTTTTTCTAGACTATGATGCTAGCACAGTGGCATCAGACCGAGAAATTGAGATAGAGTTTGATGGCAGTTCTAGAGAGGACACCTGCCCCAGCACCCGTACCGACACCTCCACCAGCTCAGACAGGTGGTACAGTACGATGGTTCCGCCAGATGGGGCCAGATACTTTTTCGGGCAATAAGACTATAGAGGAGATCTCCGATTGGGTCGCCAACACGGAGATGCTACTAGAGGCTTTGGATGACCGCAGTGAGGGCCCAACTAAAAGGCAACGCCCATCACTGGTGGGATTCTATTGAGCGCAGTATAGGCAAGACCCAGACATAGGAACAGTTCTTAGAGTACTTCAATACGAAGTATTTCCCGACTACAGTCAGAAATGTCCTGTACTCCCAGTTCCTACATCTAGAACAAGGAAATATGACTGTAGACACATACGACACAGAGTTTAGCCGTCTTAGCATATTTGGTGCCGCCTTGATACCCAACGACCTAGAGAAATCCCAGAGATTCCATCACGGCCTCACTTTCGAGCTACAAAGGTATACCACCACCCAGGCGAGGATTTCTTATGAGAAGGTTCTTTCAGAGGCGAGAATCCAGGAGGTTATCGGCAGAGGAGCAAGACGTTCCAGCACGACCATACTAGCCAGAGTCCAGCCCGGAGCAGGAGGACCGATCCGTCATCCCGGAGCACAGACACAGTAGAGGACGGCACCATACCAACAAAGAGAGCTTCCGACTTTCTACCACTGTGGTAAGAGAGGACATTTCGAGAAGGACTGCCGAAAGAGACTGGGGACATACATAATTTGTGGAGCAAACCAGCACCAAGCCCGAGACTGCCCACAGCGCAGAGACGCAGCACCGCAGACAGGACAGAGGCTAGCAGCACCAGTTCTGAGGATACTACCTCCGCCAAGAGGCTAGCTTCCACCGGCACCCGGAGGATTTCAGAGGGGACCACCCTTGGTCCCACAACAGGCACAGTTTGATCGAGCCAGACAGCAGACCGGAGGACAGAGGCACGGACATGCCTTTCCACTAGCAACTACTGATGAGGAAACAGAAGGGGAAGCTATCACATGTACCATTTTAGTTGCATCATTACCTGCAACTGCATTATTTTATTTTGGAGCTATACTATCGTTCATATCTAGTAGATTTATAGTAATGCATAGAGTAGCTACTTTTTCCTTACCTAAGAGTTGTAAGATTCTTACCGGAGGAGGCATCGTGCCGGTTACCAACACTATTAGAACGTACTCGGTAGTCGTATATGGTAGAGAGATGAGAGTTCGATTCTTGGTATTACCCATGCCATACTTCGACGTTATGCTAGGCATGGATTGGTTAAGCCAGTATAATGCCGTGCAACGGAAGGGTAGCGTCACTTTAGATCGTCAGATCAATCGGAGTTCGAGTAGATGCGAGGGACCATCGAGCAAGGAGTAGGACAGATAGCTGGAGCTTACATGGCTATGAAGATGGTACCGCCACCAATAGTTGTAGAATTTGAGGTTGTTTTTTTGGAGAAGTTACCAAGCTTACCGCCAGATAGAGACGTGGAGTTCACTATTGAGCTAGTACCCGGAGCAGCACCGGTATCTTCAAATGTATACCGATTGGCAAAGAAGAAACTAGATGAGCTGAAGCTACAATTAGAGGAGTTACAGACCAACATATTTATCCGTCCTAGTGCATCACCTTGGGGCGCACCAGTGTTGTTTGTACCTAAGAAAGATGGGACAGTACATATGTGCATTGATTACAGAGCCCTTAATACTTTGACTATCAAGAACAAGTACCCCCTGCCACGAATTGATGATTTGTTCGACCAGCTGACAAGAGCAGTAGTGTTCACAAAGATTGACTTGAGATCGGGTTATCATCAAGTAAAGGTGTTAAGAGAAGACATTCCAAAGACAGCATTCAGGACTCGTTATGGTCACTACGAGTTCTTAGTGATGCCTTTCGGACTGACGAATGTGCCTGCCATATTTATGAACTTGATGAATAGAGTATTCCACCAGTACCTAGACCAGTTCATGGTAGTCTTCATCGACGACATCTTAGTATATTCAAAGAGCCACGAGGAGCACGAAGAGCACTTGAGGAAAGTATTGGAAACACTAAGGCGAGAGAGGCTTTATGCCAAGCTGAGCAAGTATGAGTTTCTCCTAGATCGTGTCACTTTTCTTGGACACGTTATCTCAGGAGATGGTATTTCAGTAGATCCGGCAAAGATTTCATCAGTAGAGACATGGCCAACCCCTACCAATGTCTCAGAGGTAAGGAGTTTCCTAGGACTTGTCGGGTATTACCGGAGGTTCGTAGAGAACTTTGCAAGGGTCGCAGAACCGATGACCCGCTTGACCCGTAAGGAGCAGGAGTTCACCTGGACAGAGGAGTGCCAGACGGCGTTCAATGAGCTGAAGAAGCGTCTGACTATGGCACCTATCCTGACCATACCTTCTGGACCCGGAGGATTCGTGATCTACAGCGATGCATCCGGGAAAGGATTAGGATGCGTCTTGATGCAGCATGGAAAGGTTGTGGCCTATACCTTTAGGCAGTTAAGGACCCATGAGAAGAACTATCCCACTCATGACTTGGAGCTTGCAGCAGTGATCTTTGCTTTGAAGCTTTGGAGGCACTACCTATACGGAGAAAGGGTGGAGATATTCACTGATCACGAGAGCCTAAAGTATGTCTATACTCAGAAGGACATAAACCAGAGACAGAGACGTTGGCTCGAGGTGATGACAGACTTTGAGATTGAGCTGCAGTACCACCCGGGAAAGGCCAACGTAGTAGCTGACGTGTTGAGCAGGAGACCCATGGCATTCTTCTTGACTACCCAACAACATCTGTTGAGAGATCTAGAACATATGGGTATAGAGGTCGCTATGCCCGGAGTAGACGGACAGTTGTTGAGTTTTCAGTTACAATCAACATTAGTGGAGAGGATCAAGGCTGCTTTGTCGACAGATGCCAGATTCCAGAGGCTTCGACAGAGGACAGAGGCCGGAATGCAGACATGATTGCGTATACATGAAGACGGGACTTTGAGATGTAGAGATCGTCTCTATGTTCCAAACGGAGAACTTCGTCAGGAGCTGATGTCAGAGGCACACAGTTCGACATAATCTATTCATCCAGGAGGCACGAAGATGTATAGAGACTTGAGGCAGTACTACTGGTGGCATGGAATAAAGAGGGAGATAGCCCACTTTGTGGCGAAGTGCCTAGTGTGTCAGCAAGTCAAGGCTGAGCATCAGAGGTCTGCAGGTTTACTCCAACCGCTCCCGATACCGGAGTAGAAATGGGAGCATATCACTATGGACTTTGTTACGGGTTTTTCAAGGAGCCCTAGTGGTCGTAATACAGTTTGGGCAATCGTGGATAGACTCACCAAGTCCACTCACTTTTTACCCTTCAGAGTTGGGCAATCTATGGAGGTCTTAGCAGATATGTACATGAGGGAGATCGTGCGACTGCATGGAGTGCCAGTTAGTATCGTATCTGACAGGGATACGAGGTTTACATCTTACTTTTGGCGGAGTATGCAAGAGAGTCTCGGTACCCGCCTAAAGTTTAGCACATCGTATCACCCGCAGACAGATTGCCAGTCTGAGCGCCCCATTCAGACATTGGAAGATATGTTAAGAGCATGCATGCTTGATTTCGGAGGATCATGGGAGGACCATTTGTATTTGGTCAAATTTTCCTACAACAAAAGCTATCAAGCGAGCATCCAGATGGTTGCCTATGAAGCGTTGTATGGAAGGAAGTGCCATTCCCCCATATGTTAGAGCGATATAGGCGAGAGACAGTTTCTTGTGCCAGAGTTGGTTGTTTGTACAGTAGAGAAGGTAAAGAAGATCCAAGGGCACCTGCGTGAAAGACATAAGCATTGAGCGAACGCGTATCGACGACCCCTAGAGTTCCAGGTTAGAGATCATGTGTTTCTAAAGATCTCACCTATTCGAGGGACTATCAGGTTTGGAGGTAGAGGAAAGCTGAGTCCGAGGTACATCAGACCATTCGATGTGTTAGAACGCATCGGAGAGGTTGCTTACAGGTTAGCCTTACCGCAGACTTTGGAAGAAGTGCATGACATCTTCCATATATCTCAGCTAAGGAGGTACAAGCCAGATCCGAGTCATGTGCTTGATCATTCAGATATTACAGTCGGCCCGAGTTTATCATACCAAGAGGAGCCTATTGAGATCCTGGACAAAAGCGAGAAGATATTGCAAGGTCAGACTATCCCCCTAGTTCGTGTCGCATGGAGGCATCATGCACCAGACGAGTCGACCTGGGAACGGGAGGAGGATATTCGACAGCGTTATCCCCACCTCTTCGAAGGCCTAGGTATGTAGTAGCATTTCATTTCAGTCAGTAGTTCTTACCATAAGTATATTTTAATTTCAAGGACAAAATGCTCTAAGGAGGGTAGATTGTAAACCCCCTCGACCAAATTTAGGGTTATTTAGTTTATATTGAGAGACTAGAATTAATTTGGATACAATTAGAATTAATGTGCAACAATTATGTGACTTAATACACCTTATAGTTGTTTCGATGTTTGGAGCGCTACACTAATAGTTACCTTCCAACAAACTTTATACACATTTCCTAGACTTGTCAGACTACCCACCTGACCCTTGTGTAACTTTTAAATACTCAATATTGTGCTTCATTTTAGTTGCGCAATATTCGTCACAAATGTTCATGTATTATTCCATAAAATCCAATTTCTCATAATTGCCCATTCCAATCGAAATTGGAGGCACAACCTCAACCCAATTCCATAAAATCCAAATTATGGCATTTACATATTCTGAGCCTGCTATGCCCATGACACTGGTGTCCCGCCCAATTTTTATCCCATGTGTTCTCAATTGACAAAAGAACGCCGTGTGCATTTATTTTTAATTAAATTAAATTAGGGACAAATCTCACCCAAAGCTAGACCCAACCAAGCCCATGAACACCCTATACTCTTTCATGTAGACAAGCCCCTACCCCAAGAGCCCTGTCCGGCCCAAACTTCGAGGTCAGCCCATAATTCCCTCTCCTATATAAATACATATTTTCTTTACTTGAAAACCCTAGAATCATAAATACCACCACCACCTCCATACCTAGCCGAACCCCCTTCATCAAACCCGAGCACCCCCTGCCCCCTTCCCTGACCGGACATCCACTACCACCTTAAGCCACCACCACCACAGACCCCCTCTTCCGCCTGCACAGCCCTCCTGACCGCTGCATCATCACCATCCCCTTCACCATCATCAACATCTTCATCAAACCCGACCCCTTGCCGAGCCGGACTGCTCCCAACTCTGACTACCGCCTCCAGTACCGCCAACCACTACGGTCAGCCGACCAACACCGCCTTCCCCACAACCCTGACCACTTTCCCCTACCACCAGCAACCGTCCCAGCCCGCTGCTGCCGCTGCCAGGCTGCTACTGCCGTTGCTGCACCTGCTACAGTTACTGCCGCTGCTGCCGTTGGTTACTGGCGCCGACCGGAGTTCCGCCGATCGCCTGAGGACAGTCAGTCGACGAACACAGACCCCCTCCCTCGTTCAGTCAACTAGGTATACATTTCCTTCATTCTTTCCTTCTTATTTCGTCGTATCTTCGAGTCGTCATGTCGTGTGTCGACACAACCAAATTAATGTTGAACCTTATATATGTTGTTATGTGTGTATGGTTAATTAAGATTAGATGGTAATTAAAGAATTAGTAATTACTTTAATAATAGGACTTATTAATAAGAACGTTGATTTCACCTAAAAACCAAGACATCAACAAGTATGCTTAACATGGGAAATAAGGACATGTAATCGTACAACACATAGTAGTTTCGTAAACCCATAACTTCAGTAATTTATTGTCGTGAGGTACACGGTGACTGAGGACTGGGCACTTGTGCATCTTAGCTACGTGCACATGTGACTCTGTAGTCGACCTTTCGTGACCCTTGCGTCAGTATCTAAGAGCAATATCGTAGTTTTTTGTATATTACTTTAGTGTCTGATGTTAGAATTTGCTATATTATATTGTATGTTTAGGGTCACTGGACCAGCTAGGAGATACTGCAGGAGCAGGCTATTAGCATTCACATCTTGAGGACCCAGGCAAGATACCTTGCCATATTTACTGTTTAATTTAAAATATACAAATGTTATATGATATCTTGTTGCTTTCTTTTATACAACTGTGCGCATTCGAGATTGACTCGGGTGCAGTCGATGGATGCATCGATGAGTAGTGTACTTGACCTAGCACTAGTAGACTCACCCCATTGGGAGGATACTCTGATATCTTCTGAGACCTGACACTCTTACACGTTTCACGGTGACAAATTCATGTTGGGATGCGGGTTTGCATACTCGACTAGCTATCGGTGCGTGTGACATGCATCACGGTTAGTATGTAATTTAGGATTTTATGATTAGTAGAGACTTGGCATATAGTACGTGATATGCACGTCATGTATTCGATTTATATATCTACATTGGGCGGGAAGGACAATTAGTAGGCGTATAGGATACACACATTAGATTCTGTAGTATCCGGAGGAGCCACAGATCCAATAACTTCTTTTATTCAGATGCCACGTTCTTCGGAGTGATATGGACGATATACTATTCAGATGCCACATTTTTCGGAGCGATATGGACGATATATTATTCAGATGCCACGTTCTTCGGAGCGATATGGACGTTATACTATGCAGATGCCACTCTCTTTGGAGTATGGACGTTATATGCCTACGCCTATCCATACATACCAAAGTTGTTCTCATATTGCATTCACTTAGATGGTTAGCACACCCTTTATTTTATTTTATTCAGTATTTATATATAGCATGCTTCTATGTATCTTGTTACGTCCCTCTGAGGACCTGGTTCCTTTCCAGATTTGGACGAGGCATATTACCCCACAGTGTACGGACCAGGATAGGAGACTAGGTACGCCACCGCGGAGGAGCTAGAAGTGCTACCGTCAGAGTTTTCGTGATCATTTGGTAGGCCTTCTGCCTAGGATTGGAGCATCGTTATCTAGTCAGCAGATGCCCTAGTCATTACTCTTTTTAGCTGTCATTCAGTACTTTTATTTTGTCATAGTAGTGGGTTTGTTCCCACCAGACATTCTTGGTTGTACTATGATATTTGAGACTGGTGTTTATTTTCCAGTATTTATTCTAGTACTTTTTGATTATATTTGTGGATGAGATTAGATTACCTGTTTGATGCTGATATTGGACTTTTTAGTTATTTAGGACAACGTAGCACCCTTCGTTTGGATCCATTAAATTGGGATATCCTCGGAGATGTGACAGTTGGCTATTGCCACGTGGCCTGGTCCCGTGTATATTTTGGGACTGGGGCATGACATGAGGCCAACATCTATCTCTCTTTCCATCTGTCATAAACCTTTAGGTTGAACTAACTTTAACCTCTTATAAAACACTCAAAAATACATCCACAACACCTAGCTATATATGTACTAGGATACTACCTATGATACATATCTCTACTTTGATATTCTTCCCATTCCAACTTTATAACTTACCCCACTTAACTGCTAATGCAAGCAGTGACTCCATCTAATACATGATGTCTGAACTGAGTTCATACCCCACACAACTGTAACAGAAAGAATTAGCTTCCCAAGCTGCTTTCACTTGCCCATGTTTCACTCCTACTACAACACTCTCCCAGTCTGCTGTTGCTTCATTGTTCCCCAGTGCTAACACTACTACTGCACTCTCCTATTTGTTGTACTACCACTACTTCCTCATAATGCACAGACCTCATTCTTACCTACACTGGATAGATATCTGGCACTCATGGATATCCTACTCCTCATTACCTGGACACTTGCCCTCATAGTACACTATGGTACCCACATATTTTCCTACTGTTGCACCTAGATGCAATTGCTGTAGTCCCCATTAACTCCTCGAGTCTACATTCCAGTATTGAGCAAAACTCAATCTCATTCCTCGTGATGAACTAAAACACTCACCAAAACTTGGTTCTGTACACACCCTACTCCTTCACCAACAACAACTCTATCATCAATACCAACTCTATCACTACCACTAACTCCATTACCAACACCAAAGACCAATCTCCATCACTAACACCAAACTGATCTGCAGTCATGGACCTAAGCTCTAATTCCCTAATGTATCAACTGAAGCTCAAACCCCCTCTCACTTTCCTGCTCATACAAGTGCTTTGGTCAACCTGTTGCAATGCATGGTTTCACTCCTTGTTGTGTAGGCAATTACAAGCTTCTGCTGTGTTCTTCTTATTGGCATTGCAGCCACTACTTAACTTCCCTACTGTGCACTCCCTTCCTCAACTCTCTCTCACACACACACACACACACACACACACACACACACACATATATATATATATATATATATATATATATATATATATATATATATAACACTCATAATATGGGTAGACACACACCTACACACAATATCAAACACTTGGTATGCACCAATGAGATACTTCATGATACACTCAAGATACTCTTTCCAAACATTACCAAACACTACTAAAACTACGAGAACACATCTAAAATAGTTAATAGAGTATTAATAGCATAATAGATATTCCATCAAACACTTGGTAGGCTAAACTCATGTTTCTCCCAATTTTGAGGCACAAATCAACATTCCACAAGAAAAAAATCATAGATCTAGCAAAATAAGGGCTTCTAACACCTAGATCTAGTAAAATAGAGTCAACTCCACCTATGTGAGGGTTTCTATAGGTTCAATGGGTGTTCTTAACCATAAATAAAGTAAAAAATGGAGAATTACCTAGGTTTTGAGTGACCTCCTTGAGAACTCTGAATTTGGACACGAAAAAGATGAAGCGGACATGATCCTCAATACTTGGACTTCAATTCAAGCTTCCTATAGCAATGACAAGCTCCTTAGCCTCCTTGGAAAGTAAAAATGAGAGGGATGAGATTTGGAATGGATTGATTAGGATTTTCTTCTAGATTTAGAGATGAACTAATTAGGAAAGCAAATGGGGGCTATAATTTAATAATGAAGGCTTATATAGGCTTCCTCTTAGGTTAGGGTTAGGTTTATGAATAATTGAATTGACTCAAAGACCCCTCTCATTCTCTCATGAATATGATCAACTAATCATATAGAAGGAATATTCTATTCTTGAGTCTAAATATGTTTAATAGACATAATCTATTCATGACTAACTAATGACTCAAGTCAATAGTCTAAACTCAATAACTAACTCATTCTCCTAAACTAATGAGTCAAACCATGACAAACTATTTTATTGAATCAATGTGTCAAGTCAAGTCTAGTTAGGTCAACTAGTGTTAAGTCTACTTAAAATAGACTAATTAACTCACCAATAATAATATTAGTCACAATATATATAACATGCACATTATATATAAATAAAAAATATAATATTTATAATAATGTAAAATAATAAAACTATCCATATTCTAGAAATGTGGTAGTGACAAGTCTACCCCCCTTGGAAAAATTTTGTCCTCAAAATTTAAGACACCTCATCTCTCTGTGGCCAATCTTAACCTATTCATTATAATCTTCACTACGGTCAACCCTCAACAATCATGGTCTAAAAAAGTCATATCTAAAATTATACAACATGCAATTCTATGGAAACAAACAAACATGCATGGTTATAGTCTCTGCCTGTCATGATATTGCAGTCTCTATCAAGGTCACTACTAATTATATTCTAGCATAAAATCACTGATGCAAACTAAAGGTATTAAGGAATAAATTAATCAATCAAATAGATAAAAAGGAACTGAAAGAAAGAACAGAATCTTCTAGCCCATCACCTGCAGTATCGGTCTTCTCGACCGTCATCGCAAATGCCCCATCATGCTTCGGTGGCTCCCTCCGTGAGTGCTGAGCAATCTGCAGGTCCACGGGTGACCTAACTGGACCCCTTTGATTTGGAGTTGTGCGCTGACCGGGAAGATAAAGAGTTAGGAGACAATCCCTCACTCGATGTCCCGCAGCGCCACGGTGAAAACAAAGTCCCAGCCTCACTTTGCAGCTCTTCCTAAGGTGACCTGGCTTCTTGCAGAAATGACAAACCTACTAGGTCTGCCTCGGAGGCTGTTGCCGATCGTGCTAGACACGAACCAGTGCTTGGTGCTGCTAGTGGTGATGTTAAAACTTCCTCGACTGCTGTTGCTGAATATGGGGATGCTTGGCTGGTCAAGCGCTTCCACTCGCACCTCCAGAACCATCGCGACCCCTTTCGGGCCTAAGATCCAGATCCTACTCAATAATTTGCGCATCTATCAAAATATCCTCAAAGGTAGCGGTGAGACGACCAGAAGTGCGCGACTTGATCTCTTTCATCAGCCCCTTCCTGAACTTTTGGTCTCGATCTTCTGTGTCCGAACCATAGATAGAGCAAAATGGCTCAATCGACAGAACTCTGTGGCATACTCATCAGCCGACATGTTCCCATGGACTAAGTCATAAAACTGACTCTCCAAATCTCTCAGGGCCACGTCGGGGAAGAACTTTTCCTTGAAAAACTCCTTGAAAGCCTCCCAAGTAAGTTCTCGTGCGGTAATCCTGGGTTCCGTGCGATACCAAGTGAGTGCAATATCAAACATCTAACTGTCGGCCGCCTCGATCTGGAAGCTCTCTGGGATCTGGGGCAATCGTAGGTTTTTCTCGATATCCTCTAACCATTCATCAGTGTAGAGTATCCCCTCGATACCCTTGAACTCCCGAGGTTCCATCCTCTTGAAGTCCACTATAGTGCCTAGCCTCTGCTGCTGCGGCTGGCTAGGATGCTGCTGGACAACTCTCTCCACTGCCTTGTAGGAACAACTGGTGAGCATTGTTGTAAACCCCCTCACCCAAAACTAGGCTTACTTGGCTTAGATAGTAAAATTAGGGCTAGTTTGAACCCAATTAGAAATAGAACACGGTATTTGATTTAATTATGCAATATTTATATCACCTAGCGTACCCTACCGTTGCTTCAATAATTGGAGCACTACACTAGCCATTGCCTATCTACAAATTTCACAACCTTGTCCTAGACATGCCCGCCTACCATTCTAACCTTTGTGTAACTTACAATTATGCTTCTGGTGCTATATTTTAGTCGCACAATAAACGTTGCGAACGTTATTATTATTATTCTAAATAAATCATAACCTTGTACCCTTGTGCGTTCCAATTTAAATTGGGAACACAATCTTGACCGTTTTGTACAAACCACAATTTGTTTATATTCTATACTTTATCCTCTACGTCCCTGACACTTGTGTCCGACCAAATTTTAATCCCATGTACTTTTAATTAATTCCAGAACATCATGCGCATTCAATTTAATTAATTAAATCCAATTTCCGTCCTTGTATAATTTTTCTAATTGTTGGGGGCTATTATGCAAAAACATATTTAGGTGTCCCCACCATTGGACAATACATGAAGAAACCCAACTTTCCCCTTTATAGGAATTTTTTTCATAATTTTCGGAATGTACAACGCGCACATCGTCCCCCATTTAAATTCTAGCCGTGTATTTAATTAAGGTGATTTCTAGCCCTCCCAACATCCCCATGTGAGACCAAGGCCCACTCCAAGGAGAGTTGACCAAGCCCACATTGTCCTAGGTCAAACCCCCAAACCCAAATTTTATGTATATAAATACAACATTTTCTTTCTTTTCTTTATTGTTTTTTTAAACCTAAACACCAAATCCATCTCTAAACCTAAAGGCAGCCGACCTCCCCTTTACATTACTGTTCATCCCCCTCCTTCATCCGCCTGACATCCCCGCAGGCCGGAGCGTCCCCCAACCGCCGACCGGGCCCAGACTCCCCCGCCAGCTTCCCTGTCCACCCTTTTCCTTCCCCCGGACAGCAGATCCCCACCACCACGTCGGCTCCCATCTCCGGCTCACCCATCTCCGGCTCACCCGACCCCGGCTTCCTCCCTCGACTCGAACTCGCAGGAGACCCATCCCCTTCTCCTCCCTCGATTCGAACTCGCCAGAGACCCATCCCTTCTCCTCCCTCGATTCAAACTCGCCGGAGACCCATCCCTTCTCCTCCCTCGACTCAAACTCGCCAGAGACCCGACTGCTCAGAGCCGCCTCGACCATTGCTGAACCCCCCCCCTCGCAGTGCCGAGCAACCACCACTGCCCACCATCTTCCTCCATCCCCTCCCAGTCGCCTGAGCACCCGATCCTCCTCCACGAGAACCACCCTGTCATCCTCCTCTCCTCCTCCTTCTGGCCGGATCACCTTCCTGTGCCTCCGGCCATCCACCATTGCCGTTATCACCACCACCATTAATACCCAGGCCAACACCATCACACCACCAGCCCTTCACCACCCCGCTTCCTGCCTCTCCTCCTCCTCGATGTCTTTCCGCGCTGCACCTTGGCCACCTCTCCTGAACCCGAGCCTTCCCTTACCTGGTCGGACCACCCCTCCCCACTGGCCGGAGTAAACACCATCATCATCACTATCTTATTTACACCATCACCATTACCATCATCCTCCCATCATTATCACCATCTCATCCTCGTCAACGTCGTCGCCAACAACGTCGTTATCACCCTCAACGTCCTCGTCGTCATCATCACATCCATAGTCATTGTCGTTATCATCGTCATCACTATCGCCATCATCACCGACATCGTCATCATCCCCATCATCATGATCGTTAAAAATTATCATCATCCATCCTCATCCATGTAATCATCATCATCTCATCACTGTCATCATTATCATCTCATCATTGTCGTCATCATCATCATCTCATCATTGTCGTCATCATCATCATTAGTTATTATCACCCTTAACCATCACCCTTAGCAACCTCAATCATCGTCATAACCCTTGTCATCATTGACAACATAGACCCGTCACCCTTGCCAGACAACCCGCAGCAGTCACCCCCAATTTTTGTACCTGTGCACGTTGACCCCGAAGACCTGTGGATCATTCTGCACGACTTCTGGAGCAGGTTATTGGTGCTACGCAGCCCTCTTGCCAGGCAAGTATACCTTGCCTTGTTGTACTATTTAAATTCTGTATTATTTAGCTACATGTTATTATTATTAAATGTGCGCGTCCGAGAGAGACTCGGGTGCAGCCAATGGAGACGTTGACTTTAGGACTTGTGTCTGACCTAGTGTCTAGTAGATCCACCTAAAGTCGTGGAGTTATTGGTATGACTTCCCAGGCCTTGACACATTTCTTATGCGTGTTGTGAGTCTCATGTAGGGCACAGACTTGCGTATGCGGTTGGCCACCTGTACGTGTAGGTCATGCGACGGATAGGGTATAACTGCTAATAGTGATGCATGTTAGAGACTTAGCAGTTATAGATATGTCGGAGCATAGACTATTGTAGTACGAAGGTCCAATCCTTGTCCTTGTTTGGTTGTGAGGTTGGACTATCGTCTAGCGATAGACTATGAGCCAGAGTTATGACACCGATACTTGCACTCTGTCTTGGTGGAGTAGCTACTGCGTGTTGTGGATACAACATGCTTAGATCATTGGGCGGGGAAGACAATTAGTAGGCGTATGGGACAGACATTTGGTTGCCGTAGTTTCAGAGTAAACTGTGGGACCGTGAGCCCCAGTGTTACCCGGTTATGGGCCAGTGTTACCCGATTATGGGACCAGTGTTGCCCGGTTATAGGATCAGTGTTTCCCGGTTATGGGAGTATATGCTTGTCGATACATCCGACAGAGGTTACTAGTTGCACGCTATCATGATCGGTGATGTAGTCAGCATATACATTTGGCATCCAGTTTACAGCTAATGCCAGATACATAGCCTCTAGCTTGACGCTATGTTTTATACCTTTCACCTACCCATACGTACCAATGTTGTCTTCGAAATGCATTTCACTTAGCTGGTTAGGTCACCCTGGAGTTTTCACAGTATTTACTTTATGGCATGCTTTTATGTATCTTGTTATGTCCCTCTGAGGACCTGGCCCTTTCCAGGTGTATTGTTCATGAGTATTCGTAGGAGCGCAGATCCGGACTTGCTACGTATATTGCGATGAGGTCTTCCCTTCGAGCTGTGATTGTTAATTGATATTCTTATATTGTAGTTATGTTGTTTATCTATATTCTGGCTCGATAGTGGATTTGTTTCCACCCGACTACCATCACTAGATACTTTATATTAAGATCTAGTTATATATATTGGTTATTCATTTATATATGATTTCTGTGGACAAGATCTAGATTATACTTGTGACTTGAGATGTTTATACCACTTATGAATTATTGTTCATGACACAGTATACGCATGTGTTATGGTTTTCATATATTGGAGTTGCCATATACATGCGGCTGACATGCTTACGTGTCCTAGTCCTACGTATTGTGGGACTGGGGCGTGACAATTCTCCCTGCACTCTCTTATCAGCTCAGTCCGTACTTGTGTGCCTCTGCCTGTACCCTCTATGCCTCATCCTGAATACGCTGGGCCTCCGCCGACACCCTCTGGACATCTACTACTATGCCCTGGATCAAAGTAAAAAACCTGTGCCCTGTTAGCAGGTATGCCTCCATAAAAAGGAAACTATGGCGGGGGAGGAAGGTCCTCCGAAACGGCTGGAGCATCCCTCTGGAAAGTGGGGGAGGAGGACCCCAAAAGGCTGCTGAAAATCCTATACGGACAGAAGGTAAAGGAACAGTCCCTGCGACTCCCTGGGTAGGAGGTCGAGAAGTCGCTGACCTCTCTGATGCTGCAGCTGCTTCTGATCGCTGTAATCTTGTCTTCGGCGATATCCTGAAGATAGATCGAAATAAGAAGAAGTCAATAAGGCGCAAGATACGATATCATCAAAGAAGGACAACAATATTCAAAGAAGCAAATATTTAGAACGAATATGGATAACAAAATTAATAGATTGAAAGTGTGTCCTAGTTGTGATTGCGTATTATTTTTTATCCTAGTATCCTATATCCTACAACATGCTCGTAGTAGTACAACTAAGCCGTTGTACTACCACAACATCACACTAATTGCGAAGCCTGACCTGCATGGGCTACCACAAAAATATGTCATGACCTACACCCGATATAGTGGCATGAGAACGTGGGTACGTCTAGCCTACGCCACAACATCGACGGTAGAACGCTGTCAAGGTCAATAATACTATCTAAACATCTCGCACAATAATTTATATAACCTGCCAATGATATCTCAACTCCAAAAAGGAGGATAAAATGATAATGATGTAGTGATACTCAATACTCAATCACAATAATCTATAAGGAAAAATTTGCACGAGAAGATATAAAATAATATGAGTCTCAAAGTCATAATCTAGCATAGCTACAAAATATCTCCAAGTCTAAGAACCTAACAATAAAAATAAAGTCTAAATAGCAATACATCTTAATATGTCAAAAAGGCTGGAGACAAATCCAGTACAAATGCTAAAAAAATATAACTATGATATATGGTGACACCGGCTAGACCTCTAGATAATCACTCATGAATGGCAGGACCCATGGTTGCTACTCCCTCATGTGGTCCCTTATGTGGTCCATAATACGTGGGACACCAATCCTCTATGTCATCCTAAAAAAATATATCCAGTCAGGATGGAACGAGTACAATCCAATAACATTTTTAATTAATTGACAAAGACTATAAAACAGTAAAATAGATGATACTATATACGATGAGAAATAATAAACTGATGTAATGGCAATAGAAAGGGAGACAGACAATGTAAGCAATAGGGTATAGCTAGTGTATATATGAAATAAAAGAGAAATGAACTACAATATCAGATACAAGGCAATATAATATATAAAACTGAAAATGAAGAACTGCAACTATTCTATCTTTTTGAAATACTAGTTTCGATATGTGATCGGATTGAAAACTTGTACGATAGCTAAATGGTCTGGCTAATCATACGTGAGGTGTATGATTAACATAAACAATATTTTACAATTTATAATAGGAATATGATCACATCTCTTACTATCATTTTTTCCTTCCCAACTAGTACAGTAGATCCAACCATGACACATTACAATACACGTTCAATGTCCAATGATAATACCATTTACGATGTCTAATATCAATATTGTATGCGATGTCAATACGATAACCATTGTAATATCTCATGACTGATGATCCAAGCTATATACCAGTCAGTGTACCATAGTGTCAAGAATCTGATGTAACATTTCTAAATACTTGAAATATAGTAATTATCAAATAATAAAAACTATACGAGAATATACTTTCCTGTGGTTCAGAGAAAATGATGCAAATATGTGCCCAAACTGGTGTCACACTGACCTATATATGAAAATCCATGTCATTTGGGTGTATTGAAGTAATAAACATGCTTAAATAAGCTAAAATATGATTTTTAGGTCAAAACTAGGTTATACTCGGTCAACACCTAATTTCTAGGTTCACATTACCTATTTAGTTGGCCTATAGGATCAACTAGCTAATACTAAGCTATCTCTAGGGTTCTAGGTCTTATCTATAGTTATGGATATCATCTACCATAAATACAACTATATATATATATATATATATATATATATATATATATGAGTAAACGGGATATGAGTCATAGTGCTCATTTTTTAAATGAGCCATGCACATGTGGACCAATAGGAATAGAGTGTACTAGTGCTCATGGGTGCACATGGGATGTAGGAATTCATTCCTATTGGTCCACATGTGCATGGCTCATATCCCGTTTATCCTATATATATATATATATATATATATATATATATATATATATATATATATATATATATATAACCTAACATTTAGTATTCTTAGTCCACATATGCATGATCCAACACTAATACTGCAACTCATACTTGGTATCTTGACCAAATCACTTGAGATATTTAACCAATACCTCAAGATATCCTAATATATCTTAGTTACCCAACTATACATTACTAATACCTTAACTAATACTTTAAATACTTAACCCTTATCTCCATACAAAAATACTTGGTATCGTAACTATGATACTCTCATACAAACACCCAATACATACCTTACCCTTACACCTGTACGTATACTTGCACCTCTCACTTGGCAACCTTACAATCAACACTAACAAAACACAGCTTCACACTCTTAAACGACTGATACTTAAACTCAAACCCTACAAACCATACACTTGCTGCTACAACATGGCTTGGACTAGATGCTAAGTACACTGATCAGCTGTAGGTAAGTAGGCTCTACTTTACTCAATTGGTGTTCTGTGCCAGTGGTTGCTATATATTCACGGTACATTGCAGGTTGTGTTCTGGAGAAAAAGGTTCTGCACACATTCCCCCACATCCTACAGTCGTACTGAACCCGAGCCCCCTTGCTAACACTAAACACTCTTATGACACAACACCTATTTGCCCCTTGCTTGTAGTATACACTCCAAATCAGGCCACCACCACCTTCTTAGCTGTCTTGCAACCACAATCCACACAACTAACGCACTAAATACTCAAAACACCAAGCTGACCAACTCTCACTAACCTTATAAACCCCTGCACAGTCTATGTCCGAGCCTCAAAGCTATAAAGCTAATGGAGACAACACCTATCTTTCTTTCCATCTGTCCTAAACCTTTATATTTTACTGACTTGAACCTCTTATGCAACACTCAAAAACACATCCACAACACCTACCTATATATGTACTAGGATACTACCTAAGATACATATCTCTACCTTGATATTCTTTCCATTCCAACTTGATAACTTACCCTACTTAACTGCTAATGCAAGCAGTGACTCCATCTAATACATGATGTCTGAACTAAGTTCAGACCCCATACACCTGCAACTGAAAGCATTAGCTTCCTAAGCTGTTGTCACTTGTCCATGTTTCACTCCTACTATAACACTCTCCCAGTCCACTATTGTTGCATTGTTCCCTCGTGCTAACACTGTTACTGCTTTCTCCTATTTATTGTACTACCGCTACTTCCTTATAATGCACAAAACTCATTCTCACCTATACTTGATAGATATCTGGCACCCATAGATACACTATCCCTTATTACCTGGATACTTCCCTCATAGTTCACTATGGTACCCACATCTTTTCCTACTGCTGCCCTTAGATACAATTGCTGCAGTCCACATTAACTCCTTGAGTCTGCATTCTAGTATTGAACAACACTCAATCTTATTCTGTCATAACCCACACCCGGATGATCGGACACGAGTACGTGGGTACGTCCAGCCTACGCCGCAACATCGACGGTAGAATGTTGTCTAAGTCAACAATACTATATATCCATCTAACACAATAATATATAACCTATCAATGATATCTCAACTCCATAAGGATGACAAGATAATAATATAAAGTCAATATCTATACTCAATCACAAGAAAATCTATAAGGAGGATAAATAGCACGATATGATAAAACAAAGAAGTCATAAGTCACAACTGGATAGTCCTCAACATCAACATCAATCTAAACAAGTCTAAGAGTAATAATAATACATCACAAAAGTCTAATATGTTGTAAACAAATCCAGTACTATAATTCTGAGTAAAGACAACTAGGATAACTAGTTAAACCAGCTAGGCCTCCAAGTAAACACTCCTGCACTAAAGGCTCCAAAGCTGCAGCTACTACCTCTTGCGGTCCGTAATGAGTCGGACACAAATCCTCCCAATACTCTAAAAAATATATCCAGTCAGGATAGAGCGAGCACAACGCAAAAGTAGTTCCAAGTTAATTGATAATAACTATAAACGGAAATAGATAATGTAATACAAGATGATAAACAATGAACAATATCATATTATGATAGAAAAAAGACTGATAATCTAGAGCAATATGGTATAAAATGATCACAATGAAATAGAATAAAGGTAATAAAATAGAATATAGTGAAGAACTGTAACTACACTAAGGTTTGAAATACTAGTTAGATATGTGATCGGCATAAGTTGAACATTGTCTACTTAAACATTGGATAAATACTGTCTAACTTAAATATTGAACATTGAATATTGTCTAGGCTTTGATCACATATCTAGCTAACACTTTCCCTTTTCTATGACTAGTACAATGGATCCAACTATGACACGTTATAATGCAAAGTACTCAATGAACATTGTCTAATATTAAACATTGTCTAGTGTTAAACATTGTCTAAACCATGCGAGAACACAAGAAATAATAAAATAATAAATAATATCTCATGACTGAAGATCCATGTGTATACTAATACGTGTACTAATGTATCATGAATCAAGTAATACATTTCTAAATACTTGTATTATAGTAATTGTCAAATAATAGAAACTTTCAGAGAATGTACTCGCCTGTAGTCCAGAGCAATAAATGTTAAATCATATCTGTATCGGTGCCTCAAAGACCTAAATATAAAATATCAAGTCAAAATAGTATTTTGGAATCATAAACATGCTATACTAGCTTGAAACTATGTCTCTAAGTCAACACTAGGTCCAATTAAGTCAAACTAGGTCAAACTAAGTCAAACTAGGTCAAATTTGGTCAAACTAGATCAAATCTAGGTTAACGCAATCAAACTAGGTCATTTTCTAGTTTTTAGGTTGATTTTATCTATTTACAAGGTTTATAAAACTATACTAGGTCTTAACAAGTCGATATTTGGTTTTAAGGTGCTAACTAGGTCAAACTTGTTAATACTAGTTAATACTAGATCTATACTAGGTTTCTAGGCTATACTAATAAGTTTCTAGCATATATTACCCTAATATATACTTCTACATATAATTTTTAGTAATAGCCTATAGCTATTTATCGTACCCTGTATCACGGTATCTTAATCTATATCACACATTTACCTAATACCTTAGCTTGTATTTCAAATAACTTAACTACTAGACAATACCTTAGTTTTTGGGTCAATACCTTGGCTAAACTAGGTTTTCTAATCCATAATAGTCAATACCTTACTAATATCCAAGTTTATAGACTAATACCTTAGCCGTATCACTAATACATCAACTATGAATCAATACCTTGCTAATACTAGGTTTTAAAGTCATACTAGTTAGCTATAATATAATAATATCATATATACTATATAGATATACTAATATATATAATAACTTAGTCTAACACTTAATACATAGCCAATACCTTAGTATTACCTTATTGCCTAGCTATTACCTTAGTATTACCTCATTACCTTAACTAATACCTTAACATATTATCCCTTATCCTAGTTTTTAGACTAATACCTTAGCTAATACCATTACCTTGACCAATACCCAATACCTTAACTCATACTTTGGTACCTAACCTATTACCCAAGCTAGACACTACCCTTA
The DNA here is from genome assembly GCA_036927795.1 of Iris macrosiphon. NCBI lineage: Eukaryota > Viridiplantae > Streptophyta > Magnoliopsida > Asparagales > Iridaceae > Iris > Iris macrosiphon. Next base: position 156,011,518 of record JAYESA010000009.1, read on the forward strand.
CCATGGTATCTTAATCCAATACCTAATATCATAACCTTACCTTAGTATCCTAGTATTACCTCATACTAATTCTAATATTTTGGTATCTTGGTATTCTAAATACTTTGATACATCCTAGGATACCATACTCTAATTTATCCCACAAATATCCTACTTATTTGTACATTCTATCATGATACCATATTAAATATCATATGATACCAACTCCCAAGATACTAACCCATGACAATAACCTACACTTATCTTACATCCAAGATACTCACCCTACTCTTGCCACTGGATATCTTGATATTACCCATTACCTAGTTCGAATACCCAATATCTTAGTATCTTGATCAATACCTTATCCTCCTAGATACTTACCTAACTAAAATACTAATACTTGATACCAAATATGATACCTTACTCAAGCCCCAATACTCACTTACCCTCACTCATGATACTTGAATGTCATGATATCAATATCCTTATGGTACCCAAGTATCACACTAATACCTTACCCCAAACTCTAATACCTTGACACATAACTTACCTTACTTAGCTCACTTGATAACTACTTGCATCAACACTAACACACACACACTAACTAACACCTATTATCTAATACTTATATATATATATATATATATATATATATATATATATATATATATATATATATATATATATATATATATCATACATATGCTTGGCAACCTATGATACCTACACTCACTTGATATTCATACTACCTAGTCTCATAAGATACACAAATTGCCTATGTCGTATAGTCAGTTCCTACTTGTAACCAATACTGCACCTATTAGATCTATTCAATAAATTCTAGGGTTAAAGCATGTTCTAGCTCTTCATATCAGCTTTCCGAAACTTCAAACGTATTATATTTTTGTGTCCGAAAGCTCCCAAAATTATGGAAACATTGAAATACGTTCATCTTTCGGACACCTGACACTCAAACACTTTTATAAAAAGTTTCAGAAAAAAATTGTCATATTAATTTATTTATTTGAAAATCTAACTTCGATACGGTTCTTTTAAAAAAAGGGGAGATTAATCCGAGTCCTGAGTTAGGAGTTATAACATTTCTAAGTTGTTATGTCTGCTAAAAATAAGGCTGAATACTATAACAAATTTGGGCTATTTTGGACAAAAGAACAGATGTATACTCCCAATTAACCAAATCTACCTATATGTATCATGGCGTATCATGATATAGACTCTACGTGTCTAATTTTGGATACAAGAACACCTTCACACCATCAAATAAATATCAATAATCTGCATTAGGACACAATACACACACTCAATGGACACAAATAGGATTTTTACCAAATTGAGCCCCAAAATTATGACATCAACTTAGATTTAGCAAATTGAGGGCTCCTAGTGCCTAGATCTACCACTGGAAAGTCAAATCTAACCATGAAAAGGTTCCTACATAACCAAGGGGTATTCTAAACCATGAAATTTATGAAATTGAAAGAATTACCTAGTATTTTGGTAGCCTCTTTGGAGAATTCAGAATTTGGACACAGAAGGGATGAGTCGAACATGATCTCCTAGCAAGCTCCTCTCCTATGGATCTTCTTGGCCTCTCCAATGCTCTAGGCTTTCATGATTGTGAGAATAAGTGGAATTGGAAGTGAACTGAGTAAAATTGGTAGGAAATTAGGTTTGCTTGGGAAGGAAGAAGCTTTGAAGAAAATGAGGCTAATGAGTAAAATAAAATGAATGGACGTGCCCTAAATTGAACTTATCTCTTATAGTAAGGTTTGGACATACCAAAATATCAAATTTACCCCTCTCTATGTGTCATGAATGGAATCTAATTAACTAAAAGAATGAATCTCTACAACTAAGAGGAATATTCTATCCATGACAACTAAACTTAATTAATTTTAATTACTAAAGTCATGACTAACAATAATTAGCACTAACTAACACTTGAAAATTCTAATTGGCTAACCAATAACTACCACTAATATAATTCTAGCCAATCACTAATATAAAATAATTAACAACATGCAAAAATTACCTAAATACTCCTATGGTGGAAAGTGGTAGTTACACACTCCTCGAGATGTACTGAAACACTCACCAAAACTCGGGTCTGTATACATCCTACTCCTTCACCTACAATAACTCTATCATCAATACCAACTTTATCACTAACACTAACTCCATTACCAATACCACAGACCAATCTCCATCACTAAAACCAAACTGATCTGCAGTTATGGACCTAAGCTCCAATTCCCCTAATGTATCAACCGAAGCTCGAACCCCCTCTCACTTGCCTGCTCATACAAGTGCTTTGGTCAACCTGTTGTAATGCATAGTTTTACTCCTTGTTGTGCAGGCAAGCACAAGCTCCTGCTGTGTTCTTCTTATTGGCACTATATCCACTACTTAACTTCTCTGCTGTGCTCTCCCTCCCTCAACTCAGAAACACACACACACACACACACACACATACACACATCTATACATATATGTAACACTCATAATATGGGTAGATACACACCTACACACAATATCAAACACTTGGTGTGCACCAATGAGATACTTCATGATACACTCAAGATACTCCTTCCAAACATCACCAAACACCACTGAAACTATGATAACACATCTAAAATAGTCAATAGAGTATTAATAGCACAATAGACATTCCATCAAACACTTGGTGGTCTTAACTCATATTTTCCCCAATTTTGAAACACAAATCAATATTCCACAAGAAGAAAATTATCGATCTAGCAAAATGAGGGCTCCTAACACCTAGATCTAGTCAAATATAGTCAATTCTACCTATAGGAGGGTTTATATAGGTTCAATGGGTTTTCTTAACCCTAAATAGCGTAGAAAATAGAGAATTACCTAGGTTTTGAGTTACCTCCTTAAAGAACTCTGAATTTGGACACGAGAAAGACAAAGCGGACACGATCCTCAATACTTGGACTTCTCTTCAAGATTCCTCTAGCAATAACAAGCTCCTTAGCCTCCTTGGAAAATAAAAATGTGAGGGATGAGATTTGGAATAGATTGATTAGGGTTTTCTTCTAGATTTGGGGATAAACTAATTATGAAAGAAAATGGGGCTATAATTGAATAATGAAGGATTATATAGACTTCCTCTTAGGTTAGGGTTAGGTTTAGGAATAGTTGAATTGACTCAAAGGCCCCTCTCTTTCTCTCATGAATATGATCAACTAATTCTATAAAAGAAATATTCTATTCTTTAGTCTAAAAAGGTTTACTAGACATAATCTACTCATGACTAACTAATGACTCAAATTAAATAGTCTAAACTCAATAACTAACTCATTCTCCTAAACTAATGAGTCAAACCATGACTATGTATTTAATTGAATCAATGGGTCAAGTCAAGTCTAGTTAGGTCCACTAGTGTCAAGTCTAATTAAAATATACTAATTAACTAACCAATAATAATATTAGTCACAATATATAGAACATGCACATTATATATGAATAAAATATATACAATATTTATATACAAAATGATTAAAATACCCCTATTCTGGAAATTTGGTAGTGGCATCAGGATACTGAGGCTATTCTTAAGGCATTAGAGATTCCAGCTCAGGAGCAAGTAGCAGTGGTCAAGTTACCGTTGCTGGACTTGGCTAGAGTTTGGTGGGGAGCAAAGGAGAGTACCATTGTATTGCTAGTGCTATGGGCGGACTTCAGTGAGAGGTTTCAGACTCGATACTATGATGCAATTTTATGTTATGACTTGCAGCAGAGATTTAACAACCTCAGGCAGATGGGGAGGACCAACGACGGCTATGCGGCGGAGTTCTGTAGGCTCAGTCGGTTTGTTCCCACCTTGGTGGAGACTGAGATAGATCGAGATATGATGTTCTAGCAGGGGCTTCATCTGGATATCATACTAGTGGTGGAGAAGCATGAGTTCCAGACTTTCGATGCTGTGATGAGAGCTACGAGGAGGCACGGGTATACCTCTCAGAGGATAGTCGATAGGATTGGGAGCCAAAAGATGTCCCATTATACCTTCAAGGACTCTTCAACCTTGTCTACATCACCAACAACAGCAGTCAGGGTATTAGAGATTAGATCCCCAAGGAGGCCAACACTGGTGTCTTCATTCCAGCAGTCAGCGCAGATGCATCCTCAGCAAAAGAGATCGTCTACTTCAGTAGGGTGTTCCCACTGTGGGAAGCCAGGGCATATTCTTTCAGAGTATCGCAGGATGCAGTGCTTATGTCTGGTGTGTGATATAGTGGACCACAGGATGAGGACTTGTCTCAGGGGGACTCCAGCTGGATCCTCATCAGTCCAGCCGGCAGCTCCAGAGTTCAGGGCACCAACACCGGTCCAACAGCATCATGCCCCGAGGCCTACACCAATGCAGACCCAAATATTATAGCGCAGAGGCCGCAGTAGTATCCTCAGGCCCAGGTTCAAGCTAGGCATGGAGGCCAGCAACACCTATCGTTTTGAAGGTGCAATACGTTGTCAAAGTAGGTATAACACAACAGACCTCCTGCTGAATTCGGTTGTGTATAAGCTGTGTTTGGGTGGCTCTAAGGTAATGAAAGCTAAAGAAAATTGATGGAAAAGATGCATGGGGCTGTAAAGAAGGGAGTTATGGAGGTTGTGGCCTTGGAAGTAGGGGGGAATGAATTGTGGGGTGGTAGTTATGGCAACTACACCAAGAGAGGCTTAATGTAATGGGCGGCCATGACTAAGCTGAATAGTTAGCTGTGCACACACTATTGTATGCATGGTTTGGGTCCATTAGGGACTTGGTTTAGGTTCGTAGGTAGTCTAGGTTGTGTGGTTTAAGTTTGAGCTCATTTCGATTAGATTTGAGTAGGTTAAGCTAGCCTAAACCATGAACTAGTCTAACATAGTCAAGGCTGAATATATACCTATTCTAGTGCACTTAAACTCTATTAACACATTTGTGACTCCTTATTTCATGATTTCTAATCATCCATACATATTTATATAACATGAAATAAAATATATCTTAAAAATAATTTAGCTAAAACTAGTTAACTTGTTTAATAAAAAAAATTTGGGAGAGGATTTTACACCAGCACCAACATGTAGTCATCCATTCCAGTATCAGAAGATTCTAATCATATATTCTTTCTGCGAAAAGGGAAGGCACACCCATGTATCTTGTTATATGACCAACCATCACCAGATCATATGATTGCTTTTTGTCTATGACTACCACCAAAAGGGCGAGTAGTACCCCAGTCACTTGTACCAGAGTATCACCAGCAGCAACATCAGGAAGAACCAGAAATATGTACCTACTATGGGAAGATAGAGCATCTCAGCTCAAGTTGTTGGAGTGATAATGGGTAATGGCTTAGATATGCAGCATTGGAACATACCGTTAGCACTTGCCCATGCGAGGATGACCAAATACACTAGATGTATTGGTTGATCAAAGAGAGCAAGCACCAACGGTACAACCATTGGTGCAGCGAGCTCTGCCATCGTGAGCTCATAGGGTGAAGCAGCAAAAAGTGCAACCGTATGCGTTGTCTTAGGGGCATTTCTAGTATCATATTCAATATGAGGGCAGTACCTTGAGCGTCGTAGGTACCTTTTTCATGGTTTTATTTTATTTGTATTTTTCAATAGCATGCCAAGTATTAACAATATATCTTGGGTTCCTGTTAATGGCCTTGTATTCCACCTATACCGGAGTGAAATGGCCGACTCGACATATTTGGCAATTAAATGCGAGTTTATCGTCCCACTCTTCTACCTCCGGATCTCGTGATACATAATAATTATCATGTATCCTGGTTATGAAGTTGCGTCCTAGATTGGAGTCAAGCCCACGATTAAGTCATTGGTACCAACTTACCTCGAGACTTGACCCTTATCCACTTTTGTGAGTCAACGAAGGCCAATGAGGACAATTCCTACTTAGCTGACTCATGGGTATATTTATCGATATGCCTTCCAGTATTCCTTCTCTCTTTGTATTATATATGAGGGACAAATATGGCAACTCTAGAGGGGGTGAGTAGAGTGCAGCGGAATAATTACCCAATAAAAAATTAAGGTAAGTACCATGCTAAACTATAGCAACAATATATCAAGTATATATATATGGAAAGTAAAATTTCAGAGAGCACAAATGCAAACATCACGATATATATTGGTTTTTCTCATGGAGGACTAATCCAGTCTTGAGAATTCTTGCTCGGAGTTAATCCACTATTATCTTAAATAACGTATACACGAGCTTTGATCCAAAGGGCACGTCGGCTTCTTACATTATGAGCTTTGATCCGAAGGACTCGTCGAATTCAGACTTGTAAAAGAAAACTTAAAATTCTAAGCTTGTTACAACTCGAAACAGACTTCTAACCGAGATCGCACTTGGAACTAGAAGGCTGGGAGAGTTGTCTTGGGGATCGAAAGGTTTATAACTCAAGAATAGAGAATATGAAAGTGAATGAGTTGATGAATGAAATGGTAAAAATTTATCTCTATTTATAAGGTTTTCTGAAACTGAGTTCGGGCAGAGTTTGATCCTCAAATATTTATAAATTCAAACATTATGTGCCTGGTCATCCAGAAGAGGAGGCTGAATAGGGTTTCTGATTTGGCTGACCGAGTTCGCTCATCCTCATTCCATAAGGATCTGGGTTAGTTTCAGGCTTATTTTGACTAGGTTTGAGGGTTTTGGTTTGATTCGAATATTAGGTTTGATATGGGTTTAGATATGCTTATTTTGGGTAGACTTTGGATTCGAGTGCATCTAGTTGCCAAAATGCGGTCTGATTTACGTAAGTCTTAGACTCAAACTAAAGTGTAAAATTACATAATAAAATGTAAAATAACCAGACGTAATTATAGCAATCTTCTGGTGAAGTAGCAGCTTGTAAAGTTGTAGCAGTGACGTAGTAGCAGTCTTTAATTATACTATATTATAGTGTATCGAACTGTACTTTAGTTAATTATCGAAATCAGGTTGACCATGACCAGATGGACCAACAATCTTTCCCATTATGATAGTTTATAAACCGCGACTGATACGGTAGTATAAAAAAATGATAACTCCAAATAGCAATAGCTCCCCTGCAAAGAGAGCGTGAAGTAATTGAAAACTTTTAAAGTATCGTCGTCTTTGTTCAACTTGAAGGAAGTATCAGTGTCTTCCCCATTGTAACTGTATCAAAATTGATAGCTTCTTATAAAAGGTGAAGCAACATAGACAATAAAACACAAAAGTGAAGTAGAAACACACAAGATATAATATAACAGTCCAAAAGCTAAATGAGAAGTAGATATCATTGCATTGAGTAGAACCCAAACACAAATAAATAAAATATAGTTTGTCACAACTAGAATAATGAAAAGCAACGTAGAGCATGACATAGACAAACTAAAAAGCATAATGAAACCTAATCATAATATGAACTAAGTAAACCAAACTATAACATCATCAAGATCCATCTCCTAAAGACCAAGCAACAGAAACTCTGCAACAACTACTGATCATCACTAGTCTCTGCTGAACGATTGGGATCATAGTAGGTTACAGTTGGGTCAAAGTATCGCTGAATGAAGGGGTCGTCGATGTGATATCCATCTCGAGAAGGATCACAAGAACTAAAAAATGTCCAGATGGGTGTTGAGCTAAACCATACTGAGTATTCGCCAATGTGTTGGATATAGCCTGGGACTGGAGAGTAGAGCGATAATCCAGTGTACGGTAACGATCAGCTTCCAATCAAAAATGATCTTGGAGCATGGCCTGGATGGATTCTAGTATAGCTAGAGCAGTAGCTGGTGTAAGAGGCGCAGGGGGTACATAAGGATGACCATGGGAAGATGATTCGCCTTCAATATGAGGAGCAGTTGGAGGTAGAGTAGGCTCAGTTCTATGGGCTTAACTAAGATAAGCTAGCTCGACAAGGAAGGGACAATCATCCATTAGAATGTGGAAATGCTCGAATATAATGAGCAAGTACATAATATAAAGTAGGTTACACTTGTGTAACTACCACATTTCCAGAATAGAAATATTTTTATTATTTTATATTATTATAAATATTATATATATTTTATTTATACATAACGTGCATGCTATATATATTGTGACTTATATTATTAATGTTGGTTAGTGGACTAGACTTGACATGACCCATTAGGACAACCAATTAGTTTAGTCATTGTTGACTCATTAATTAGGAAGAATAAATAAAATATCCTTTCCATTAACTATAGAACCTTCCTTTAGTTAAACCTTTTTATTAATTAAACCTTCATGATAAAGAGGAGGGGCAACTTGGACATATCAAATGGAACTAACCCTAACCCTAGAGGTGGTCGGCCCTATATTAAAGCGGAGCAGACTCATTTAATCTCCACCACTTCATTTATTTTCTCTTTATTAGTTCATCCTCAAAATTCATGCATTCTTCCACCAAATTCCTCCAAACCAATCCCAATCCCAATCTCAATCCCTCTCATTTTTATTTTCAATGAGAGCTAGAGGCTTGAAGATTGTAAGAGACCAAAGAAAGAGGAATCTTGCTAGGAGTTGGTGTTTATTTCTTATTCTTATGCCATTTGAAGGAGCTACATTGGAAATTCGTCTCCTAATTGGTAAAATTTTGAAAATTTTCCTAAATTAGATTCTAATTATTGTATTTGAGCATTAGGAACCCACCCATGCATAAGGACTACCTTTAGGAAGAAGAACTATGTTCATATGATGTCTTTGGTGGAAGTTACATTGAGTTTTGTGTCCATTTAAGAAAAACTCTGATTTTGGACACTAAGTATTTGAAGGAATGCCAATTATGCTATTTATGCTTTATTGACCATATTTTATAGATTTATATAATTTAGGAACAGTTTGGGAACAGTTTAATAAGGTTTAGTGGAGTATCAATTGAGTATCATAGTGATACTTGAGTGTGTACCATGGTGCACACCAAGTATTTGATTAATGTATTGTTATGTAGTGTATGATATATGTGCATTATGAGTATTGGTAGAGTATCATGGGGTGTATCATGGGTTGATGGTGATACTTGGGTATCATATAAGAGTTGAGGAGCTATGTGTGTACATAGGTACAGAAGTATCCAAATAAGAGGGGGAGTGACTGCACATTGGCAACAGCTGTGTGCTAGTGCACATAAGAGCATCAACAACAGTAGCCTTAGTATAGAAGTGGCAGTAGTATCCGTGGGTCAAGTTATGTTCAAATTTAGGGGAAGCGATATGAGTGTGTGGAGTGGGTGAAGTTGATGACTTTCAGTGAAGTGGGATAGAGAGGGATATTTGTCTAGTATTGTGAGGTTGTGTGCAAGAGCATGTATAAAGTGCCTTTGTGAGTACCTGTGTTCCTTGAGTTCATTTGGAGTAGTTATCAGAGTTGGCAGTGAGCGAAGACTTTGTACACTGGTGGGTGCATGAGATTGTAGAGGGAGTTATGTGCAGTATTGGGTAAGGGTAATAGAAAGAAGTAAAGTTCATAGCATCAACCATACTATGAGCTAGTGTAAAAAGTAGGGACTATGAGTAAGCAGTAATAGTAGGAGCTTCAGGAGCAGTCAATTTAGTATAACTGTAGGTTAGGATATATAGGAATGGATACATATGAATCACAATATGCAGGTGTATCAGTAAGTGGAGGAAATAATGGCTTGGTAGGTCAGGCACTTGAGTTCAACTATCTAGAGATTGCAGAACAACCATCAGCAGCAGTGGCTTAGAAGCCGTAATAACAGCAGCTAAGGAAAAGATAGCATCAATGTTGCATTAGCCACACCTGAAGAGGAATAAAAGTAGCAGCAAGGTATCCAGTTCAGTTGCAGGGTGTTTAAGACTTGAGGTATGAAGCTTAGAGAAAAAGGGGGTCGGGTGTGTTGTGATGTGCAATGCACATTAATTCGATGGGTACTAGGTAAGCACGGGCATGTGGTAATAGCTGAAAATGCATTTGCTGCGCTTTGCAGCAGCACATGCTGCAGTAGTTAATAGGAATTAGGGGCTCGGACAAGCAGTCATGCAGTGCTTAAGTGAAGGGTGAGTGCTATGTTAGCTTGTATAGGATGGGTGGTCTGCATTGTGTGTAGGCAATTATTGAAAGCTTGGATAGATTGGTATCAGAGTTTTGATGAGGGTGTTAGTGTGGATACTAGTGAGTGGCAGGTGTTGGGTGCTAGTTAGTATTGGTGTTGGTCGAGGGGGAGTTGAGGTAGCATCTAGGTATAATTACACATGTGTGTGTATCTATAATCAGGGTATAATGTTAAAGAGAGGGTAGCAGTAGGCTTGGTGGTTAGTGAGGTCTGTGGCAATGTATATTAGTAAGGGTTAGGGTAGTATTTCAGAGGGTATCAATTGGTTGCTAGTGAACACTCATAGATGTTAGAATAGGATATTAGTGTAGAGTAAGTTGCGAGTTATAGTACCAATAACTGTGGTATCTTAGAGGGGTTTTGTGAATGCACAAATGTGCAGATAAAAATTTGTGAGAAAAGAAGGGTGGTAACTGATACTTGGTAGTATCAAGTGAGTGATGAGATGCTAAAGTATTAGAGATTATGCAAGGATGTTGCTGTAAGGATATGTTGGTACATAGTTAAAAGGGAAGATGGTTTAGATGTCTGTGGGTTCTGCTAATGCAAGGAGTGTTGGTGGGTGATCCTGGGTTTAATGGGTGTAGCAAGGAAGTGAGTGTAGGTAGTTGTGTTTGAGTGTTTGGAATGTTAGTGTTAGTGAGAGTAACTTGTGATATGGTGTCATGACCCACACCCGGTATAAGGGTACAAGTCGGAAACAACGCCCAACCTACGCTGTAGAATCGGCGGTAGAATGCTGTCTGGATAATCTATCTAACAATATAATGAACCACCAACAATGATAATATACTTAATCACATAACTAAGATAGAAATGTGCACGAATCAGATAAATAATAGAATAGTCATAATACAACTCATGAGTCTAAAATAATACATTAATGAGTCTGAAAGAAAAAACAAAATATGCTAGAGACAAATCTAGTACAAAGAATACTAAGAAGCTACTACTCCTGGGTCAACTGTCTCAGTTGGGATAAGTCCCTCCTGAGTCAGGGTCTCAGACTCTAAACCCATAATATCCTGAGGTCCATAATAGGTAGGGTACCACTCCTCAGTGTCGTATGGAAAAATATATCCAGTCAGGAAAGGAGCAGAGTACATCCCTAACAGCAGTTCTAATCAATGATAAAAACTATGTAACAGTAAATAGATGTGAATATACAAGATGCACAATAGATACGAGAGATATATACACAATAAGGAAATACAAGAAATAATACAATAATGAGCAATATGTCAAAGAGCAAGAATACTAATGTCTAAGTGTGTGAGTACTAGCTTTAACATATGATCGGCTTGGGAACTTGATACAAGATACAAGATTTATGGCCTGGCTAATCATACGTGCGGTATATGATTAACACTATTCAAGATACAAGATGGGTATGATCACTTATCTATACTACATACTCTCCACCCCCGACTGGTATAATAAATCCAACCATGGTATACTATAGCACAGGATTCCCCAAGAAGATAGCAAGTCTCCCCGAGAATCAATGTCTGTACATGTACAAGATAATCAATGAAACAAGGCTTGCACAAGATATACCATATACCAAGGAATAATATCTCATAACGAGATCCGGATATACCAATCCGTATAACCATCGTGTCAAGAAAAATATGGATATCTACAATAGATACAATGAACATAGAGGATATCATAAATGAGAAACTATCAGAGAATGTACTCGCCTGAAGTCCAATGAAAAGTCTCACCGATGTCTAACACGGTGCCTCGAAGACCTAGATATGGAATACAATATCAATACAAGGTTCCGGGAAGAAAATAAGTTAAACTAGTCAACTTCTAGGTCAATAAGTCAATTCTAAGTCAAAAGTCAACTATGGTCAACTATGGCCAACTATGTCAACTATAGTCAAACTATGGTCAACTATCTATTTCTAGGTTGCATAAGTCTAACACAAATATTGTGTCAAGATACTAAAGTCTAAGCCATAAAAACCATATCTTAAATATTAGGATACCGTATCTCCGGATACGTAAATTCCAAGGTAACACATCACTATATATATATCAAATAATTATTTATAATAATATAGAATCATAATTACAACATTAATTAGGTACCATGGTTTTGAACCAACTTGGTATCACAATATTAAACCAAATCTTGGTACCTTAAACTCAATACCTTGGGTATCCCCAATTACTTTGGTTCCTCAAGGTAATTCCCAATATCTTGTTATATTAACTACCCGTATATACAATACATATACTAAATATTATACATATAATAAAATTAGCAATTAAGAATATATTACATCAATATTAATACAAATATATATACATATATCTATCTATAAGTATATAGTCATATATATATATAATCTGCCAACTGTCGCTAAAAGCTGTGCTGAAAACCTGATATTCTGATACGCTGCCCTTATTGTGACAGTTCTGACTGTCGCTGAAGCTGCTGTCGCTACTGCTGCTGACTTTCCCACTGCTGCTGCTGGTTTGGTGACGGTTTGCAGCCGTCACCGATCTGCTGTCGCTGCTGCTACCTATGTTTCCCGTAGCTACTGCTATATTAATGACAGCGGCTGCTGTAATTAATGATGCTGCTACTGCTACAGCGGCTGCTGCTACTGATTCAAGTGACAGCGACTGTCAGCAATGCCTCCGTCGCCAAAGCATTAAAATATATTTATATATATATAACATATATATATTTATATATATATATATATATATATATATATATATATATATATATATATATATATATATATATATATATATATAAACTCCATAATAAATATATATATTTATATATATAAAATAACAATAAAAACTATACATACACCCCTCCTAGTGTTATGTACATAAATACTATATAGCAACAACACACAAACATAAATATATTGATAATTATACATATATGCATATATATATAATCATATAGCAACTATATATAATATAATTATCCAATTAAACATACATATATATATATACATGCTACAATATGTATATACTACACAATATCACCTAAAATCAACATAGTATCATATATATATGTATTGTTACAACCATATAGAATATATGTACCTAACAAACACATATAATAGTAATAACATACATATATATATTGTAACTACATATATACATATTTACGCATAATATATATATACTATAACATATATATTTATACATGTAGAAGAATGGCTACATAATATATATACTCTTAGTACATATATTATTTATGAACAATACAAAGAGTCAAATATAGATCTACGTGTCCGTGTCAAAATATGACATGTACGAAGTCCCGTGTCGGAGGGAAAAACCTTCAAATCAACACGTATCACCAAATTATTGGGATACGACCTACATGTACCCAATTGTGGACACGACACTAGCCCCAAACACACAAACACATGCCAAATTGATCTATAGGATCAATTAACACACAAAACAATTATCAATCTCGGAATTCTCCCAAAATTGACACAAAAAATACCATAACTTTCTCAATAGGCCTCCTATGAACATAAAACCAAATCCTATGGGTAGCCTATGCATACAGGTTGATTTTCTATGGTTAAATCTCAGATTTAGAACCTAATTTAAGGAAAAAACTGAATTGTACCTATTGGAAGATGAATTTCCAATAAAACCTCTAATTGAGATGAAATTTCCTCCAACTTGTAGATCCTTGCTCCTCTTTGTAGATCCTTTCTTCTTCCTTCTAGATCCTTGCTTTTCAAGTCTCTAATAGTGATTTGGGAAGGAATTTAAATGAAATTTGGTAGGAAAATGAAATAGAAATGAAGGAATTTGGTAGAGGAAAATTCTAAATCTAGTTTTGGAATGAAAAGAGGAGAGAGAATCCCCCCCCATTTATAAATAGGCCGGCCCCTATTTCCCCTCCCTCAAGCTACTATAAAATGTCCATTATACTCCTTGGGGCCTCTTATGAAGAAATAATTAAGGAATGAAGCTTCTAGTCTAATAATTTAATTAATTTAATACATCTCCTTAACAATGGGCTTTCTAAATGGGCTAAGTTCTAACCAATTAATTCATGTTGGTCCATGGGTCTAAACTAACTAGTTAGGTCCACTAACATAAGTCTAAATTAAATAACTAACATCTAACAACAATTAAATAATACAACAAATAATTATTTATCATGCATAATATTTAATTAAATAAGAAATTACTAAAATACTCTTTCCTAAAAAATGCGGTAGTGACAAGTCTACCCTCCTTAAAATAATTTTTTCCTCAAAATTCAAAGACAAAAACTACCCCCAGAAAATAACAGAACAGAACTAAAGAATCATAACTAACTATGACAGAACATAAGAATGAACAGAACATAACTAGGAAATAATATACCTTAAGACACAAACAAATATGGATAACGCTCTCGCATTTTATCCTCTCTCTCCCAGGTAGACTCCCCCGGAGAGTGATGCCTTCATGCGATGCACACCAAAGGAATAGTCTGGTTCCTCAGCACCTTCTCTCTCCGATCCAGAATCTCAACTGGCTGCTCTGGATAGCTAAGAGTAGGGCCCACCTCTATCTCTGAGTGATCCAATACATGACTAGGATCTGCCATATATCGTCTCAACTACGATACGTGAAATACTTTGTGCACTCCCTCCAAAGCAAGTGGCAAGTCTAGTCTCTAAGCAACTGCACCGACCCTCTCTAGAATAGTGAAAGGTCTGATGAATCGCGGACTAAGCTTCCCGCCTCCACCGAAGCGAATCGTGCCTCGTGTCGGAGAAATCCTCAGAAACACCAAACCACCCACCTAGAACAAAATACCACCTTAAGAACTTAATTTATAACAAACAACCAATAACAAGAATAAACTAATCTAAACTATACCTTAAACTCCAAAGGTCTCCGATGGCTATCGGCCAATGCCGCTGTCTGTCCTGCGCCACTCGAAGTCTGTCTTTGATCAATTGAACCTTTTCTACTGCATCCACAACCATCTCTGGCCCAAGCAAAACTCTCTCTCGAACATCATCCCAAGACAAAGGAGTACGACACCTTCGACCGTACAGATCTTCAAAAGGTGACATCTCTATACTGGCCTGGTAACTGTTGTTGTAAGAAAACTTTGCCAAATAGAGATGGTCCTCCCAAGAACCCCCAAAATCTAGTACATAAGTGCGCAACATATCCTCGAGAGTTTGAATAGTCCTCTCCGACTGTCCATCTTCTTGGGGATGATATGTAGTACTGAACTTGAGTTGAGTGTCCAAACTCTCCTGCAAACTCCTCCAGAAATAAAAAATAAAATGACTATCCCGATCCGAGACTATGCTAACGGAAACTCCATGTATCTTAAAGATCTGCCTCATATATATCTCTGCCAGCTTCTCCGTAGACAAACCCACCTTGAAAGGCAAAAAGTGGGCCAACTTGGTCAACCTATCAACGATGACCAAAATCGTGTCTTTCCCTCCTGGAGATCGTGGAAGTCCGGACACAAAATTTATACTAATGTGCTCCCACTTCCACTCTGGAATGGGTAATGGCTGAAGTAAACCTCCTGGCCTCTGCCTCTCGGCTTTCACCTGCTAGCACACTAAGCATCTGGATACAAACTATACCACTTCCCTCTTCATGCCATACCACCACACACTCTCTTGCATATCCTGATACATCTTGTTAGCACCTGGATGCATGGAATACTCAGAGATATGCGCTTCCAGCAACACCTTCTCACACAGCTCCCCACTAGGCACACACAATCTAACTCCATGCCTCAAAGATCCATCCTCTGCAATAGTAAAATTATCCTCCAATCTTGCTCTCACCAGAGCTCTGATACTCCTCAGAGATACATCCTCATACTGTGCTACCTTGATCCTGTCCATCAAATCTGAATGTATCTGCAATCCCCACATCTGCATAGCACAACTAGGAACAATCATCTCAATGCCCAAGCTCTCCAAGTCCTCCAATAAATATCGATCCTGCATCAAGAACATAGCTACCAGATACCTGCTCAAAGCATCCACAACTACATTAGCTTCCCAGGATGATATTGCAAAGATATATCAAAATCCTTCATTAGTTCCAACCACCGATGTTGCCTCATGTTCAACTCCTTCTGCGTGAAAAAGTACTTTAAGCTTTTATGGTCTGTGAAGATCTCCACACGCTCTCCGTACAAATAATATTTCCACAACTTCAGAGCAAAGATGACTACTGCCAACTCTAAATCATGGGTAGGATAGTTCTTTTCATGAGGACGCAATTGCCTGGATGCATAGGCAATCACTTTCCCATTCTGTTGAAGAATACAACCCAAATATTTTTCCGATGCATCACTATAAATAGTGAAACCTCCGGACGCTGATGGCAACGTCAAAATAGGAGCATACGTCAACCTCTTCTTCAACTCCTCAAAAGCAACCTGGCAATCCTTCGTCCAAACAAACTCCATATCCTTCCTTGTGAGTATGGTCATCGGCTCGACAATTCTCGAAAAATCTTACACAAACTTCCTGTAGTAGCCTGCCAATTCCAAGAAACTCCTGATCTCTGCTATCGAACTCGGGGTCTTCCAAGATTCTACTGCTGCGATCTTCTTCGGATCCACTGAAATACCATCACTAGTCATAACATGCCCCAAGAACTCCATCTTGTCCAAGAAAAACTCACATTTGGACAACTTTCCATACAGCTTCTCCTTCCTCAACACATCCAACATAATCCTCAAATGCTCCTCATGCTCCTCCGGTGTCCTCGAGTATATGAGTATATCGTCGATGAACACCACCATAAACTTGTCAAGGTACTGGTGGAACACTTTGTTCATCAAGTTCATAAATACCACCGGTGTATTAGTCAAACCAAACGGCATCACCATAAACTCGTACTGACCATACCGAGTTCTAAAAGCAGTCTTCGGTATGTCCACCGGCTTCACCTTCACCTGATGGTAGCCTGATCTCAAGTCTATCTTAGAAAACACCTTCGCACCACTCAACTGATCAAATAGATCATCAATCCGTGGCAAAGGATACTTATTCTTGATAGTGAGATTATTCAAAGCCCTGTAATCAATGCACATGTGCACCGACCCATCCTTCTTCGGTACAAACTATACCGGGGCTACTCATGGTAAAAAACTCGATCTGATAAACCTCTTATCCTGTAATTCGTCCACCTGCTTCTTTATCTCGGCCAGCTCGCTGTTGTTTACTCTATTGACATGCTGTGAAATTGGTTCTGCACCTGGCACCAAGTCTATAGAAAATTTAATATCTTGATCTAGCGACAAACCTGGCAATTCCTCAGGAAACACATCCAAGAACTCTACTATCAACGGATGCGGTAACTCCTTATCTTCCACCATAGCTCCACAAATAATGCCTTCTCCCTGCTCTATAGCTCCTCTAGCAAACTCGAACTCTGGCTCTCCTGGCAGACCAAATAAAACTCTACCTCCTCTACAATCTATGCTAGCACGGTGCCTACTCAACCAATCCATCCCGAGTACAATATCGTAGCTCAGAAGTGGCATTACAAGTAGACACACACTCAACTCCCGGCCTCCCAGAGTAACTCTCCGATCCTTGCAAATATCATTAACCAGGATAATGCCTCCCCCGGTCATAATCTTGCAAGTCCTAAGCAAAGACTCAGCTACCAAACCATGCTTCAGAGCAAAAGAAACAGATACAAAACTATGGGAAGCACCACTATCAAACAAATCTAAAGCTGGAATGGAATCAAGAAGAATAGAACCTGCGATGATATCTCCGGTGGGTTCATCCTCCTCAACGCTCATAGCAAACGCTCATCCCTGACGTGCACCTCCCTGTTGCTGATGCTGGACGAAACGCTGCTGCTGTATCGGAAGTGGTCCCCTCGGCTGTGCTGTAGGTCATCTCCTCTGTGCCCTTGGAGCTGAAGCTGCTCCCTGAACTACACGACGAGGACACTCCCTTAATTGATGCCCTTCAGTACCACAATACAAACAAACTCCCAACCTCCTCTTGCAAACTTCCCAGATGTGGCCGGGCTTCTTGCAGTAGTGGCATGGAGCTTGCTGTAACTGTCTCTGCTGCTGTGGTGCCTAGTAAAAAGACGCTTTAGCTGGAGTCTGGTTCTGCTGTGGCTGCTGGAAAGGTCTGGACTGGAAATGAGGACGTTTGGCAGATACTACACTGTCGTTGGCCCCCAAAAATGAATCACGGTCTCTCTTGGGCTTCAAACCCAACTCTCGCTCAACCTTGCGTGCCTTCGCAAGTATCTCCGAGTATGTCACATAAAAAGACAAAATAAGGATCTTCACTTCCCAGTTTAGACCCTCACAAAAATGAATAGCACGAACCTCCGGCTCTCTCACCAGATACTCTATAAATTGGCTCAATCTGCCGAACTCCGCAGCATACTCCTCCACATACATGCTCTCCTGAATGAGACTCTCAAACTGCCTCCCCAAGTTTAGCCTGTCTGCCCGGGCGAAGAACTTCTTTTTGAAGAGGTCCTTGTATACCTTCCAAGATTGTCCTGTATCAACCAGAATCGGCTCATTCCTGAACCAAGTACGAGCGATGTCGAACAGTTGAAGTTCTACTGCCTCAACCTTCAGATCCTCAGAATGACGGGATACCCTCATAAGATGCTCAATGTCCTCAATCCAGTCATCAGCATAGACGATGCCCTCCGTCCCCCTGAAAACTTTAGGCTCTATTTTTTGAAGTCCTGAATATTGCCTGGCCGAAGCTGAGCAACCTGAGGAACATCCTGCTGCTGGACCGGAACTCCTCTCTCGACTACGGCACAAGCAAGCTGATGAGCACTCTCGATACCCTACCGTAGAACGTCGGTCTGCCTCTGATGTGCCTCTGACTGAGCCCTCTGTGCCTCGAGTATCTCACAAAATAGTGTAATATTTGTGTCGTCTCTGCTGGCATAGGAGGTAGAAGCCCCTCAGATACAGCTGGCACAGTCTTCTAAGTAGGTGGTGGACCTCCGAAAGCAGCTGACACTCCAATAACCGGATAAGTGACTGGTGCAGGCCCTAGGGATGTCGCAGACCTCTCAGAAGCTGCTATCCCCTGCTGTGATCTAGTCTTAGACGGCATCCTGAGACAAAGCGAAAGAAAGAATCAATATGGCACAAGATATAAGACACTCAAGGAAAGGACAGATTAAGAGATCAAGTATCAATATCAAAGGAGAATAATTGTATCCAAAGAATTTTCCTAGGTGTGATTGAGTATCTCAGCCTATATCCTATATCCTATCGCAGGCTCGCAGTAGTACAACTAAATTGTCGCACTACCACGATATCACATACTTTGAGAAGCTAGAGCTGCATGGGCCACCACTAAAAATGTGTCACGACCCGCACCCAGAGTAAGGGTACAAGTCGGAAACAACGCCCAGCCTACGTCGCAGAATCGGTGGTAGAACGCTGTCTGGATAATCTATCTAACAATATAATGAACCACCAACAATGATAATATACTTAATCACAGAACTAAGATAAAAATGAGCAAGAAATCAGATAAAGAATAGAATAGTCACAATATAACTCATGAGTCTAAAATAATACATCAATGAGTCTAAAAGAAATAATAAAATATGCTGGAGACAAATCAAGTACAAAGAATAATAAGAAGCTATTACTCCTGGGTCAACTGTCTTAGTTGGGATAAATCCCTCCTGAGCCAGGGTCTCAGACTCTAAACCTCCAACATCCTGAGGTCCATAATAGGTAGGGTACCACTCCTCAGTGTCATCAGGAAAAATATATCCAGTTAGGAAAGGAGCAGAGTACATCTCTAACAGCAGTTCTAATCAATGATAAAAACTATGTAACACTAAATAAATGAGAATATACAAGATGCACAATAGATACGAGAGATATATACACAATAAGAAAATACTGGAAATGATACAATAATGAGAAATATGTCAAAGAGCAAGAATACTAATGTCTAAGTGTGTGAGTACTAGCTTTAACATGTGATCGGCTTGAGAACTTGATACAAGATACAAGATTTATGGCCTGGCTAATCATATGTGCGGTGTATGATTAATATTATTCAAGATACAAGATGTGTATGATCACATATCTATACTACATACTCCCCACCCTGACTGGTATAATAGATCCAACCATGGTACGCTATGGCACAGGATTCCCCAAGAAGATAGCTAGTCTCCCCGAGAATCAATGTCTGTACATGTACAAGATAATCAATGAAACAAGGCTTGCACAAGATATACCATATACCAAGGAATAATATCTCATAACGAGATCCGGATATACCAATCCGTGTAACCATCGTGTCAAGAAAAACATGGATATCTACACTAGATACAATGAACATAGAGGATATCATAAATGAGAAACTATCAGAGAATGTACTCGCCTGAAGTCCAATGAATAGTCTCATCGATGTCTGATACGGTGCCTCGAAGACCTAGATATGGAATACAACATCAATACAAGGTTCTGGAAAGAAAATAAGTTAAACTAGTCAACTTCTAGGTCAATAAGTCAATTCTAAGTCAAAAGTCAACTATGGTCAACTATGGCCAACTATGTCAACTATAGTCAAACTATGGTCAACTATCTATTTCTAGGTTGTACAAGTCTAACACAAATATTGTGTCAAGATACTAAAGTCTAAGCCATAAAAACCACATCTTAAATGTTAGTATACCGTATCTCCGGATACGTAAATTCTAAGGTAACACATCACTATATATATATCAAACAATTATTTATAATAATATAGAATCACAATTACAACATTAATTAGGTACCGTGGTTTTGAACCAACTTGGTATCAAAATATTAAATCAAATCTTGGTACCCTAAACTCAATACCTTGGGTATCCCCAATTACTTTGGTTCCTCAAGGTAATTCCCAATACCTTGTTATATTAACTACCCATATATAGAATACATATACTAAATATTATACATATAATGAAATTAGCAATTAAGAATACATTACATCAATATTAATACCAATATATATATATATATACATATATCTATCTATAAGTATATAATCATATATATATATAATCTACCAACTGTCGCTAAAAGCTGTGCTGAAAACCTGATATTCTGATACGCTTCCCTTATTATGAGGGTTCTGACTGTCGCTGAAGCTGTTGTCGCTGCTGCTGCTGACTTTTCCACTGCTGCTGTTGTTTTGGTGACGATTTGCAGCTGTCACCGATCTGCTATCGCTGCTGCTGCCTATGTTTTCCGCTGCTGCTGCTATATTAATGATAGCGGCTATTGTCATTAATGATGCTGCTACTGCTACAGCGGCTGCTGCTGCTGATTCAAGTGACAGCGACTGTCACCAATGCCTCCGTCGCCAAAGCACTAATATATATATATATATATATATATATATATATATATATATATATATATATATATATATATATATATATATATATATATAAACCCCATAATAAATTTATATATCTATATATATAAATACCAATAAAAACTATACATATACCCTTCCTAGTGTTATGTATATAAATACTATATAGCAACAACACACACACATAAATATATTGATAATTATACATATATGCATATATATAATCATATAGCAACTATATATAATATAATTATTCAATTAAACATACATATATATATACATGCTACAATATGTATATACAACACAATATCACCTAAAATCAACATAGTATCATATATATATGTATTGTTACAACCATATATAATATATGTACCTAACAAACACATATAATAATAATAACATACATATATATATTGTAACAACATATATACATATTTATACATAATATATATACTATAACATATATATTTATACATGTAAAAGAATGGCTACATAATATATATACTCTTAGTACATACATAGTACGTAGATCTAGGATACAAGAAGCATAATTATATATACACTATAATATATATATGATATCTATATTTATATATATATGCACAAATATAATCTTCATGAATTAAGAGCACAAAAATTAGATCTACATATAATTACACAACATATGGAGAGTATCAAACCATATCCCACTGGATCTAGGATACGCATGTGACATGAGTCCACCACACATCCAATCATACCCCGAAGGACACAAACAAGACACATATATTATTTATGAACAATACAAAGAGTCAAATATAGATCTACATGTCCGTGTCAAAATATGACATGTACAAAGTCCCGTGTCGGAGGGAAAACCCCCAAATCAATACGTATCACCAAATTGTTGGTATACGACCTACACGTACCCAATTATGGACACAACACTAGCCCCAAACACACAAACACATGCCAAATTAATCTATAGGATCAATTAACACACACAATAATTGTTAATCTTGGAATTCCTCCAAAATTGACACAAAAAGTACCATAACTTTCTCAATAGGTCTCCTATGAACACAAAATTAAATCGTATGGGTAGCCTATGCATATGGATTGATTTTCCATGGTTAAATCTCAGATTTAGAACCTAATTTAAGGGGGAAAACTGAATTGTATCTATTGGGAGATGGATTCCCAATAAAATCTCTAATTGAGATAAAATTGCCTCCAACTTGTAGATTCTTGCTCCTCTTTGTAGATCCTTGCTTCCTCCTTCTAGATCCTTGCTTCTCAAGTCTCTATTGGTGATTTGGAAAGAAATTGGAATAAAATTTGGTAGAGAAATGAAATGGGAATGAGGGAATTTGGTAGAGGAAAATTCTAGATCTAGTTTTGGAATGAAAAGAGGAGAGAGAATTTTTCTCCCCTTTATAAATAAGCCATCCCCTATTTTCCCTCACTCAAGCTACTATAAAATGTCTATTATACCCCTTGGGGCCTCTCATAAAGAAATAATTAAGGAATGAAGCTTCTAGTCTAATGATTTAATTAATTTAATCCATCTCCTTAACAATGGGCTTTCTAAATGGGCTAAGTTCTAACCAATTAATTCATGTTGGTCCATGGGTCTAAACTAACTAATCAGGTCCACTAACATAAGTCCAAATTAAATATCTAACATCTAATAATAATTAAATAATACAACAAATAATTATTTATTATGCCCAATATTTAATTAAATAGGAAATTACTAAAATATCCTTTCCTAAAAAATATAGTAGTGACATATGGGTATCCTAGAGGTGAGAGGAGTGAAGAACTGTAATATTGAGTATCCGGTGATGGAGTATATCCATGGTAAATAGGTCTATAGTGAGCATATCATGTATGTGAGTACCAATGATGAGTAACTATGTGTATATTTAAGCTGGGTATGTACATGTGAGATAGGTACATGTGTAGTGAGTATGTAGGTATGAGTGGTATCAGCTATAAAAGTGAGATATATGGTATGGGGTTAAGGTATTGATATAGATACTAGAAACTAAGGTAGGGTAATGGATATTAGTATGATCTCTTAGAAATAGACTAAGATACTAGTATATAGTCAAGATACTATATAAATATTAGTATATATAAGTTAGATCATTATAAATATTTTAGTATGATACTTAATATGTAATAATGACTAGTATTAGCTAGATATGGCAAAAGAACTTGGTATTGACCTAGAATTGACTAGTTTGATTAGTATGGCCTAGATTGGACCTAGAAATTATATTTTAACTTGTTTAAGCATGTTTATCATTCCAATACACCAAATGACATTGATACTTCATATTAGGTCACTATGACTCCAGTCCAGACATAAATTGGTATTGTCATCTCATGACCTCAGGCGAGTACATTTTCTGATAGTTTTCGTTATATGATATTTACTATGATTCATGTAATTAGTGATGTTCTACTTGATTTCTGACATGATAAAACATGGATTGGTATAGTATGGATCCCTGTTATGAGATGTTGTCTTTCCTGCTTACTTTGTAAGTTACCCTTACTACGCAAGTATTCTTGTGAACGTGTCATGGTTTAGATCAACTGTACTAGTCAAGGGTGGGAAAGTACTAGCTAGATGTATAATCATACCCTTACTGTACAAGGGAAAGTACTGTTAGTGTTAATCATATACCTCACGTATGATTAGCCAGGCCTTATCGTATTATGCAAGTTTTCAAGTCGATCACATGACAACACTAATAATTCAAGGCACATAAGTATAGTTCCTTCCTGTCTATTTTTTTTTTGAGATATTCTCTATTGCGCTGTATATTTATTTCTCTGTCATATAGTTGTGTTTATCCATTTTTCATATTAATATTGTCAGTTATTATTTAGTTATTTATTCTCATCTTTTTTTGCACTCTCTATTACTGTTTTATAGTCTTTGTTATTTAACTGAAACTGCTGTAAGAGGTGTGCTCATTCCATCCTGACTGGATATATTTTTCAGACGATAATTTAGAGGATTAGTGTCTGACGTATTACAGACCACATGAGGTAGCAGTTGCAGCTTTGGACATTTTAGTTCAGGATTGATTACCGAGAGGACTAGCCGGTGTCACTAGATACCTTAGTTTTATTTACTAGTTTATGTACTGGATATGTTTCCAGCTTAGACATTTGGCATGTTATATGTAATTGAGGTTCATTGTGTTTTGTTGATAGACTATTTAGACTTGGATTTGGTTATATTTGTGACTTTATGATTCATTCTTCTATTTGATATCGTGCCATTATCTTCCTCTAATTTTATTGTGATTGAGTATTGATTTTTATATCATTATCATCTTATTCTCCATATAGAGTTGAGATATCATTGACAGGTTTATACACTTTTGTGTGAGATGATTAGATATTATAGTTGACCTAGACAATATTCTATCGCCGATGCTGCGGCATAGGCTGGACGTACCCACACACTAGTAGCCCTATACCGGGTGTGGGTCATGACACATTTTAGTGGTGGCCCATGCAGGTCAGGCTTCGCAATTAGTACAATATCGTGGTAGTGCAACGACTTAGTTGTACTACTGCGAGCCTATGATAGGATATATGATATTAGGATGAGAGAATACTCAATCACAAATTCGGACTTCTTGAGAGATTTCTCGGATGACCCTTGAGAATCTTACTATAAACTCAACTTCAAAATCTGTTTCCACTTATTTTCGTTCACTCCCACTTGTAGATTGTTAATTTGATTCTTGATGTTCGTTGTTGACTTTGATTCTTGTATCGAGATGAATCTTATGGACTAAGTTAAGGTATATTCTGATAACGTAAATGGATAAGAACAGTAAGAAAGGTAACCGTCTACTTTAGTTATGAAGTCTAGAGTTTTTCGTAGCTATACTTGTCACTACCACATTTTAGGAAAAAGGGTATTTTAGTAATTTCCTATTTAAATAAATATTGTGCATGGTAAATAATTTTTGTTGTATTATTTAATTATTGTTAGATATTATTTAATTATTTTTGGACTTATTTTAGTAGACTCAACTAGTTTAGTTTGGACCCATGGACCAACATGAATTAATTAGTTAGACTTGGCCCATTTAGAAAGCCCATGGTTAAGGAGATGGATTAAATTAATTAAGTGATTAGACTAGAAGCTTCCTTCCTTAATTATTTCTTCATGAGAGGCCCCAAGGGGTACATTGGATATTTTATAATTACTTGGGGAAGGGGGCATGGCCGGCCTATATTAGAGGGGGGGAATTTCTCTCTCCTCTCATTCTCATTTCCAAATCTAGATATAGAATTCTCCACTCCCAAATTCCTTTCATTCCCATTCCATTTCTCCACCAAATTCATTCCAAATTCTTTCCAATTCACCATTAGAAAGTTGAGAAGCAAGGATTCTAGAAGAAGGAAGCAAGGATCTATAAAGAGGAGCAAGGATCTACAATTTGGAAGCAAGTTCATCTCAATTGGAGGTTTCATTGGGAATCCATCTCCCAATAGGTATAATTCAGTTTTTCCTATTAAAATAGCTTCTAAATCTGAGATTTAATCATGTAAAATCAACCTATATGTATGTACTACCCATAGGACTTTGTTTTGTGTTCATAGGAGACCCATGGAGAAAGTTATGGTGCTTTTTGTATCAATTTTGTTGGAATTCCGAATTTACATTTTGTTGTGTGTATCAATTGATCCTATAGATCAATTGGGCATGTGCTTATGTGTTTGGGGCTTGTGTCGTGTTCATATTTGGTACATGTGGTTCGTATCCCAACTATTTGGTGATACGTGTCGTTTTGGGGGTTTTTCCTCCGACACGGGACTTTGTACATGTCGTATTTTGACACGGACACATAGATCTACTTTTGACACTTTGATTTATTCATAAATATTATTTATGACTTGTTTGTGTTCTTCGGGGTGCAATTGGTTGTGTGTTGGACTCGTGTCACATGCGTATCCTAGATCTAGTGGGATACGGTGTGATACTCTCCAATTTGGTGTGTTTATGTGTAGATCTAATTATTTATGCTTTAAATTCTTTATTTATAATTAGTATATATATGTAGATATTATATATTATTTTAGTATATTTATTATGGTATTTATTGTAGCATAGATCTATATATTTCTATGTGTTCTAATGTGATGTATAAATATATGTATGTAGCTTTCTTGCATGCAATTATATATGTACTTATGTTAATAAAATAAATTATACATAAATGTTTTATAAAATATATTTATGTGTTTAAATAAGTAATTATATTATTTATAGTTATTATATAATTATTTGTATATTAATGAATGTATTTTTATGTGTGCTTCTAGCCATGTAAAATACGTACATTAATATATGCATGTGTTATGTAACAATTGATATTTAAATGTGTAAGTTTATGTGTATATAAATATAAGTGTATATATTTATATTAATTGTTTTATATATATAGACATTGTTTTATATATTTATGTTTTTATATATATATATATTTATATATATATATAGTTTACTTTTGGTAACAGTGGGTTTAATGACAGTTGAAAACTGTCATTATTCGGTCGGATACAGCAGTCGCGGTAGCTTTTGGGCATTTAATGACAGTTCTGTCATTAAATGCAGCGGCGGGAAAATGCAGCAATTTTTTGCGACAGTTTTTTGCGACAGTTTAACTGTCAGCAAATCCGAGGCAGCAGTGGTTTATTATTCGGCTTTTCTGTGACAGTTCTTCTGTGACAGTCAGACTGTCACTATAAGTCTATTTTATATATTTGTATTTTTAGCTCACTGTTTTTAGTAACGATTTGGCAGAATTAATTTATATATTATATATTATGATTGTATATAAATATGTATATATATATATGTGCTTATTGTAAAGTATAATACTAGTAGTGATATATTATTTTATTTGTATAAATATTGGTTTGTATATACATTATATTAGAGTGTATTATATTGTATTATTAGTATACTTTGTGTGGGTACTAATGGGGATCAAACCTTGATTCCTAATTGTTGTATTTTTATTCTATATTATTTATATAGATGTCTTGTGAGGTTGACCTTGGTTTGACCATGTTTGACTTTAGTTGACCTTAGAGTTGACCATAGTTGACTTTTAACTTAGAATTGATTTATTGACCTAGAAGTTGACTAGTTTGACTTGTTCTCTTTCCAGGACCTTGTATTAATGTGGTATTCCATATCTAGGTTTTCGAGGCACCGAGTCAGACATCTGTGAGACTATTCATTGGACTTCAGGCGAGTACATTCTCTGATAGTTTCTCATTTATGATATCCTCTATGTTCACTGTATCTAGTGTAGATATCCATGTTCTTTTGATACTATGGTTACACGGATTGGTATATCCGGATCTCGTCATGAGATGTTATTCCTTGGTATATGGTGTATATGGTGCAAGTATTGTTTCATTGGTTATCTTGTACATGTACAGACATCGATTCTCGGGGAGACTAGCCATCTTATTGGGGAATCTAGTGCCATAGCATACCGTGGTTGGATCTATTATACCAGTCAGGGGTGGGGAGTATTAGTATAGATATGTGATCAAATCCCTATTGAATAAAGTACTGGTAAGCGAATAGTGTTGATCATGCACCGCACGTATGATTAGCCAGGCCGCATTGCATCTTGCCCAAGCCAATCACATGTTAAGCTAGTACTCACACACTTAGTCATTAGTATTATTGTTTCATTGGCATATTGTTCCTTATTGTAATTATTTCCAGTATTTCCTTATTGTCTATATATCTTTCCTATCTATTGTGCATCTTGTTTATTCACAGTTATTTACTGCTACATAGTTTTTATCATTAATTGAGAACTGCTATTATGATTGTACTATGCTCCTTTTCTGACTGGATATATTTTTCCAGATGACACTGAGGAGTACCCTACCTATTATGGACCCCAGGATGTTGTGGGCTTAGATTATGAGACCCTGGCTCAAGAGGGACTTATCCCAACTGAGACAGTTGACCCAGGAGTTGTAGCTTTATAGTATTGTAGTATTCTTTTGTACTGGATTTGTCTCCAGCTTATTTTGTTACTCTTCAGACTGATGTATTATTTTAGACTCATGAGTTGTATGGTGACTATTCTATTCTTTATCTGATTCGTGCTCATTTCTATCTTAGTTTTGTGATCGAGTATTCTATCATTATTGGTGGTTCATTACATTAGATAGACTATCTAGACAGCGTTCTACCGCCGATTCTGCGGCGTAGGCTGGGCGTTGTTTCCGACTAGTACCCTTACACCGGGTGCGGGTCGTGACACATTTTTGGTGGTGGCCCATGCAGGTCTAGCTTCACAAAGTATGTGATATCGTGGTAGTGCAACAACTTAGTTGTACTACTGCGAGCCTGCAATAGGATATAGGGAATAGGCTGAGATACTCAATCACATCTAGGAAAATTCTTTTGATTCAACTATCTTCTTTGATATTGATACTTGATCCCTTAAACTTGTCCTTTCCTTGATGTCTTACATCTTGTGCTATATTGGTTCTATTCTTCTTGATTCTATTCCAGCTTTAGCTTTGTTTGATATGGTGCTTCCCATAGTTTTGTATCTGTTTCTTTTGCCCTAAAGCATGGTTTGGTAGCTGAGTCTTTGCTTAGGACTTGCAAGATCATAACCGGGGGTGGCATTATCCTGGTTAATGATATTTGCAAGGATCGGAGAGTTACTCTGGGAGGCCGGGAGTTGAGTGCGTGTCTACTTGTAATACCACTTTCGAGCTACGATATTGTACTCGGGATGGATTGGTTGAGTAGGCACCGTGCTAGCATAGACTGTAGAGGAGGTAGAGTTTTGTTTGGTTCGCCAAGAGAGCCAGAGTTCGAGTTTGCTAGAGGAGCTGCGGAGCAGGGAGAAGGCATTATTTGTGGAGCTATGGTGGAAGACAAGGAGTTGCCGTATCCGTTGATAGCAGAATTCTTGGATGTGTTTCCTGAGGAATTGCCAGGATTGCCGCCAGATCGAGATATTAAATTTTCTATAGACTTGGTGCCAGGTGCAGAACCAATTTTGCAGCATATCTATAGAGTAAACAACAACGAGCTGGTCGAGTTGAAGAAGCAGGTGGACGAATTGCAGGATAAGGGGTTTATCAGATCGAGTTCTTCACCATGGGGAGCCCCGGTATTGTTTGTACCGAAGAAGGATGGATCGGTGCGTATGTGCATTGATTACAGGGCTTTGAATAATCTCACTATCAAGAATAAATATCCTTTGCCACGGATTGATGATCTGTTTGATCAGTTGAGTGGTGCGAAGGTATTTTTTAAGATAGATTTAAGATCAGGCTACCATCAGGTGAAGGTGAAGCCGGAGGACATACCGAAGACTGCTTTTAGAACTCGGTATGTTCAGTTCGAGTTTATGGTGATGCCGTTTGGTTTGACTAATGCGTCGGCGGTATTTATGAACTTGATGAACAAGGTGTTCCACCAGTACCTTGACAAATTCATGGTGGTGTTCATCGACGACATACTTATATACTCGAGGACACCGGAGGAGCATGAGGAGCATTTAAGGATTATGTTGGATGTGCTGAGGAAGGAGAAGCTGTATGGGAAGTTATCCAAGTGTGAGTTTTTCCTGGACAAGGTGTAATTCTTGGGGCATGTTGTGACTGGTGATGGTATTTCAGTGGATCCGAAGAAGATTTCAGCAGTGGAATCTTGGAAGACTCCAAGTTCGGTAGCAGAGATCAGGAGTTTCTTGGGCTTGGCAGGCTATTACAGGAAGTTTGTGCAAGATTTTTCGAGGATTGCCGAGCCGATGACCAGACTCACAAGGAAGGATGTGGAGTTTCTTTGGACGGAACATTGCCAGGTTGCTTTTGAGGAGTTGAAGAAGAGGTTGACATCTGCTCCTATTTTGACGTTGCCATCAGGGTCCGGAGGTTTCACTATTTATAGTGATGCATCGGGGAAGGGTTTAGGTTATGTTCTTCAGCAGCATGGAAAAGTGATTGCCTATGCATCCAGGCAATTGCGTCCTCATGAAAAAAACTATCCTACCCATGATTTGGAGTTGGCAGCTGTCATATTCGCCCTAAAGTTGTGGAAATATTATTTGTACGGAGAGCGTGTGGAGATCTTCACAGACCACAAAAGCTTGAAGTACGTTTTCACGCAAAAGGAGTTGAACATGAGGCAGCGTCGGTGGTTGGAACTGATAAAGGATTTTGATATCTCTTTGCAATATCATCCTGGGAAAGCAAATGTAGTGGCCGATGCTTTGAGCAGGTATCCGGTAGCTATGTTCTTGACGCAGGATCGATATTTGTTGGAGGACTTGGAGAGCTTGGGCATTGAGGTGATTGTTCCTGGTGGTGCTATGCAGATATGGGGACTGCAGATACACTCAGACTTGATAGACAGGATCAAGGCAGCACAGTATGATGATGTATCTTTGAAGAGTATCAGAGCTCAGGTGAGAGCAGGATTGGAGGATGATTTCACTATTGCAGAGGATGGATCTTTGAGGCATGGAGTTAGATTGTGTGTGCCTAGTGGGGAGTTACGAGAAGAGGTATTGCAGGAAGCGCATCGCTCTCAGTATTCCTTACATCCAGGTGCTAACAAGATGTATCGAAATATGCGAGAGAGTGTGTGGCAGTATGGCATGAAGAGGGAAGTGGCACAGTTTGTATCCAGATGCTTAGTGTGCCAGCAGGTGAAAGCCGAGAGGCAGAGGCCAGGAGGTTTACTTCAGCCATTACCCATTCCAGAGTGGAAGTGGGAACACATTACTATGGATTTTGTCTCCGGACTTCCACGATCTCCAGGAGGGAAAGACGCAATTTGGGTCATTGTTGATAGGTTGACCAAGTCGGCCCATTTCTTGCCTTTCAAGGTGGGTTTGTCTACGGAGAAGCTGGCAGAGATGTATGTGAGGCAGATCGTTAGGATACACGGAGTTCCCGTCAGCATAGTCTCAGATCGAGATAGTCGTTTTACTTCTCATTTCTGGAGGAGTTTGCAGGAGAGTTTGGGCACTCAGCTCAGGTTCAGTACTGCATATCATCCCCAGACAGATGGGCAGTCAGAGAGGACTATCCAGACTCTCGAGGATATGTTGCGCACTTGTGTACTAGATTTTGGGGGTTCTTGGGAGGACCATCTCTATTTGGTAGAGTTTGCTTACAACAACAGTTACCAGGCCAGTATAGAGATGTCACCTTTTGAAGCTCTATATGGTCGGAGGTGTCATACTCCTTTGTCTTGGGACGATGTTGGAGAGAGAGTTTTGCTTAGGCCAGAGATGGTTGTGGATGCAACAGAGAAGGTTCAGTTGATTAGAGACAGACTTCGAGTGGCGCAGGACAGACAGCGGCATTGGGCCGATAGCCATCGGAGACCTTTGGAGTTCGAGGTATAGTTTAGATTTTGTTTGTGCTTGTTCTTGTTTGTTATAGATTAAGTTCTTAAGATGGTGTTTTGTTCTAGGTGGGTGGTTTGGTGTTTCTGAGGATTTCTCCGACACGAGGCACGATTCGCTTCGGTGAGGCGAAAAGCTTAGTCCGTGATTCATCGGACCTTTCACTATTCTAGAGAGGGTCGGTGCAGTTGCTTATAGACTAGACTTGCTACCTGCATTGGAGGGAGTGCACAACGTGTTTCATGTGTCGCATTTGAGACGATACGTGGCAGATCCTAGTCATGTATTGGATCACTCAAAGATAGAGGTAGGCCCTACTCTTAGCTATCCAGAGCAGCCAGTTGAGATTCTGGATCGGAGAGAGAATGTGCTGAGGAACCAGACTATTCCTTTGGTGCGTGTCGCATGGAGGCATCACTCTCCGGGGGAGTCTACCTGGGAGAGAGAGGATGACATGCGAGAGCGTTATCCATATTTGTTTATACCTTGAGGTATATTCTGTTCATTGTTATGTTTTGTTCATTTGTTAGTTGTGATTCTTTAGTTCTGTTCTGTGATTTTCTGGGGGTAGTTTTCATCTTTGAATTTCGAGGACGAAATTATTTTAAGGAGGGTAGACTTGTCACTACCACATTTTAGAAAAAAAGGTATTTTATTAATTTCCTATTTAAATAAATATTGTGCATGGTAAATAATTTTTGTTGTATTATTTAATTATTGTTAGATATTATTTAATTATTTTTGGACTTATTTTAGTAGACCCAACTAGTTTAGTTTGGACCCATGAACCAACATGAATTAATTAGTTAGACTTGGCCCATTTAGAAAGTCCATGGTTAAGGAGATGGATTAAATTAATTAAGTGATTAGACTAGAAGCTTCCTTCCTTAATTATTTCTTCATGAGAGGCCCCAAGGGGTACATTGGATATTTTATAATTACTTGGGGAAGGGGGCATGGCCGGCCTATATTAGAGGGGTAGAATTTTTCTCTCCTCTCATTCTCATTTCCAAATCTAGATCTAGAATTCCCCACTCCCAAATTCCTTTCATTCCCATTCCATTTCTCCACCAAATTTATTCCAAATTCTTCCCAATTCACCATTAGAAAGTTGAGAAGCAAGGATTCTAGAAGAAGAAAGCAAGGATCTACAAAGAGGAGCAAGGATCTACAATTTGGAAGCAAGTTCATCTCAATTGGAGGTTTCATTGGGAATCCATCTCCCAATAGGTATAATTCAGTTTTTTCTATTAAAATAGCTTCTAAATCTGAGATTTAATCATGTAAAATCAACCTATATGTATGTACTACCCATAGGACTTTGTTTTGTGTTCATAGGAGACCTATGGAGAAAGTTATGGTACTTTTTGTGTCAATTTTGTTGGAATTCCGAATTTATATTTTGTTGTGTGTGTCAATTGATCCTATAGATCAATTGGGCATGTGCTTATGTGTTTGGGGCTTGTGTCGTGTCCATATTTGGTACATGTGGTTCGTATCCTAACTATTTGGTGATACATGTCGTTTTGGGGGTTTTTCCTCCGACACGGGACTTTGTATATGTCGTATTTTGACACGGACACATAGATCTACTTTTGACACTTTGATTTATTCATAAATATTATTTGTGACTTGTTTGTGTCCATTGGGGTGCAATTGGTTGTGTGTTGGACTCGTGTCACATGCCTATCCTAGATCTAGTGGGATACGGTGTGATACTCTCCAATTTGGTGTATTTATGTGTAGATCTAATTATTTATGCTTTAAATTCTTCATTTATAATTAGTATATATATGTAGATATTATATATTATTTTAGTGTATTTATTATGGTATTTATTGTAGCATAGATCTATATATTTCTAAGTGTTCTAATGTGATGTATAAATATATGTATGTAGCTTTCTTGCATGCAATTATATATGTACTTATGTTAATAAAATAATTATACATAAATGTTTTATAAAATATATTTATGTGTTTAAATAAGTAATTATATTATTTATAGTTATTATATAATTATTTGTATATTAATGAATGTATTTTTATGTGTGCTTCTAGCCATGTAAAATACGTACATTAATATGTGCATGTGTTATGTAACTATTGATATTTAAATGTGTAAGTTTATGTGTATATAAATATAAGTGTATATATTTATATTAATTGTTTTATATATATAGACATTGTTTTATATATTTATGTTTTTATATATATATATATTTATATATATATATAGTTTACTTTTGATAACAGTGGATTTAATGACAGTTGAAAACTGTCATTATTCGGTTGGATACAGCAGCCGCTGTAGCTTTTGGACATTTAATGACAGTTCTGTCATTAAATGCAGCGGCGGGAAAACGCAGCAATTTTTTGCGACAGTTTTCCGCGACAGTTTAACTGTCAGCAAATCC
Organism: Iris macrosiphon; assembly: GCA_036927795.1. Lineage (NCBI taxonomy): Eukaryota > Viridiplantae > Streptophyta > Magnoliopsida > Asparagales > Iridaceae > Iris > Iris macrosiphon. The sequence goes on from JAYESA010000009.1 coordinate 156,045,860, forward strand.
GAGGCAGCAGTGGTTTATTATTCGGCTTTTCTGTGACAGTTCTTCTGTGACAGTCAGACTGTCACTATAAGTCTATTTTATATATTTGTATTTTTAGCTCACTATTTTCAGTGACGATTTGGCAGAATTAATTTATATATTATATATTATGATTGTATATAAATATGTATATATATATATATATATATATATATATATATATATATATATATGTGTGCTTATTGTAAAGTATAATACTAGTAGTGATATATTATTTTATTTGTATAAATATTGGTTTGTATATACATTATATTAGAGTGTATTATATTGTATTATTAGTATACTTTGTGTGGGTACCAATGGGGATCAAACCTTGATTCCTAATTGTTGTATTTTTATTCTATATTATTTATATAGATGTCTTGTGAGGTTGACCTTGGTTTGACCATGTTTGACTTTAGTTGACCTTAGAGTTGACCATAGTTGACTTTTAACTTAGAATTGATTTATTGACTTAGAAGTTGACTAGTTTGACTTGTTCTCTTTCCGGGACCTTGTATTAATATGGTATTCCATATCTAGGTTTTCGAGGCACCGAGTCAGACATCTGTGAGACTATTCATTGGACTTCAAGCGAGTACATTCTCTGATAGTTTCTCATTTATGATATCCTCTATGTTCACTGTATCTAGTGTAGATATCCATGTTCTTTTGACACTATGGTTACACGGATTGGTATATCCGGATCTCGTCATGAGATGTTATTCCTTGGTATATGGTGTATATGGTGCAAGTATTGTTTCATTGGTTATCTTGTACATGTACAGACACCGATTCTCGGGGAGACTAGCTATCTTCTTGGGGAATCTAGTGCCATAGCATACCGTGGTTGGATCTATTATACCAGTCGGGGGTGGGGAATATTAGTATAGATATGTGTTCAAATCCCTATTGAATAAAGTACTGGTAAGCGAATAGTGTTGATCATGCACCGCACGTATGATTGCCAGGCCGCATTGCATCTTGCCCAAGCCGATCACATGTTAAGCTAGTACTCACACACTTAGTCATTAGTATTATTATTTCATTGGCATATTGTTCCTTATTGTAATTAATTCCAGTATTTCCTTATTGTCTATATATCTCTCCTATCTATTGTGCATCTTATTTATCCACAGTTATTTAGTGCTACATAATTTTTATCATTAATTAAGAAATGCTGTTAGGGTTGTACTCTGCTCCTTTCCTAACTGGATATATTTTTCCAGATGACACTGAGGAGTACCCTACCTATTATGGACCCCAGGATGTTGTGGGCTTAGATTCTGAGACCCTGGCTCAAGAGGGACTTATCCCAACTGAGACAGTTGACCCAGGAGTTGTAGCTTTATAGTATTATAGTATTCTTTTGTACTGGATTTGTTTCCAGCTTATTTTGTTACTCTTCAGACTCATTGATGTATTATTTTAGACTCATGAGTTGTATGGTGACTATTCTATTCTTTATCTGATTCATGCTCATTTCTATCTTAGTTCTGTGATTGAGTATTCTATCATTATTGGTGGTTCATTACATTAGATAGACTATCTAGACAACGTTCTACCGCCGATTCTGCGGCGTAGGTTGGGCGTTGTTTTCGACTAGTACCCTTACACCGGGTGCGGGTCGTGACAATACTAACCGGCGTGGCAAAGACAGAGAGCCTAATTTTAGATATATTTCTCATGATTATGAAATTTATAGTGTTTGCAACCAAGCATGCGACAGGGCAAAATATTTAGATACCATGATTCTAGAGGTGTGTACCTTAGTTACAGACGCTATATTTTATCGCAGCTATGCTTACTAGCATGACGAGGATTCTGGTTAACATAATTTAATATAGACATATATGATTATCAGATTATATCTTAAATTGGTTCTTATTATATCATCTCTATCATTCAACCATGTTATCATTAAGTTATGTTCCATCACCTTCTTAGCTCATGATAGAGATATCTTTAGTTTCTCTAGTTAGTGCATTATAGAGCCTTAACTTTATTAGTTCCTGAGGCAGTTTTCTTGGATAGTGTAGTAGTTTGATAATTTACAGATATATTGTGCCAAGTTGAGTATTAGTATTGATTTTTGGAAGTATAGCTTATGGGTCTGTGAGTGGTTCCATTGGGTAGGTGAGCATTAAGTATCATTGTATAAGCCTAGAAGTAACTCATAGTATATATCCATTTGTAATAATAGTTCTAAGATAGGTGTCAGAGCATAGTTAGTAGTTGGTACCCTGGAGTATTAAGCATGAATAGTATGGAGCTAGTGACTGTGTACCAAGGGTGACTAGAGGGTGCACGTGCCCAGGGTGTATCAAAAGTAGGATGAGTCATGTGGGATAGGTATAATGTGTTAGTTTAGTATCAATGAGTATTAGTGTGTGAGATAGTATTAGCTGAGTGTATCAGTGTGATAATGAGGTAGGGTATGCAAGGGAGTATCATGGAGAGTAGGAGTGCAGGTGTTCCAAGCAGTGAGAGAGGTACAGCTAGGCCACCTGTGGCACCGCAAATTGTCCCGCACCAGCAGAGGGAGATACCCCAGCAGGGCAGGACTTTTGTGATGATGGTCAAAGGGATCGATGCTACAGGTGTTGGGATAGCAGGTTCTATCCTTTTTCTTCTTTACCTTCCACCTATTGACCAGTGTGACTTTTTATTGCCTTATAGTGTGCATGAGAACTTTTGGTGTTATGGTATAGTTAGTATTAGACCCTTGGTAGAGACTACAATATCAGAACTAATAGGATTATAACCGTACCTATTTAATAAACCATGAATGTTTTCTTTTTAATGGAATTGTATGTTGTACGAGTCAGATAGGACTTTCTTGGACCATGGTTAGATGAGGGTTTGACTATAGCCATGATTACGATGAATATATTATAACCATCTAGAAGAAAGAAGGTGAGATTATCTTTTGGACCATGAGTTATCCTTTCAGTTTGTTTCTACTTCCATTCTTAAATTTTGAGGACAAAATATTTCTAAGGGGGGTAGACTTGTAACTACCATATTTCCATAATAGGAGTATTTTGTTATTTTACATTATTATAAATATTATGTATATTTTATTTATACATAACGTGCATGCTATATATATATATATATATATATATATATTGTGACTTATATTATTAATGTTGGTTAGTGGACTAGACTTGACATGACCCATTAGGACAACCAATTAGTTTAGTCATGGTTGACTCATTAATTAGGAAGAATAAATAGAATATTATTTCCATTAACTATAGAACCTTCCTTTAGTTAAACCCTTTTATTAATTAAACCTTCATTACATAGAGGAGGGGCAACTTGGGCATATAAAAAGGAACTAACCCTAACCCTAGAGGTGGCCGGCCCTATATTAGAGGGGAGGAGCCTCATTAATGTCTACTACTTCATTTATTTCCTCTTCATTAGTTTATCCTCAAAATCCCTGCATTCCTCGACCAAATTCCTCCAAACCAATCTCAATCTCTCTCATTTTTATTTTTAAGAAGAGCTAGAGGCTTGAAGATTGTAAGAGGCTAAAGGAAGAGGAGTCTTGCTAGGAGTTGGTGTTCATTTCTCATTCTTGTGCTATTTGAAGGAGTCACATTAGAAATTCGTCTCCTAATATGTAAAATTTTGAATTTTTTTCTAAATTAGATTCTAATTGTTGCATTTGAGCATTAGGAATCCACCCATGCATAAGGACTACCTATAGGAAGAAGAACTATGTTCATATGATATCTTTGCTGAAAGTTACATAGAGTTTTGTGTCTATTTGAGAAAAACTTCGAATTTGGACACCAAGTATTTAAAGGAATGTCAATTGTGCTATTTATGCTTTATTAACCATATTTTATAGGTTTATATGATTTAGGTAGAGTTTGATGAGGTTTGGCGAGAGTATCAATTGAGTATCATAGTGATACTTGAGTGTGTACCATGTTGCACACCAAGTGTTTGATTAATGTATTATTGTGTAGTGTGTGATATATGTGCATTGTGAGTATTGGTAGAGTATCATGGGGTGTATCATGGGTTGATGGCGATACTTGGGTATCATATAAGAGTTGGGGGTGTGGGAGTTGAGGAGCTATGTGTGTGCATGGGTACAGAAGTTTTCAGGTAAGTGGGGGAGTGATTGTACATTAGCAGCATCTATATACTTGTGCACATAAGGGCATCAACAACAGTAGCCTTAGTATAGAAGTGGCAGTAGTATCAAAGGGTCGAGTTATGTTCAGATTTAGGGGAAGTGATATGAGTATGTGGAGTGGGTGAAGTTGATGACTGTCAATGAAGTAGGATAGAGAGGGATATGTGTCTAGTGTTGTGAGGTTGTGTGTAAGAGTAGGTATAAGGTGCCTTTGTGAATACCTGCATTCATTTGGAGCAAATATCAGAGTTAGAAGCGAGGACTGTGTACACTGGTGGGTGCACGAGGTTGTAGAGGGTGTTATGTGAGTGTTAGGTAAGGGTAATAAGAAGAAGTAAAGTTCATAGCATCAACCACACTATGAGCCAGTGTAAAGAGTAGGGACTACGAGTAAGCAGTAATAGTAGGAGCTTCATGTGCAGTCAATTTAGTAAAGCAATAGGTTAGTATATGTAGGATTGGATACATGTGAATCATAATATGCAGTTGTATCAGTAAAGGCAGGAAATAATGGCTTGGTTGGGCAGGCACTTGAGTACAACTATGTGGAGAGTACAGGACAACCATCAACAACAGTGGCTTAGAAGCTGTAATAACAGTAGTTAAGGCAAAGATAGCAGCAGTGTTGCATTAGCCACACCTGAAGAGGAATAGAAGTAGCAGCAAGGTGTCCAGAGGTATTTAAGACTTGAGGTATGAAGCTTAGAGGAAAATAGGGTCGGGAGTATTGTGATGTGCAATGCAAATTAATTTGATGGGTACTGGGTAACCTCGGGCATGTGGTAGTGGCTGCAAATGCGTTTGCTGCACTTTACAGCAGCACATGTTACAACCGTTAATAGCAATTGGGGGCTCGGGCAAGCAGTCAAGCAGTGCTTGAGTGAAGGGTGGGTGCTATGTGAGCTTGTATAGGTTGGGTAGTCTGCATTGTGTGTAGGCAAGTGTTAAAATCTTGGATAGATTGGTATCAGAGTTTTGATGAGGGTATTAGTGCGGATACTAGTGAGTGTCAGGTGTTGGGTGCTAGTTAGTACTGGTGTTGGTCGAGGGGGAGTTGAGGTAGCAGCTTGGTATAGTTACACATGTGTGTGTATCTATAATCAGGGTATAATATTAAAGAGAGGGTAGCAGTAGGCTTGGTGGTTAGTGAGGTGTATGGCAATGTATCTTAGGGGTAAGGGTAGTGTTTCAGAGGGTATCAGTTTGGCGCTAGTGAACACTCATAGATGTTAGAATATGATATTAATGTAGAGTAAGTTGTGAGTTATAGTACCAGAAACTGTGGTATCTTGGAGGGGTGTTTGTGAATGCACAAATGTGCAGATAAAAATTTATGAGAAGAGAAGGGTGGAAACTGATACTTTGTAGTATCAAGTGAGTGATGAGATGTTAGAGTATTATAGATTAGGCAAGGATTGTCACCCTCACATTTTCAATCAAGGGTAGTTTAGTAATTAACACGGATATTTTATTTTTAGGATTTATTGTATTTAAATATTGTGCATGTGTATTATTTATATATTGTTAGATGCTAGATTATTGTGGACTTTTATAGTGGATCTAACCATTTAAAAAGATGCATAAAATCAACAATTTAGTTTAGTTTAGATTGAGCCTATTAATTAGGCCTATGGATTAGGAGGATGGATTAAATTAGAAAAACCATTAGACTAGAACCTTCCCTCTTAATTAATTTCTTCATGAGAGGCCCTAAGGGGTGTTTTGGACATTTCATAATTGCTTGGGGAAGGGGTATATGACCGGCTACATGAGGAGGAGAGAGAGTGTCTATCATTTTATTTGGTTTATTCCAATTAGATCTACATTTTCTCCTTTTCAAATTCCTTTATTTCCTCATCATTTTCTCACCAATTTCTTCATAATTTCCCTCTCTATTCTTTAATTGAGGTTACTACAACAAGGATCTACAAGAAGAAAGCAAGAAGCAACAAGGAGGAGGCCAAGATCTACAAGGAGGAGCTATATTTCTATATTTAGGGATTTTTATTGGGAATACATCTCCCAAAAGATATATTTCAGTTTTTCCTCTTGTAGTAGGTTCTAAATATGAGATTTAACCATAAAAAATAATCCTACATGCATAGGCTGCCCAAAGGAATTAGTTTTAGGTTCATAGGAGACCTATGGTGGAAGTTATGTATATTTTTGTGTCAATTTTGGAGAAATTTTGAGATCGGCACATGTGGTACTTGTCAATTGGTCAAATAGATCAATATGATATATGATTGCTTGTTTGTGACTAGTGTCGTGTCCATAATTGGGTACGTGTAGGCCGTATCTCGTCAATTTGGCGATACAGGTTAATTTTGGGGGTTTTTCTCCGATACAGAGATTTGTGCATATCAATTCTTGACACTGACACGTAGTTATTATTATTATTGTTCGTATTAGTGATAATTAGTATTCTAGACTTGCTCGTATCTTTTGGGATATGTTTTGTTGTGTTGTAGAGCCGTGTCGCAAGCGTATCATAGAGTTAGTGTGATACGGGTGCGATGTACTCCACGTGTTTGGTATATTGCTCTTAATTCTATATATACTTGTGTATATATACATGTATGTTATATATATATATATATATATATATATATATATATATATATATATATATATATATATATATGAGTATGTACCTATAGTGTATAGTATACATAAATGTATATAGCTATATATATATATATATATATATATATATATATATGTATGTGTTTATATATATATTGATAGTATATAGGTGAGTGTATATATATCTGCGTGTTGAGTGTATGCGAGTTATATATGTATGTGTGAGTGTATATATATTTATATATATCTATATGAGGGTTGATACAAATTAATACATGTATAGGAGTATATATATATATATATATATATATATATATATATATATATATATATATATATATATATATATATATATATATGTGCATATGGTTGTGTGTTGTGTGTGAGTTTGTGTATGTGTGTGTGTGAGAGAGTTTAGCACAGTGGAACGAGGGGAGCTGCTCAAGCACAGTTGGACAGCCACTCAAGCAAGAGAGCAGCCATTGCACCCAGCAATGCATTGTGCAAGTGCACAGCCAGAGTAAGAACAGTGGTAGTACAGCAAGATACTGCAGCCACACTGCATCAGTTGAGCCACAAGAGTATCAACCTATATCAGTTCAACATGAATCTGTGTTGCAGGAGACTACACAGTGAGCCATTCATCAGTGTATCAGTCATTGCCCTCAGCAGCAAGTGCGCAGAAGGAAGTGCACAGAGGTGCAGCCTCGAGGCAGGCAAGTCTGCAGTTGCTCGAGCTGCAATGTGCAGAGATGCACATCATGCACAGAAAGAAAAAGAGGAGCATCAGTCCAGTTCTACAGTTCAGTACCTTCAAGGTATCAGTATCTCCACAGTGTCTTTGGGTAGTTAGTTTTAGATATATCAGTGATTTAGTTTCAGTTATGTATCATCAAGTATAGGAATAGATGGTTAGTTTTGGGTATTGGTTAGTAGTTAAGAGTAGTTTAGTTTAGGTATTGATTAGTATATATAGGTAGTTAGTGGTATACTTGTTTAGTATATATATATATATATATATATATATATATATATACTATATTTAAGTATTGATTAAGTTAGATAGACATGTATACTATTTGTTATATTTGTTAGTAGTTATATATGTTAGTAGTTTAGTTATATTATAGTTAGTACTTGAGGTATTATATAGCTATAGTCATGGGTTTTGAATTACCTTGGGATACCAAGATAATGGGTCGATACCAAAGTATTGGGTTTGGGTATCGAGATAGGTAGTTTGATACGCATTGGTGCAAGGCCAAGGTATCCTATATTTTATTGTTTAGTTAAGCTACTATATGTTTGACTTGTATATCTATATAAATTTCTATTTTTATATATTAAAACTTATATATCTTGAGATACGACATTTTGGTGTGTTTCTTAGTATCGTAGGTTGGCTAGTATAGCTTAGTTTCATAGGGTATCGACCAAGTATCTTAGTGTTAGACACTTGCAACCTATATTTAGTCAGTTTGAATTAGAAATGGCTTTATGACCTAGCATTGCATCAGTTTAACTTATTTTTATTCCTGAATCTTGTATTGATGCAAAATACCATATATAGGTCTGTGTGACACCAGCTTGGGCATCGAGAGATACACCTTGCTCAGGACTTCAGGCGAGTACATTTCTCTGATAGTTTTTAATTCATAATAGTATATATATGTATATTCTAGAATTGTATACTTGATTCTGATACAATAATTTCATGGACTTGAACTACATGGATCCCGTCTAGAGATATTATCCCCTACTGTATTCAGCGGGTACTACTGTACATGTATTTTATCGTGTACATTGGGTATTGATTTATATTTTGTATTCACACACTGCTCGTATTCAGTATGTTTATTCGTATACACACTACTCATGTTCAGTGTGATTATATTCGTGTACACGTACTGCTCGTGTTCAGTGGTCATATTCGTGTTCGTAGCATGTCGTGATTGGATCCATTGATATTAGTTGGGGGATGGGAGAGTTGGAGTTGATTATATGATCAAAGCCCCATTGTTCATCGTGTACATTCTGATTACATACCACACTTGTAATCGTCTTACCTTATTGATCATGTTCACCCAAACCGATCACATAATGAACTCGTATTCTGAGGCACATTAGTTATATTGCAGTTATTTTATCATATTGCAGATATTCATATTATTGATTTATATTCTCGTACATTACATGTATACCTATTATTCATTCATTAATATATTACTGATCTAGTATTTATTTCTATTATTTGTTTTATATGCTCGATTATGTTATTAAAACTGCTTTCAGAGGTATGTACTTCGCTCCAATCCTAACAAAATATATTTTTTCAGATGATTGGCTTATATAGAAGTGTCTCACATTCTATGGGCCGCGGGACGGCGTACCTATAGAGGATACTCCTATAGATCAGGAGGACTTAGTTGTAGAGCCCGAGGAGGTCTAGTTTATTTGTGTTGGCATGTATTAGACTATTTGTGGAGATTCACAGTTTGTATATTATTTCAGATTATTGATTGTATCTTGTTCTTTCCTTCGTTATTCCATTCGTGCTTTATCTTTCTTAGTTTGTTTTGGGATTGAGATTAGTTATTCTTGTGAGATACCATATTGTTCCTCCGTTTGGAGTTAAAATGATTGACATGTACCATATTATATTGACGAGATGTTAGATAGTTAGAAATAACCTATACAATGTTCTACCACCGATACTACGGCGTAGGCTGGGCGTGTAAACCCCCTCACCCAAAATTAGGCCTACTTGGCTTAGATAGTGAAACTAGGGCTAGTTGAGTCCAATTAGAAATAGAACACGTCATTTTATTTAAATTTGCAATATTTATACCACTTAGCGCACCTTACCGTTGCTTCGATAATTGGAGCACTACACTAGCCATTGCCTTCCTACAAATTTCACATTCTTGTCCTAGACATGCCAGTTATCTATTCTGACCTTTGTGTAACTTATAATAATGCTCTCTTGTGCTATATTTTAGTCACACAATATTCGTCGTAGATGTTATTATTTAATTCTATAAAAATATGACTTTGTGTCCTTGTGCGTTCCAATCAAAATTGGAGACACAATCTTGACCCATTTCGTACAACCCAATTTATGATAATATTCTACTCTGAGCCCTCTATGTCCATGACACTTGTGTCCCACCTAATTTTAGCCCCATGTACTTCTAATCAATTCAAGAACACCTTGCGCATTAATTTTAATTAATTTAATCTAATTTTCATCTTTGTGCAATTTTCTAATTGTTGGACGCTTTTATGCCAAAAGCGGATTGAGGTGTCCACACCATTGGACAATACATGAAGAAACCCATTTTTTCCTTCATTATTTAGTCATATGAAATTTCCCCATGAATTTTTGAAATGTCCAACGCGCAACATCGCCCCCTCATTTAACCATATCATTGCATTTTAAACAATGTAAATTATAGCCTCCAAGTATCCCAACGTGAGGCCAAGGCCGAACCCTAAGAGGATGTTGACCAAGCCCACCTACCAAGGTCAACCCCAACCCTAAATTCTACATATATATATATTATTTTTCTTTTTTTTCCAAAACCCAAACTCTATTCCTAGCCGACCTCCTCCCTTTCCTGTTTACCCTCCCCTTCAACCTGATGCCGCTGCAACCTTGCCCCGAGCCTCGCCTGGGGACTTCCCAACCACGGTTGCTCCTTCTCCGTTCTCCTCCAGCAGCTCGTCATCCTCGCAGGACTCCCCCATCACCACCACCATTAACACCAGCTTCCACCGGACTCCTCCATCTCCTCCACGCTGAACCACCAACGCCCGGCCACCCCGTCTCCTCCGGTCCCCGTTCACTCGACGAGCCCCAGCCATACCTCGTCGAGCCTCGCCGCCGGTCATCTTCCTCTCACCACCTGCACTCCAACCCGCCGACCGCCTGATCCCGATGCCGCTGAACCATACAACAGCCCGTCTCATCCCCGGTTTCCCTGTTCACCACTACCATCTCCCTCGCCTTGAACTTCACGACTTCTCCCGCCTGACTCCTCCCCGCCGGACTCGACCATGATGCCACCCAGGCCAACACCACCATACCACCAGCACCACCGTTTACCTCTTCCCCGTTGCTCACCACTGCCATCAACACCACCATTAACCTCCTCTGTCGTACCTCCCTCTGCAATGTCACCACTGCCCACATCGCCTCCATCACCTCCCCCTGCTCCCTGTCCTCCTCCATGGCCGCCTGATCCTGGCAGAAGCAGCACCGAGCCTCCTCTTCTTCTTCCTTCCTTCCTTAACTCCTCTCCCACCTCCCTGTCCTTTTTCTTTCCCTCGTCAACTTCCTGGCCGAACTCCGACGAGAAGTCATCATTATCATCAACATCATCACCCCATCATCCCTGTTATCATCACCATCACCATCATCACCCCATCATCATCATCACCCCATCATCACCATCATTATCATCACTCCATCATCACCATCATCATCTCCAATTATTATCATAATTATAATCACTATCATCATCATCATAATCTCCATCATCATCATAATCATCATCCCCATCACCAACACAATTATCACCACTATTATTATCTCATCATCATCATCTCATCATCATTATCCCATCATCTCATCATCATCATCTCCTTATCTCACCATTACCCTCGTCATCACCATCATCATGTTCATCGTGGACCCGTCACCCTCGCCGAAGATAACCTGCAGTATCACCCCCGATTCTCGTATCCGTGCACGCTAACTCCGAGGTTCGAACTTGTCCCTCTTTTTTTTATGTGTGCTTGTGTGGATAGTGTAGGGTTGTAGCATATTGGCTTAGTTTAGTGGTTATAAGTTCAGACCGTATCGGAGAACCCAAACTCGTATACGTATACGTACGCATATGCGTATATTGTTCAATTTGGTATATATAAATATATATTTAGTATATGTATTCAAATGGGTATGCATATAAATTATTGGTTATATTATTATATAAATATATAGATATATATATATAAGTAGGTAATTAGATAATAATAATAATTGTGGCTATATATGTGTTTATTTGTTGTACGACCTTAGGACACCGTAGATTTTGCCTGCATATTTACCTTGACTTTGTGACCTGAATATTAGGAAATTGTCTGCCTTGTGTACACTGACGTATTGGCCTAGACATGATAGTAAGTTGACTGTTTAATTTTATACGACAGTAAGGACATGACATCTGCGTAATTAGATGCGCAATTGAACTTGTTAGTTGACCAGTGTTACCCCTAGTGTACCCTCTGAGTCCAGTATAAATATGGTTGTGTATGTGCTAGTGTAAAGACTGATGTTGTATTGTATTATATTATATGTATATAGGATATTGGATTGTTCTGCGCGACTTCTGAAGCAGGTTATTGGTACTACGCAGCTTTCTTGCCAGGCAAGTATATCTAGCCATTGTACTGTTATTCATATTCCATATGTTGCATGCATCTTTATTTTTGTCATTTAGTTCATATATTTTAAACTGCTATATAAATTGCGCGTCCAAGAAAACTTGGGTGCAACGACGGTGTCGTCGTGATCTGTTTTTATTATGTATATGCATTGACCTTATTTATGAGACTGCCCCATTATCATGAAGCATCATTAGGTTTCATTAGCCGTGACACAGTTATTACATGAGTTGTGAGTCTCATATAGATCACGGACTTGCGTGCAGGGTTTGGCCTCGTGTACGTATGGGACGTGCGTTAGGGATAACTGCTGTTAGAAACTTTGCATGCTAGTAGACTTGGCAATTATTAGAGGTATTATCGTGTCATGGATATGACATGCTTAGAGCATGGGGTGGGGAGAACAACAAGTAAGGCGTGTGGGCTCCATTGTACTTTTTTTTTAACCCGAACGCTCCGTCTGAGATACGGGCGGTGATGACCCTATATATTATATATTATCAAGCGGCCTCTGCCATTCAAAAGGTGACATGCTTTTAGGCCCCTGAATCTCCAAGAGAATCATGCCAATCCTATTTTAGCCAGATAACCCACGTGTTGGAAAAGTTGTTCTTAAACTGCATTCACTTAGACGGTTAGGTGACCCCATTAGATGTTTATTTCATTACTTATTGGCATGCTTCTATGTATTTTGTTATGTCCCTCTGAGGACCTGGTCCCTTTCCAGGTATAGATGTTCATGAGTATTCACAGGAGCGCAGATCCGGACTTGCCGCTGTATTTCGAGGAGGTCTTCTCTTCGAGTCTCAGTGATTGTTAGTTGTTATACTTATATTCTGTTTTCTTTTATATTCTAGTTCGGCAGTGGATTTGTTTCCATCCGACTGTCCTCTTTAGATACTTCATATTGAGATCTAGTTATATAGATATTGGTTATTTATTTATTTATGTTTTCTGTGAATGAGATTTAGATTGTACCCTGTGACGTGATAGTTTTTACCACTTGTGAATTGTTATTCATATTATAGCGTACGCATATGTTATGGTTTCCATATATTAGAGTTGCCATATACATGCGGCTGACATGCTTACGTGTCCTAGTCCTACGTATTTTGGGACTGGGGCATGACATATTTTTAGTGGTGGCCCATGCAGGTCGAGAGTATATTGTCTCGGTTACGTTACTGTACCGAGCAAGCCTGCAAATAGGATTAGACTATAGGATCTCATCCACATATTCGACTTCCCTCTTCATTTCTTTTCTAAATTCTATGACTCACATTTCTTCCAATCCATTTAAATAAATGCATCATGCTTGATTTATGTGCTTCCCTACTAGTTCCTTGAGTATAGGCCTCTCCTAGAATATAGGAATCCTTGTTGTTAGGATGATAATTAGGGTAACATTTCTATTAAGAACACAACTAGAATATATTGACACATCACTAAGTTTAGAAAACATAATAAACCCTAGCATCCTTATCTATAGATTAATTGACCACTATCCCTTGATATATTTATGAAGGACTTGAGAGTAGTATAGACACTACTAGAGTTAGTTAGAAATTTGACCACATTGTTTGACCTTAGTATTGAGGAACCAATAAAAATCCAAGATTGAACACTAGGACTAAAATTAACTTTTATAGTGAGATAGTATTATAGAACTATAAATTTAGATTCTTGTCCTGATACTAGCAGACAGTACCTTAGGAAGCCAAGAGGAACGAATATAATATTTTCCTCAATCAAACCTCGAACACAGATATTAGCATACCACCTTCCCCTCAGGAAACCATGATCATTATCAAGAGTCTTTCTATTTTTCTAAGTTCATATCTTGTTCCTCTGCAATCTTAGCGCTCGCTATTTGAGCGAAGACTAATTATGCTTTTCTTTTTCTTTCTTTTAACTCGTGCCACCTGATCCTTCGGATTATAGGCCAAGTAATTTCTTTTATGTTAGGATATATATTTTGCTAGGATTACAATTGTAATATTAAATTTTGAAATTATGTGCCTTGTAGTTAGAACCTGATAGTTGAGTTGTTCATTTAGATTGTGATGATTATCCTCTAGTTGTAGATCCCGTAAATTATATCCATAACTCAATACAAGTTATACCCTCTCTCACTTAAAGGCCAGTAACTTTTCCATTCTTACTATTGACACTTGTTCTATAAGCACTATGATTAAGACTTAAGATGGCCATTACCTATATAATGCAATAGGATACCCTAATAAGTACCAAGATCTTTTCCTCGTATACCCTAATAAGAGTTCTACTTTATTTACAAGTGCAAGGTTACCTTATAGAATTTCCTTTAAGACTGTCATAAAATAATTCAAGTACATAGTCCTCTTGACACACTAATGAAGTATAATAGAATAATACCAACTATAGACTTGCATAAGAAGATAATGTTTATTAAAACTGTAGAACTTAGAAGCCTATACCCCTATTTGGTCGACTAGCGACTTAAACAAAGAGTTAGTATGACAACTGTAGAGACTGTAGAGTCTTATCTTCTTTGTGAACTTGAATTATTTTGTACCTTCTTTCATCATAATCCAGCATATTTATATTTTCTAAACTATATTGACTTATGCTGCTATTATAGCTTAGTTTTGCAAGCTTACTCTTCTATCGAGCTTGATCATGATATATGTATTATTGGGTCGACACACTAATACATTTCAGAATTAGTGTATTATGGTCTAATCAACCTTAGTGCGCTTGGTTCGCCCTTCGCATGACTACTTATGTGGAATAAGATATATAGTTGACTAGTAGACGAATATACTTACCCCTAGATGTGTCTGAGCATATCGTATCGATTACATAACTATACTGATACGAGCATGCGAATAAGAATTTAGCAAATAGGATTTCAATCCATAACTGCCTTGACATTCCCATTTGAATTCTTTAAACGCCCTGATCCCCATACTTGTATTCTATTACCTCCCCCTTGAACTCTTTATTATTGTTCTCCATCTTCCCCTATTTTGGAAAGACGAACGCTCGTGCTTGGTATAAGTTTGATATACAGATAGTACTAGATATACCCATAGGCCAACCGTATTATTTAGTGACTATCTTTTGTAAATAAGGGCATATCATATATGATATAATTTGTGTGTTAAAACTTGTGAGGATTGAATAACATGATTAAATAAATTAAGGAATAGTTTTTTTTTAAATGTATAGCCTTATGTGATAGATAGGTAAATTCTAAGTTGGGTAGAAGTCGCATTGCTAACTTAAGGAGAAATTCCTTTAGATTGTGATCAAGTAAGATTAGATAGAGAAACCCTGCCTTATTTTAATTTCGAGGACAAAATTATTTTAAGTTGGGTAGATTGTAAACCCCCTCACCCAAAATTAGGCATACTTGGCTTAGATAGTGAAACTATGGCTAGTTGAGTCCAATTAGAAATAGAACACGACAATTTATTTAAATTTATAATATTTATACCACTTAGCGCACCTTACTGTTGCTTCGATAATTGGAGCACTACACTAGCCATTGCCTTCCTACAAATTTTATATTCTTGTCCTAGACATGCCAGTCATCTATTCTGACCTTTGTGTAACTTATAATAATGCTCTCTTGTGCTACATTTTAGTCGCACAATATTCGTCGCAGATGTTATTATTTAATTCTATATAAATATGACTTTGTGTCCTTGTGCGTTCCAATCAAAATTGGAGACACAATCTTGACCCATTTCGTGTAACCCAATTTATGATAATATTCTATTATGAGCCCTCTAGGTCCATGACACTTATGTCCCACCTAATTTTAGCCCCATGTACTTCTAATCAATTCAAGAACACCTTGCGCATTAATTTTAATTAATGTAATCCAATTTTCATCTTTGTGCAATTTTCTAATTGTTGGGCGCTTTTATTCCAAAAACGGATTGAGGTGTCCACACCATTGGACAATATATGAAGAAACCCATTTTTTCCTTCATTATTTGGTCATATAAATTTTCCCCATGAATTTTCGGAATGTCCAACGTGCAACATCGCCCCCTCATTTAACCATATTATTGCATTTTAAACAATGTAAATTATAGCCTCCAAACATCCCCATGTGAGGCCAAGGCCCAACCCCAAGAGGATGTTGACCAATCCCACCTATCTAGGTCAACCCCAACCATAAATTCTACATATATATATACATATATATATATATATATATATATATATATATATATATATATATATATATATATATATCATTTTTTCTTTTTTTCCAAAACCCAAAACCCAAACTCTATTCCTAGCCGACCTCCGCCATTTCCTGTTCACCCTCCCCTTCAACCCGACGCCGCTGCAACCTCGCTCCGAGCCTTGCCTGAGGACTTCCCAACCACGGCTGCTCCTTCTCCGTTCTTCTCCAGCAGCTCACCATCCTCGCTGGACTCCCCCATCACCACCACCATTAACATCATCTTCCACCGGACTCCTCCATCTCCTCCACGCTGAACCACCAACGCCGCGGCCACCCCGTCTCCTCTGGTCCCCTTTCACCCGACGAGCCCCGGCCAGACCTCGTCGAGCCTCGCCCGCCGGTCATCTCCCTCTCTCCACCTGCACTCCAACCCGCCGACCGCCTGATCCCGACACCGCTGCACCACACAGCAGCCCGTCTTATCCCCGGTTTCCCTGTTCACCACCACCATCTCCCTCGCCCAGAACTTCACAACTTCCCCCGCCTGACTCCTCCCCGCCGGACTCGACCACGATGCCACCCAGGCCAACACCACCACACCACCAGTACCACCGTTCACCTCTTCCTCGCTGCTCACCACTGCCATCAATACCACCATTAACCTCCTCCGCCGCACCTCCCTCTGCAACGACACCACCACCCCACCTCCCTCTGTCATTTTCCTTTCCCTCGTCGACTTCATGGCCAAACTCAGGCGAGAAGTCATCATTATCATCAACATCATTACCCCATCATCCCTGTTATCATCACCATCACCATCATCACCCCATCATCATCATCACCCCATCATTATCATCACCCCATCATTATCATCACTCCATTATCACCATCATCCTTATCATCATCATCTCCAATCATTATCATAATCATAATTACCATCATCATCATCGTAATCTCCATCATCATCATAATCATCATCCCCATCACCAAAAAAATTATCACCACTGTTATCATCTTATCATCATCATCTCATCATCATTATCCCATCATCTCATCATCATCATCTCTTCATCTCACTATTACCCTCATCATCACCATCATCGTGTTCATCGTGGACCCGTCACCCTCGTCGAAGACAACCTGCAGTATCACCCCCGATTCTTGTGTCCATGCACGCTAAACCCGAGGTTCGAACCTGTCCCTCTTATTTTTATGTGTGCTTGTGTGGATAATGTAGGGTTATAGCATATTGTCTTAGTTTAGTGGTTATGAGTTCAGACCGTGTCGAAGAACCCAAACTCGTATACGTATACGTACGCATATGCATATATTATTCAATTGGTATATATAAATATATATTTAGTATATATATTCAAATGGGTATGTATATAAATTATTGGTTATATTATTATATAAATATATGGATATATATATAAGTAGGTAATTAGATGATAATAATAATTATGGCAATATATGTGTTTATTTGCTGTACGACCCTAGGACACCGTGGATTTTGCCCGCATATTTACCTTGACTTTGTGACCTGAATATTAGGAAATTGTCTACCTTGTGTACACTGACATACTGGCCTAGACATGATAGTAAGTTGACTGTTTAATTTTATACAACAGTAAGGACATGACATCCGTGTAATTAGACACGCAATTGACCTTGTTAGTTGACCAGTGTTACCCCTAGTGTACCCTCTGAGTCCAGTGTAAATATGTTTGTGTATGTCCTAGTGTAATGACTGATGTTGTATTGTATTATATTATATGTATATAGGATATTAGATTGTTCTGCGCGACTTCTGGAGTAGGTTATTGGTACTACGCAGCTTTCTTGCCAGGCAAGTATACCTTGCCATTGTACTGTTATTCATATTCTATATGTTGCGTGCATCTTTATTTCTGTCATTTAGTTCATATATTTTAAACTGCTATATAAACTGTGCGTCCAAGGAAACTTGGGTGCAACGACGGTGTCGTCGTGATCTTTTTTTATTATGTATATGCATTGACCTTGTTTATGAGACCGCTCCATTATCATGAAGCATCATTAGGTTTCATTGGCCGTGACACAGCTGTTATACGAGTTGTGAGTCTCATATAGATCACAGACTTGCGTGCAGGGTTTGGCCTCGTGTACGTATGGGACGTGCGTTAGGGATAACTGCTGTTAGAAACTTTGCGTGCTAGTAGACTTGGCAGTTATTAGAGGTATTATCGTGTCATGGATATGACATGCTTAGAGCATGGCATGGGGAGAACAACAAGTAAGGCGTGTGGGCTCCGTTACACTTTTTTTTGTAACCCGGACGCTCCACCGGAGATACGGGCGGTTATGACCCTATATATTATATATTATCAGGCGGCCTCTGCCGTTCAAAAGACGATATGCTTTTTTGGCCCCTGAATCTCCAAGAGAATCATGCCAATCCTATTTTAGCCAGATAGCCCATGCGTTGGGAAAGTTATTCTTAAACTGTATTCACTTAGACGGTTAGGTGACCCCATTGGATGTTTATTTCAGTACTTATTGGCATGCTTCTATGTATCTTGTTATGTCCCTCTGAGGACCTGGTCCCTTTCCAGGTGTAGATGTTCATGAGTATTCGTAGGAGCGTAGATCCGGACTTGCCACTATATTTTGAAGAGGTCTTCTCTTCGAGTCTCAGTGATTGTTAGTTGTTATACTTATATTGTATTTGTTTTATATTCTAGTTCGGCAGTGGATTTGTTTCCATCCGACTGTCCTCTTTAGATACTTCATATTGAGATCTAGTTATACATATATTGGTTATTATTTATTTATGTTTTCTGTGGGTGAGATTTAGATTGTACCCTGTGACTTGTGATAGTTTTTATCACTTGTGAATTATTATTCATATTACAGCGTACGCATGTGTTATAGTTTTCATATATTGGAGTTGACATATACATGCGGCTGGCATGCTTACGTGTCCTAGTCCTACGTATTTTGGAACTGGGGCATGACAGGGCGTAACCATGTAATCGTGCCCAAATATCCGGGTGCGGATTGTGACACATTTTTAGTGGTGGCCCATGCAGGTCTAGATTCGCAAGTAGTGCGATATTGTAGTTGTGCTCGCCTAGAGTACTATTATGAGCATGCTTTAGGAAATATAATTTAGGCTGAGAGTTTACTCAATCACACCTAGAAAAATTCCAAAATCTGTTTTGCAAATCCTTATCTATTGAATATTGCTTTACTTTGAATAAATTATGTCCTTCTTTGATGATATCGTATCATATTTAATATTGATTCCTTATTTCAGTCTATCTTCAGGATGCCGCCGAAGACGCGTTTCCAGTGCTCAAGTGCCGCGATAGTATGATCAGTCACATAATCACATATGAGGATAGCACCCTCAGACGATGGTCCAGCTCCTACGTTCAGGAGGTCAGCTTTATCGTTCTAGGTGGGCGTATCAGCAACAGCTTTTGGAGGTTCTCCACCTTTGGTACCGAGGACAGCACAGACAGTTCCAGGAAATCTTCCACCACCACCACCTGCAGTTGATCAGACGCAGATATTCATGCTCTTCTAGCAGATGATGGAGGTGCAGCAGCGTCTGTCAGAGGTCCTGCGACAGGGCGTAGAGAATGCTCACTAGATCGCACTTGTAGCAATTGAGAGAGCTTCCACAGTCCAGCCACAGATGGCACCACCTCAGTTTATTCCTCAACAGCCGTGGCCGAGGACCATCATAGACTTCAAGAGGATGGGCCCAAAGGACTTCAGAGGCACAAAGAAAATCCTTTATGTGGATGATTGGATCGAGGACATCGAACAAAACCTGCAGCTGGCACAGATTCCAGAGATATTGCAGATAGAGGCAGCGGGGTGCATGATGTTCGACATTGCTTTGACATGGTTCAGGATAGACCCCAGGATTATAGTATTAGGACTCACTTAGGAAGCATTCAAACAACTTTTCTAGGAGAAGTTCTTCCCATAAGTGGCTCTGACATCCTTAGAGAGCCAGTTCCAGTACCTCGTCCAGGAAGGTACGTCGGTGGATGAGTATATGACAGAGTATTGTCGACTAGGTCACTTCATGGAGGGCCATAACCCCAAAGTTAGAGCTAGGAAGTTCAGAAAGGGCCTGAACTGGGAGGTCAAATCCCACATAAATGGAGATCCTACCGCCACCTTCGAGGAGATTCTCAGACAGGCGCAGCGAGCAGAGGATAACTTAGAGCTTGGCTCTAAGAGGCCGAGAGACACGGGAGGATCCAGTACCAATACGGGTCCAGCAAAGAGGCCTCACTTCCAGCAACAGCACCAGAGGTACTATCAGCATCCGAGGCAGCAGTATCACGGGCCAGCTAGAGCCTCGGTACAGCAGATGCCCCAGATCCAAAGGGCAGCAGTTCCTTGTACTTTCTGTAAGAAGCAAGGACACGAATGGGATGCATGCAGGATGAGACTAGGCCAGTGCTTATTCAACGGATCGAGAGATCATCAGTTGAGAGCTTTTCCTAAAGTCCCAACTCGTCCAGTTCAGGGCGGAGGTCAGGCACAGAGAGCACCCGCTAGACCACCAGCGGGACAACAGAGAGGACCTCTACCACCGAGCAGCAGCAGTTTGCTCAGCATAAGAAGTAGAGAGGTGCATAGTGACGGGGAAAGATTTTGCCTTGACTGTCGAGAAGGAGGAGCTAGTTGGCGATGTCATCTCAGGTTTGGTTTATCTTGATTCCTTTCCAGCTCATGCTTTATTTGATTTTGGTGCTTCTTATAGTTTTGTATCTGTATCTTTTGCTTTGAGACATCGTCTTAAGTCTGAACCATTGGCGAGGACTTGCAAGATCACGACCGGGAGTGGCATTATCATGGTCAGTGATGTTTGCAAGAACCAAAAAGTTTATTTGGGAGGCCGAGAGTTGAGCGTATGTCTACTCGTAATGCCACTTTTGAGTTACGATATAGTACTCGGGATGGATTGGTTGAGTAGGCATCATGATAGTATCGATTATCGTGGAGGCAGAGTTTTATTTCAGATGCCAGGAGAGCCGGAGTTCGAGTTCGCCAGGGGAGCAGCAGGGCAGAGCGAAGGCAATTTCTGTGGAGCTTTGGTAGAAGGGAAGGAGCCGCCACATCCGTTGATTGCAGAGTTCATGGATGTCTTTCCAGAGGAGTTGCCGGGATTGCCACCAGACAGAGATATAAAATTCTCTATAAATTTTGTGCCAGATGCAAAGCCAATATCTCAACACGTCTATAGAGTAAACAATAGCGAACCGGCAGAGTTGAAGAAGCAGGTGGATGAGTTGCAAGACAAGGGCTTTATCCGTTCCAGTTCATCACCATGGGGTACTCCAGTACTTTTTGTACCAAAGAAGGATGGATCGGTACGTATATGTATCGACTACAGGGCACTTAACAACCTCACTATCAAGAACAAATACTCGTTGTCGCAGATTGATGATTTGTTTGACCAGTTGAGCGAAGCGAAGGTATTCTCAAAGATAGACTTGAGATTGGGGTACCACCAAGTGAAAGTGAAGAAGGAAGACATCCCAAAGACAGTTTTCATGACTCGTTATGGGCAATTTGAGTTCTTGATGATGTCGTTTGGGTTGACCGATGCCCCAGCATTGCTCATGAACCTGATGAACAAGGTGTTTCATCAGTACCTGGATCAGTTTGTTGTGGTCTTCATTGATGATATTCTGATATATTCAAAGATCCTAGAAGAGCACGAGCAGCACTTGAGGATAGTTCTAGAGACCCTCAGGAAGGAGAAACTGTATGGCAAGCTATCAAAGTGTGAGCTCTTCCTTGATAAGGTTGAATTCCTCGGGCATATTATTATAGGAGATGGGATCTCAGTGGACCCGAAGAAGATTTTAGTAGTTGAGTCATGGTCTACCCAGAGTTCAGTAGCAGAGATCAGGAGTTTTTTTGGATTAGCAGGCTACTATCGGAGGTTTGTTCAGGACTTTTCCAGACTTGCAAAGCCAATGACTAGACTAACCAGGAAGGACGTGGAGTTCATCTAGACTGAGATTGTCAGTCAGCATTTGAGGAGCTGAAGAAGAGGTTGACTACAGCTCCAATATTGACATTGCCATCAGGAGCAGGAGGATTTTCCATATACAGTGATGCATCAGGTAAGGGTTTGGGTTGTATGCAATATTCTAAATTGCGCTAGGCGTAGTCGGTTCGTTTTTGGACCGCCTAGCGCCTAGGGCGCCTAGGCGGCGCCTAGGCGCCGAACTGGTTTTTTTTTTTTTTTTTTTGTAGGGTTTGTTTCTCATACTCTGAATTTTAAGTTTTTTTAAAAACTAATATGAGTTTTATTTCTTTTTTGAACTGCAGTTCGAAGGTGGAGGAGCTTGAGAGGTGCTTGGTTGCAACAATTCAAGTGTTCCTTACATATGATATGAGAGACTGTAAATATGAGAGACTGTTGTAATTATAAATAACTAAATATGAGAGACATTTAAGTGCTTGGTTCCATATGACATTCCCTTCTCTCTTAGACCATATATTAGCCTTCTGTTTGTCCAAAAAAGTTAGATGTAATTCCCCACAACTAGAAAGCCATTACAAATCATATACCAATTTGCCACAGTGTGCAAGTGCTTGGGTGTGTATAGCCTCTCAATTAACATTTGATAGTTCAAGTCAAATGAACAACTCCAACCCTCCTGTTTATACATACTTAAAATCAAATCACTAAAGAAATGAAATTACCTCCTCATGCAAATCCCTCAAAAATTGAACAAACTTCTCATACTTGATCCTTTGCTTTCCATCCTTGTCGAAGAAGTACTCAAGTACACCTGCTCTTTCAACAGACTTGTGAGCTCTAAGACCAAAACGTAGCCCATTGCTATGAGCCCCCTGTCTGTTATGAGACCGCATCCATGCCATTACTTTTTTAAACTCCTTGCTTTCAATCTCTCTGCAGAATTACATAATCAATTAAACTAAACTTAGATGCAGTACAAGTTGTAACGTAAAAAATGTATGAGAAATTTAATCAAAAATAAAAATGGAAGCAAGGTCCAATCTACTCACGAAGACTGGTTATTAATCTGGACTTCAATATTAGTTTAACTGCAAGTGAATTGTCACAAGTAAACCAACAAAAAGTACAAACAACAAGTTCATATAGAGTAATACTTCATAACAATTCGCAACAAAACTTTAATTCCTGATATCATGTGTAAGAAACAATAAATACAAAGAAATATAAGTATGCATACATTAAGCTGCTAATGTTCCATTTTCACAGCATATAAAAGAAACAACAACACAACCATTATTCCAAATATCGGAGGTGATCTCATGAAACCTTATCTTCCATTTAACTCACAGTAAGTCATTCAATATAGGTGCAGTGATGTACCACTGAGTTACAAGAAAAATATAACAAAGACAGATAATAAAGCATATATAGAACAGAACCCAGGAATGCTATTTTGGAACTGGCTCTGAAAGTGGAGAAATATGTAAGGTACCCAATAATAATCAGGCTTCAAAAACAGCCTGGTGATGAACTTCAAAAACAGCCACTGGACATGAAAGATTCACATCACAAGATTTACAACTACCTTAACAGAACAATTTCTACACTAACTGCAACTAACTGGAAATGGATTAGTACTTAAAAAGTAAAAAGTAAAAACAGAACAATATCTACACTAACTGCAGCTAACTGCAGCAGGATATTTAGCATCTTTATTGTCACTCCATAGTCCATACATGAAAGATTCACATCACAAGATTTACAACTACCAGTCTACCAACAAAGTAACATGATAACATCCACCATTAACACATTAAAACATATCCAAAACCAAAAGCACCAAAACATAACATATCCAACAAGATGAGATTCACAACTACCAGTCTACCAACACATTAAAATTTCTAAGTTCTAAACATTGAAGTCGAACTCCTCGTCTCCATAATTTTCCAACACATGCTCTTCATCGGACTCAAATTAAACATTGATTGGATCCTCCTCATCTTCTGATTCAAAATCATCTTCATGAAGTTCCCTCACTCTAGAACTTCTACGGAGTTGTAGCATTTCGTCAGCTCCGGATGCATCACCGACCGTTTGCCAAGTAAGACCAGTTCCAGGCTCAGCTTCATCATCATCACCCCCGTCAACAATCCATGCTTGTGCACTACTAGCATCACTTGCTAGAAGCACATCAACTTTCTTCTCTTGCTCCCTTTTGTGCTTGTTCGTCAATTTTGCATTAAATTGGACATAAACTAGATTGTTCAATCGATTAACATCTAGTCTATTCCTTTTCTTCGTATGTATCTACAAAAGTCAATAAGTGGTTACTAGTTAGAACTTAGAACAAAATTAAATATGTGAATAATGAAATAAATATTTGAACACTACGAAGTACGAACCCCTTCAAAAGTGCTCCAGTTTCTTTCACACCCAGATGAACTAGTGGCTAACCACAAGATTCTTCTAGCAAGCCTTTGCAAATTAGGCGTTTGATGTCCAAAATTTGACCACCAGTTTGCTGCTTAGAATAATGAAGATATCAGGGTCAGTATAGTCAGTGACTCAGTAGTCAGTATACAAATTTCAAATTTGACTATACAAATTTCAAATTTTAAATTTTTTACCTGGATCAAAAGCTTCATAATTTTCTTGACATCCTTTTAATGCCAAAGCTTTACGAAAATCTCCCTCTCTATTCTTATATTTTGGCAACTCCATATTTATAAGCTCATTTTGCATGTCAATATCATCAGTAAAAAAAGTCTCCATACAGTTTAGAACCCCTTCTGTGACAACTTCATCAAATTGAATGTTGTTATCCTTGTAAAAGTAATAAGGATTCAAGAGGTAGGCCATCAAATGTAATGGACTATCTAGCCTATTAGCAATTCGTGCATTAATAATATCCCAAACAACTTGATAGTTTCTCTCAAGATTATTTGAGGCTTCTTTTATATCTTGCTTCGCCCGCAAAAGCTCTCCGTATAAAAAGCCCATGGATGGCTTTCTATCCCCATCAACAATTCTGAGTACTCTAACTAGAGGTGCAAAAACCTTCAAACATAATGTCACACCATTCCAGAAGCTCATGCTCAACACGGTAGAGTAGGCACTTTTTCCCTTGACAGTCTTGGACCATTTACAATTCTCCCATTCACTGCTAGTAAACATTGCTCTTAATTGGCCCTTTTTCTCTACCAAACTCTGCAAAGTGAGGAAGGAAGAAGCAAATCTGGTGACTCCAGGTCTGACTATGTCCCTCTTCTTGGTAAATGACCTCATTAAGGCTAAGGTCTTATGGTGTGCATATATGAAGATAGTGAATGTCTTGGCTTGATCAATGATTTTCTTGTACTTAGACAGTTTTCCAATGCTTTCAAGCATGAGATTGATAGTGTGAGTAGCACATGAGGTCCAAAATATATTTGGCCTCTTATCTTTCAATAACTTGGCAGCTCCCATATTGTTAGCAGCATTGTCTGTTACTATTTGAATCACTTTTGGAACCCCAACTTCTTCAATGCATTTGTCAATATACTCAAAAATGACTTCACTTGTATGTGCCTCATCCGAAGATTCCTTAGAGGAAAGAAAAATAGTACCCACCCTCGAATTCACACATAAGTTCATGATGCTCCTTCTTTTTCTGTCAGTCCAAGCATCTGTCATTATGGAGCACCCATTTAGGTCCCATTCTTCTTCATGTTCCTTCATTAGATTTTTAGTTCTCTCAACCTCTTCCTTCAATAATGGCTCTCTCAGTTCATATTGACTAGGAGGTTTAAAACCGGGTCCAAATTGACCGACCGCCTCAACCAACATTTTGAAGCTATCATTATCAATAGCATGAAAAGGTATACCCGCTTCATACACCCATCTCGCACAATATCTTCTCACAGCATGTGTTCTTTCTTT
Organism: Iris macrosiphon; assembly: GCA_036927795.1. NCBI lineage: Eukaryota > Viridiplantae > Streptophyta > Magnoliopsida > Asparagales > Iridaceae > Iris > Iris macrosiphon. The sequence goes on from JAYESA010000009.1 coordinate 156,072,173, forward strand.
AAATAGAGCTTCACTGATATTTGTTGTCTTTGTGTCTTTCCCACACTCAAAGAAGCTGAAGGGTTGATGGAAGATGCAAATTTATCCATTGGGCCAAGAGGATGAGGTTGTCTCGAGCTTCCTAGCACTTCAACTTCTTCTTCACCATCCCCTCCCTTTGTAATATTCACCTCCGATCTCATCACCTCTTCTTCCATTCTCTTATTTTTTTTCTTGTTCTTTCCCTCGGCTATTGCATTCTTACATTTAACTTTATCATCTGGTGTAGACTTCGGACATGCAGACACATTCCCAGAAATATGGGCAATGTGTTCCTTTATCCTATAAGCTCCTCCGGACATTATCTTCAAACATAATTTACATTGCACTCTATCCACATTCATTGGATCAACTAGCATTCCATAATTCCATCCGATATCATTTGATTTTCGTTTCAGTATTATGGCGGACTCGGATGAGGGTTGGGCAGCAACACTACCCACACTAGCCGAGCCAGAGGCTGCCGTAGAGGACATAATTTGTCAAAACTGCAAAAAAAATTAAGAAAGAAACAATTAAATCATCTAAACAATTGAATCACAAATTGCCAAATTCACAAACAGAGATTTAGATAAAAAAATTTACAAATGAATGAATGATCTACTAGTTAGTTAGTTCAGATTCTTCAGAATCCAGATTGTTTCATTGTTCAGTACAGAAAAACAAATTAAAATTAGTGAATCAGTGACACACTGACAGTTATGAATGTAGTGACAGTGTGACACACTGACAGAAAAAGAAATCAGTGACAGTTACAAATTACAGAGTTCAGAAAAATTCAAAAATTAAATCACTAATAGTAGAAGGAAGGAGAAATCTTCTGATAGTTCAGTTCAGTAATTCAGTGTTCAGTTCAGAAAAATAACAGAAAAACAACAGTATTCATAGTCCAGTTACAGTATTTGAGTGTTCAGTTCAGTTCAGAAAAATAATAGTGTTCAATGTTCACTCTTTTTTCTGTACGACAGAGTCACGAGACTCACGAGTCCACGACTACAGAGTCTACACGAGACTCACAAGTCCAACAAAAAAATTACACAAGGAAAAATCGAAGAAAGAGAATGATTCATACCTGAGTTGAGGTCCTGGAGTCGACACGAGAACTGAAGAGGGCAGCTGAAGTCGACACGAGGTCCTGGAGTCGACACGAGATCCCTGGAGTCGATACGAGATCCTGGAGTTGACACGGGAAGGAGATCTGAAGAGGGCTCGACACTGTGGAGAGGTAAAGTGAAGACGACGACGGTGGAGGACGGTGAAGAACGACGGAGTCGACGACGGTGAGTCGACGACGGTGGGATTAGGGTTTTCCTCCCCCCTTTTCTTTTTTTTCTTTCTTCTGTTCTGCTGCAGTTGTGTGAATCGAGTGCGGGGCATGGAAATTAGGTTTTTTTTTCCCAAACCGTCGGTTCAGTGGCCCTTTACTGTACACCGAACTGAACCGACTTGGTCCAATTTGGGCCGAACCGGTCCGACTTGCTCCGAATTGGGCCGAACTGGGCCGACTTGCTCCGATTTGGGATTTGATGAACCAATTTTGCACATTTCGGTTCATTTTGGCTCCGCCTGGCGGCTAGGCGGCGCCTAGGCGCCCGAATTGGGCGATATTTAGAACACTGGTTGTATGTTACAGCAGAACGTGAAGGTGATTGTCTATGCTTCCAGGCAATTACGCCCGCATGAGAAGAACTATCCTACCCATGACTTGGAGTTGGCAGTAGTTATCATTGCTCTTAAATTGTGGAAACACTACTTGTATAGAGAGAGAGTGGAAATCTTTACAGACCACAAGAGCTTGAAGTATGTATTTACATAAAAAGAGCTCAACATGAGGCAGCGACGATGGTTGGAGTTGATGAAAGACTTCAATATTTCTTTACAGTACCATCCAGGGAAGGCCAACGTAGTCACGGATGCCTTGAGCAGGTATCCCGTGGCTAAGTACTTGATGAGAGACAGACATTTATTGGCCGATCTTGTCAATTTGGGTATTTAGGTATTAGTTCTTGGAGTCGCAACACAGATATGGGGACTTCAGCTACAGTCGGAGCTGATGAACCGGATTAGAGCCAGACAGTACAAGGATTGTCTTTGAGGAGCATCAGAGCACAGGTCCAGATCGGGTTGGCAGAAGACTTCAGCATCACATATGATGGATTATTGCGGTACGGTACCAGATTGTGTGTACCGAGTAGAGCATTGCGTGAGGAGATTCTTCAGGAGGCACATCGATCTCAGTACTTTATACATCCAGGTGCCAACAAGATGTATAGAGATATGAGAGAGCATGTATGGTGGTATGGTATTAAGCGGGAGGTAGCTAGCTTTGTATCTAGATGCTTGGTTTTCCAGCAGGTAAAGGTGGAGAGACAGAGGCCAGGTGGATTATTTCAGCCTTTACCCATTTCAGAGTGGAAATGGGAGCATGTGACCATGGATTTTATTTCAGGACTTCCGCATTCTCCAGGAGGTAAAGATACGATTTGGGTCATCGTGGACAGGTTGACCAAATCAGCCCATTTTCTATCATTCAAAGTGGATACATCTACTGAGAAGCTTGCAAATATGTATGTATGCCAGATAGTCAGATTATACGGTATTCCAGTGAGCATAGTCTCGGATCGGGATAGTCGCTTCATGTCCCACTTCTGGAGGAGTTTGCAGGCTAGCTTGGGCACTCAGATAAAGTTCAGTACCGTATATTACCCTCAGACCGATGGGCAGTCGGAGAGGACTATTCAGACTCTCGAGGGCATGCTATGCATCTGTGTTTTGGATCTTGGAGGTTCTTGGGAGGATCATCTTCACTTGATAGAGTTTTCGTATAACAACAGCTACCAAGCCAGTATCGAGATATCACCATTCGAGGCGTTGTATGGACGGAGATGCCACACTCCATTATCATGGGATGATGTTGGTGAAAAAGCTTTATTCGGACCAGAGATGGTAGTGGATGCAGCTGAGAAAGTAAAACTCACTAGGGATAGACTTCTAGTGGCGCAGGACAGACATTGAGCTGATAGCCACCGGAGACCTTTGGAGTTTGAGGTATAAATTTTTGTTCTGCATTGCTTATGATTGATTATTTATTTTGTTAGAGTGCTAAGGTTGTGTTTCGTGCTAGGTTGGAGGTTTGGTTTTCTTGAGGATTTCTCCGATAAGTGGCATGATTCATTTCGGTATAGGCGGAAATCTTAGTCCATGATTCATCAGACCTTTCAATATTCTTGAGAGGGCTGGTACAGTTTCATACGAACTAGACTTGCCACCTTCATTGGAGGAAGTGCACAACGTGTTTCACGTGTCGCAGCTGAGAAGGTATATGGCAGATCCCAGTCATGTGTTGGATCACTCGGAGATCGAGGTGGGCCCTAATCTTAGCTATTCAGAGCAGCCAGTTGAGATTCTGGATCGGAGAAAGAATGTATTGAGGAACCAGACGATTCCTTAGTACGCATCGCGTGGAGGTATCACGCATCGGGAGAGAGTACCTGGGAGCGAGATACCCAGATGCGCGAGCGATATCCATATTTGTTCGAGCCGTGAGGTATAATTCTTTCTTGCATTATATTATTTTCTTTTGGTAGTTAGTTTCTTCCTTAATTTTGAGGACAAATTTTTTTTAAGGTGAGTAGGATTGTCACATCAAGGGTAGTTTGGTAATTAACACAAATATTTTATTTTTAGGATTTGTTGTATTTAAATATTGTGCATGTGTATTATTTATTTATTGTTAGATGCTAGATTATTGTGGACTTATGTAGTGGACCTAACTATTTAATGAGATTCATGAAACCAATAATTTAGTTTAGATTGAGCCCATTAATTAGGCACATGGATTAGGAGGATGGATTAAATTAGTGAAACCATTAGACTAGAACCTTCCCCCTTAATTAATTTCTTTATGAGAGGCCCCAAGGGATATTTTGGATATTTCATAATTGCTTGGGTAAGGGGTATATGGCCGGCCACATGAGGAGGAGAGAGAGTGTCTCTCATTTTATTTGGTTCATTCCAATTAGATCTACATTTTCCCCCCTTTTCAAATTCCTTCACTCCCTCACCAATTTCTCCATAATTTTCCTTCCTATTCTTCAATTGAGACTACTAAAATAATGATCTACAAGAAAAAATAAAGAGCAACAAGGAGGAGGCCAAGATATACAAGGAGGAGCTATATTTCTACATTTGGAGATTTTTATTAGGAATCCATCTTCCAATAGGTATATTTCAGTTTTTTCTCTTATAGTAGCTTCTAAATCTGATATTTAACTATGAGAAATCACCCCACATGCATAGGCTACCCATAGGAATTGGTTTTAGGTTCATAGGAGACCTATGAACCTAAATTATGTATGTTTTTGTGTTAATTTTGGGAGAATTCTCAGATTGGCACATGTGATGCTTGTCAATTGGTCAAATAGATCAATATAACATATGATTGCTTGTTTGTGACTAGTGTCGTGTCCACAATTGGGTACGTGTAGGCCGTATCTCGTTAATTTGACAATACGGGTTAATTTTGGGGGTCTTCCTCCGACACGGGGATTTGTGCATATTAATTCTTGACAAGGACACGTAGTTGTTATTATTATTGTTTGTATTAGTCATAATTAGTATTCTAGACTTGCTTGTGTCCTTCAGGATATGTTTTGTTGTGTGGTGGAGCCGTGTCGCAAGCGTATGATAGAGATAGTGTGATATAGGTACGGTGCACTCCACGTGTTTGGTGTATTGCTCTTAATTCTATATGTACTTGTGTATATATATATGTATGTATGTTATATATATATATATATATATATATATATATATATGTGTGTGTGTGTGTGTATGTACCTATAGTGTATAGTATACATAAGTGTATATAGCTATATATCTATAAGTGTATATGTATCTATGTGTATAGCTATATCTATATCTAGTATATATATAGATATGTGTATTTGTTTATATATATATTGATAGTATATAGGTGAGTGTATATATATCTACGTGTTGAGTGTATGTGTGTTATATATGTATGTGTGAGTGTGTATATATATACATACATACATATATATATATATATATATATATATATATATATATATATTAGGGTTGATACAAATTGATACGTATATAGGAGTATATATATATGCATGTGTGTGTTTGTGTTTATGTGTGAGTATATACATATATATCTATAGGAGTATATATATATATATATATATATATATATATATATATGTGTGTGTGTGTGTGTGTGTGTGTGTGTGTTCACATATGCATAGATGAGTAGATATTGATATTATGTAGTTTGATATATAGATACACGTATATATGTATATTGGTGGGTGTGTGCATATGGTTGTGTTGTGTGTGAGTTTGTGTGTGTGTGAGAGAGAGTTCAGCACAGTTGCATGAGGGGAGCTGCTCGAGCACAGTTGGACAACCACTCGGGCAAGAGCAGCCATTGCACCCAGCTATGCACTATGCAAGTGCACAGCCAGAGGAAGAACAGTAGTAGTGCAGCAGGGTACTGCAGCCACCCTACATTAGTCGAGCCACAGGTAGAGTATCAACCCGTATCAGTTCAATATGAATCTATGCTGCAGGAGACTACACAGTGAGCCATTCATCAGTGTATCAGTCAGTGCCCTCAGCAGCAAGTGCAAAGTAGGGAGTGCACAGAGGTGCAGCCTCGAGGCAGGCAGGTCTGCAGCTGCTCGAGCTACAGTATGCAGAGATGCACATCGTACACAGCCAGAAGAAGAGGAGCATCAACCCAGTTCTGTAGTTCAGTACCTTTAAGGTATCAGTATCTGCACAGTCTCTTTGGGTAGTTAGTTTTAGATGTATCAGTGATTTAGTTTCAGTTCTGTATCATCAAGTTTAAGAATAGATAGTTAGTTTTGGGTATTGGTTAGTAGTTAAGAGTAGCTTAGTTGAGGTATTGGTTACTATATATAGGTAGTTAATGGTATACTTGTTTAGTATATATATATATATATATATATATATATATATATATATATATATATATATATATATATATATATATATAAGTATTGATTAAGTTAGATAGATATGTATACTATTTGTTTATATTTGTTAGTAGTTATATATGTTAGTAGTTAGTAGGTATTATTTTGATACATAATATATGTTAGTAGCTTAGTTATATTATAGTTAGTACTTGAGGTATTATATAGCTATAGTCATGGGTTTTGAATTACCTTGGGATACCAAGGTAATGTCAAGGTAATGGATTGATACCAAGGTATTGGGTTTGGGTATCAAGATAGGTAGTGTGATACGCATTGGTATATGGCCAAGGTATCCTATATTTTATTGTTTAGTTAAGCTACTATATGTTTGACTTGTATATCTATATAAATTAGTATTTTTATATATTAAAACTTGCGTATCTTGAGATACGATATTTTGGTGTGTTTTTTAGTATCGTAGGTTAGCTAGTATAGCTTAGTTTCATAGTGTATCAACTTAGTGTCTTAGTGTTAGACACGTACAACCTATATTTAGTCGGTTTGACTTAGAAATGGCCTTATGACCTAGCATTGCATCAATTTAACTTATTTTTATTCATGAACCTTGTATTAATGTAACATACCATATATAGGTCTGTATGACACCAGCTTGGGCATCGAGAGACACACCTTGCTCAGGACTTCAGGCGAATATATTTCTTTGATAGTTTTTGTCACCCTCATATTTTTAATTAAGGGTAGTTTGGTAATTGACACGGGTATTTTATTTTAGGATTATTGTGTTTAATATTGTACATGAGTAATTAATTATTTGTTGTATTATTTATTATTTGATTAGATGTAGTATTTATTTTAGACTTGTGTAGTGGACCTAATTAGTTTAGTTAGATGAATGAATCCAACATTTATATGTTAGTATAGATTGGACCCAAGTTTAGACCCATTCATTAGGATGATGAATTAATTAGTAAAACTATTAGACTAGAACCTTTTCTCCTTAATTATTTCTTCTTGAGAGGCCCCAAGGGGTGTTTTGGACATTTTATATTGCTTGGGAGAGGATTTATGACCAGCCATTAGAGGAGGAGAGAGAGTGTCTATCATTTTATTTTATTCATTTTATTAGATCTACATTTCTCCCCTATCCAATTCCTTGATTCCCTCACCATTCCTCACCAAATTTCTACCTAAATTCAGTCCCTATTCTTTAATAGAGGATATTACAACAAGGATATACAAGAAGGAAGCAAGAATCAAGAAGGAGGAGGCCAAGATCTACAAGGAGGAGCTACTTTCCAATTTTGGGGATTTTTATTAGAAATCCATCTCCCAATAGGTACATTTCAGTTTTTCCCCTTTTATTAGGTTCTAAATCTGAGATTTAACTATGAAAAACCAACTCACATGCATAGGCTACCCATAGGAATTGGTTTTAGGTTCATAGGAGACCTATGGTGGAAGTTATGTACAATTTGGTGCCAATTTTGGGAGAATTCCGAGATTGGCACATGTAGTATTTGCCATATGGTCTAATAGATCAAATTGACATATGATTGCTTGTTTGTGACTAGTGTCATATCCACAATTGGATACATATTGGTTGTATCTCGTCAATTTGACAAAACGGGTTAATTTTTGAGGGTTTCCTCCGACACGGGGAGTTATGCACATCAATTCTTGACACAGACACATAATGGATCTAATTATGGTTCGTATATTTCATAATTAGTATTTTGGACTTGCTCGTGTCCTCCGGGATACGTTTGGTTGTGTGTTGGAGCCGTATCACAAGCGTATCATAGAATTAGTGTGATACGGGTGAGGTGCACTCCACGTGCTTGGTTTATTATCCTCTTTCATATTTGTGCATGTGTATTTATATATCTATATGATATTTATGTAATATATATATGTATATAATAGTGTATATGATTAATTGTCCTTGTGTGTGTCTATATGTGTGTATATAATAGTGTATATATATCTATATGGGCATATATATATGTGTTGGTATATATATATATATATATATATATATATATATATATATATATATATATATATGTGTGTGTGTGTGTGTGTGTGTGTGTGTGTGTGTACTAGTATTTATATGTGTATATGTATGTGTGTGTTTGTGATTTTGTGTGTAAGAGTATATATATATATATATATATATATATATATATATATATATATATATATATATATATATATATATATATGTAGATATGTATATATGTATATATATAGAGAGGAGTATTTATATAGAGATTTATATAGATATTGGTATCTACGTATTATGAAAGGGTATCTACCATATACCCTTTCATAATACGTAGATACCAATATCTATATAAATCTCTATATAAATACTCCTCTCTATATATATACATATCTACATATATATATATATATATATATATATATATATATATATATATATATATATATATATATATATAAGCATAGATGAGAGTATTGATATAGATAGATGTATATGTATATAAATGTTGGTAGCATATTGTTGTATGTGTTTGTGTGTTGTGTGTGAGAGATATAGCTATTATGATATGAGTTTAGTGTATTATGTCTATACATATACATATGAGGATGTATCGATATATATATATATATATATATATATATATATATATATATATTATATATATATATATTGAAATACTTGATAGATGTATGTATGTATGTGTTTGTGTAAATACATAGAGGTATTGAATATATGTGTATGTGTCCATATATCTATATGTGAGTGTATATATACATATCTATAAGTGTAGGTATGTTTATATATATATATATATATATATATATATATATATATATATATATATATATATATATATATATATAGAGGATTATGTATATACAAGTTGATATCTATATGTATATATGTGTGTGTGTGAGCATAGGTGTTTGTATATATGCTTGTGTGTATATCTATGTGTCGAGTTGAACAGTGTTTATATTTATAGTTTGATAGTCTATAGGTGTTTTTATTTTGTGTGTGTGTAAGTGCACGAGTGTTTATGTGCGCGCGTGTGCAGCGAGCATCACTCGTGAAGCAGCAACAGCAGCGTCGTAGCAACGCGCGAGCAGTCGCAGTGCAGTAGCGGTGCAGCGCGCAGCAGCAGCAGCGAGCAGTTGCGATGTAGCAGTGATGCAGCGTAGCAGCATTTGTGGTGCAACAACAGTTTGCTGCAGTATCAGCAGTTGCAGTACAGCAGCACAGGCTGCGGCGCAGCAGCGCAGGGTACGGCGCAGCAGCGCGTGGTGCAGTGCGCACCAGTACGCCCCTATGCAGTTTCAGTTAGTTTTCAGTGTGGTTCAGTTCAGTTTTGAGATATTGGGTTAGCAAGGTATCAAGATAATTGGTTTATAGATAGTTAGCTAGTAGTATTGTTAGTTGGGTTTTGGGTTTGGCGTGGAGTTTAAGTATTTGGTTTACGGTTATAGTTAGTATTTGAATAATTCAGTAGTTAGTATCTATAGTATGTATGTTTGGTATTGGTGTATATAACTATTAGTCTAGATAGTTAATAGTAGAATAATAGCTATGTTTAGCATATAATTTAGCTATAGATATATGTATATATATATGTATATTATATATGGATATGTATGTTTGGTATTATAGTTAGTTCTATAATAATTTTGATATACATTATAGTGTTAGCATATATTAGTATAATAGTTTTGGGTTTCTATATGCATTAGCTATGTAGAGGTTTTAGATTACCTCAGGATACCAAGGTAACACCAAGGTATTGGGTCGATACCCAAGGTATTGAGTTTGGGTATCGAGATAGGTGCAATACGCATTGGTGCAAGGCCATGGTATCCTATTTTATTTGTTTTTTATAGTATTATAGTTATTAACTTGTATATATATATCTAAAACACTGTTTTCATATAAATAAACTTGCGTATCTTAGGATACGGTATTGGTTTTTAGTATCTTAGAATAGCTAGTGTGGCCTAGATGCGTAGTGTATAGACCCAATATCCTAGAGATAGACTTATACAGCCTAGAAATAGCTAGTTTAAACAACTTTGACTAGTTTGACCGATAGTTGACCTAGTTTGACTGTGTAAACCCCCTCATTTATTTTTATAGATAGACAGGTTTTGGGTTAGAAATTTTTGGTTTAGCATCAGGTATTTGAGGTTTAGAAGTAAGGTTACAAATGTCTGATTATTTAATTAAACCCTTGGTGCATCCTACCGTTGTTACAATATTTGGAACCCAATATTAGTCCATAATTTCCAATAAATTATTGCATTCTAGACTTGACACACCAACTTAGGTGCTGGACTTTTTTGTCACTCAAAATCGTAATCCCTTATGCCCTAATTTAATTGCACAACTTTCTGTATCCAAAATCTATTATTTAATCCTTTATCGCGCACCTGTGTCGTTGCCATCAATTTTGAGACACCAACTCAACCCATTGAGCCGGACTAATTAAAGGGTCCAAGACTGACACCAAGCCTACACCCTTCATGACCTTTGTGTCACTCCAAATTGAGACCCCATGTGCCCCCATTTAATTTAAGGGCACGTGACAATTTATTCTAATTAAATTGGGGATACCAACTTTCACTAATCCCATCTTAACCCAAACCCTCATTCATTAAGCCCATACAAAACACACAATACCCTCTCACCCTATAAAATACCAAATACCACTTCCCACACCATTTTCCACCATTTTATGTGTTTGTGCAAATACCAAAAATTAAGGGGCTTATTTGCAAATATTGTAGTAGGTGTCATCACCTCATTGGTTCACACCAAATGAAGAAGCCCTTAACTCTTGACCGGTTCAACCCCACTCTCCCCTTTGTGTGATTCCCTCATGATGAATCCTAGCCACCGTAAATAAACTCCCATCCCCACCACACACTCCCCCTCACACTTCACTATTTAATGTCTCCTCACACCCTTCCCAAGAGCAGGCCCTAATCCCCAAACATTGAAAACCCTGCCACCTCTCTCTCTCCTCCCTCTTCCTATTACATACACAGCCGAATACTACAACCTCCTCCCTTTCTCTTCTTCTCTTCTTCTTCTTTCTCTCTATATCTCATTCTCTATCTTCAACCGACCGGCCTCCACCTGCACGACCCCTACGACGTCTACCTCGGCCAGTCGATCACCACCGCATCTTCTCCTCCATCCTGATGTCCTCCCACTGTCATCATCGATGTTCCACCTTTTCCATGCCTGAGCTCTCCGTCAACAGCAGCAGCTCCCACCGGAGCTCCTCCGCGTGGTCGACGAGCTCGACGCCAGCAGCTCCCACCGGAGCTCCTCCGTGCGGTCGACGAGCTCGACGGCAGCAGCTCCCGATAGGAGCTCCTCCGCGTGGCCGACGAGCTCGACAGTAGCAGCTCCCGATCGGACTAGCTCCTCCAGATCTGCCTCATCTAATGTGCTACCACCAGCCTCCTCTACGCAGCTTCTCTATGTGACCACGTCGACCACCACCTTCAGCAGCATCCCCTCCCTGCGGCCGCGAGGAATCGCGGCTCGAACCCGTGTGCAGGAACTGAGTTCAACCTCCCCGGTTCATGCAGCGTTAACTCCCTCCTTGCGCAACCGATCCTTGAACCAACTCTTTGGGTATGAACCCAACTTAACCTAGTTGCTTTGTGTTTAATGAAAATATTTTAGTTTGCTTTGTATTGTTAGTGATTAGAATTCTAATACTGAGGGAAAAACTATTTTTTTAACCCATGATGCTTCCCGATACGGAGTGGGTCCCGTCAATCCGGGCAACCTCGTCGCGTACCGATTGCACCAAAAGGTGCGTATCGTCGACGTGGATGTGTGGGCATTCGCGGAACTTGATTTGGATGTGCATGCACACCGGAATTAACACGTATCCGTCAGAAAGTACCGTATCGACGTATTCTAACCCTCGTCCTAATTTTGTGTGTGCCTGTCATTTCGTAACAAAACTTGTACCATCGGATTCGCAGCGTTACGCTGGTCCTGTGACCCAAATTTGGTTCGATTCTGAGAACGTTGACAAAACGTTATTTCGTGGGCCCTACGGCTCCACATGATGGGCATTTTCGTGATCGACTCATTAGAATCCAGTCTTGGATGTTTCGTTGGGTTCGTATCTTTGTTCTGGACTCGTAGACACTAAATTTGATGAATTTGGAGAACTTATCTCTGGCACATTTTTTGGTGCAACACGGGCCAACTGGTGGACCCCGGGTTGACCAAAAACTGCATTTTTGCCACTGTATCCAAATTGGACGTAAGTACATATTTTTCTGAGTATCTCACTCATTTTGGAACTGTTGGTGATATTTGTGACAGCATCCGAAGACATCTGCTCCAGATTCCATCTTGAGCTGCTACTTCCTTGGCGAGTCCGGATTCGAATCTTCGCCTGGCTTCCAGGCAAGTGTACCTTGCCACCCTGTATTTCAGTTATCAGATATTTATTGTTTTATTATATGCATTGTGTACGAGTTTGATTAGGATCGTTACTCCGCATCCGGGTCAAAATCGGGTGTAGACGTTCGTCGGTAACGTCTGGTAACGAGTGATAGATGTTCATAATACCTCGATGTACGTATATGTATATATCATAACCCTAGGACACGTCCATACACTATTATCGTACCAGATTTCTTATTTCCTGATACTGACATCAAGACCGGAGACTGGGACGACCTTAGGGTCGCGTTTGATGATAGTTACTTCTGTATGACGAGACTGCTAGATAGAGGTTCAGGTTTAGCGCACAATCGTTGACCGCTTGGGAAGAAGAAGACAGTTACTAGACATTTGGGCTCCTCTGCACGCACTTTATATATGTATATGTCCTGTTGATATAGTGTTCCTGTATCCGGAGTAGTAGTATCATCCGTGTGACTCTGTGCTCGGAGCTACAGTACGCCCCGTGTGTCTCTGTGTTCGGAGCTACAGTTTTATTTTGGACAGCCCATGCGTCGAACATTGTCTTTAAAACTGTGTCTCACATAAGTGGTTATGCTAGACTACATCGTCGTTGCACTTTTTTTCTCTGTTATACTATGGCTTGCTGTATTTTTGTACCTTGTTACGTCCCTCTGAGGACCAGGTCCCCTGCTAGTTTTGCAGCATAGACGATTACAGAGTCCTTGGAGTTGTTGAAGGAGTTGCATATCTTGCGGGCATTTGTACCAGGTACTCATATTATTTCTACCGGCATTATGGTTGTTGTATTCATATTATTATTCATCTGCTGTTGTAGTCTAGTTTTTATAGACTCATATTTCTTCTCGAGTCTATTCGAGTTTGTGTGTTATTTTGCGGCCGACTTTAGCGCATACAGCTCTTTCTTGTATATTTTTGTTCATTGTGGATTGAGACATAGATGTTTATATTTACTGGATTATTTAGATAGTGACCCTTTTTATTACAGCTTATACGTATTCGAGTCAGACCATAGTCTGGTCGAATACGTAGCTGGCATGTCGCGTATTTCTGGTCCTATGTACTTTGGGACTGGGGCGTGATAGACTATTTTGACTTAGAAATGGCTTTATGACCTAGAATTTGACTAGTTTAACTTAATTTCATTTCAGAACATTGTATTAATGTAATATTACATATATAGGTTTGTATGACACCAGTTGGGACACAGTTGGGCATTTATTGCTTGGACGACAGGTGAGTACATTCTTTGATAGTTCACATTATTTGATAATTTCTATGATTCTGGTCTATAGTATTATTTTACCTGATTTCTCGACACTTGGATACACGGATTAGTATTACATGGATTCACTTTCTTGCGACATGCACATTATACTTGTCTGGCCTCTACTTTAGGACTCATTACTGGCATCACATCAGGACTCACCTACTAGAATCACCTATTTTATCTGGCTAGACTCATATTTGATTTGCGTGTCGAGATTGGATTCATTCATACTAGTCGGGGTAGGAAAATACTCGAGTAGGCATGTAAACATTCCAAAAAACTGGAATCACCTCCTCTGGTCTAATCTGGAATGATAGCAGCCGCACACCAAGTGTGCGGTGAGCTGTACTTACCCCTAGTCGTTTATATGTCGAAAGCGGTATTTCAAAACACACTAGTTAGTACTTTCTTGCTGGCTTCACATTACACTTGTTGGACACACATCACACTTGCTGGACTCACATCATATTTATTTAGTTTGTTTCTTCTCTATTTACAGTCATTATTGCCATGCTCTCTAGCTCACCATATTTACTTTCATTGCTCTTTATATAGATGTTGTTTATTTCAGTCTCTGATTCTTCCTCTTTTCTGCTCTCCATGTATTACTTACTATAACTGTTTATAGTCTTTGTCAATTATTTGGAATTGCTAGCAGAGGTGTACTTCGCTCTATTCCTGACTGAATATATTTTTCCAAATGATTGGCTTATAAGGCAGTGTCCTATATTCTACGGGCCGCAGACGGCGTACCTTTAGAGGATACTCTTGTAGACCAGGAGGACTTAGTTGTAGAGCCCGATAAGGTCTAGTTTATTGTGTTGGATTATATTAGGCTATTATATTATTGAGATTCACAGTTTGTATTATTATTTTAGATTGTGGATTGTATCTTTATTCTTTCCTTCGCTTTTCCATTCATGCTTTATCTTTCTTAGTTTGTTGTGTGATTGAGATTAGTTACACTTGTGAGATACCATATTGTTCCTCCGTTTGGAGTTGAGATGATTGACATGTACCATATTATATTGTTAAGATATTAGATAGTTAGAAATAACCCAGACAGCGTTCTACCGCCGATGCTGTGGCGTAGGCTGGACGTACCCACGTACTCGTGCCCGAATATCCGGGTGCGAGTTATAGTGGTGGCCCATGTAGGTCTCGATTCGTAATTAGTATAATTTTGTAGTTGTGCTCGTCTAGAGTACTGCTACGAGCCTGCTTTAGGAAATAGGATTTAGGCTGAGAGTTTACTCAATCATAAATAGGTAACATTCCAAAATCTGTTTTGCAAATCCTTATCTATGGAATATTGCTTTGCTTTGAATAAAGTTATGTCCTTCTTTGATGATATTGTATCATATTCAATATTGATTCCGTATTTCATTTTGTCTTCAAGATGCCGCCGAAGACGCGTTCCCAACGATCAGGTGCCGCGACAGCATGATCAGTCACTTCATCACCCTTGAGGGCAGTACCCTCAGACGATGGTCCAGCACCTACATTCAGGAGGTCAGCTTCACCAGTCCTGGTGGGCGTATCGGCAGCAGCTTTTGGAGGTGCTCCACCTCCAGTACCGTGGACAGGGCAGACAGTTTCTGATTATCTTCTACCTCCACCACCTGTAGTTGATCATACACAGATGTTTGCACTCTTCCAGCAGATGATGAAGGCACAGCAGTGACAGTCCGAGGTCCTACGATAGAGCGTGGAGAATACTCACCAGATCATACTTATAACAGTTGAGAGAGCTACTACGGTCCAGCCACAAATAGCACCACCTCAATTTATTCCTCAGCAACCGAGGCCGGGGACTATCATAGACTTCAAGAGGATGTGGCTGAAAGACTTCAAAGGCACGGAAGGGATCTTATATGTCGATGATTAGACCGAGGACATGGAGAGGAACCTACGACTGGCGCAGATTCCAGAGGGTCTACGAGTGGAGGCAGCAGGAAGCCAGATGTTCGACATAGCATTGACCTGGTTTAGTGACTTGGGAAGCTTTTAAAGTGCTTTTCAAGGAGAAGTTCTTTTCGGACATGGCTCTTGGTGTCTTAGAGAGCCAGTTCTTATACCTCATCTAAGGGAGTATGACAGTGGACGAGTACGCTACGGAGTTTTACAGATTGAGCAGGTTTGTAGAGGGGCAGAATCCCCAAGGAAAGGCCAAAAAATTCAGAAAGGGTTTGATCAGGGAGATCAAATCCCTCACTAGGGGGCACCGCACAGCTACTTTTGAGGAGATCCTGATGGATGCGCAAAGAGAGGATAATGACTTGGATCTCAAGTCCAAGAGAGGTAGAGATATTTTGGGTGGTACTGGTAGTGGTACGAGACCAGCTAAGCGTCCCCATATCCAACAGCAGCTGGTTCAGGCGCCGGTTAATGCTCCATTTTAGCAGCAGCCCCAGAGGCAGATTCAGCCATTGCCCACTTGTGCCTACTGCAGGAACTCAGGACACACTTAGGATATTTGTAGGAAGAGGTTAAAAGTGTGCCTATTTTGTGGATCTGTAACACACCAGATGAGGGATTGCCCTACAACACCCCATTTGGTGGAACACGGGATCAGAAAGAAGGAGTTAGACCACATGTGGCACAGCATCATGCCCCACACCGACAAATGAAGACACCCCGCAGGGCGGGGCATTTGTAATGACAGTCGAAGAGGACGAGACTTCAGGTGATAAGTTAGCTTGTTTTGTCTTATTCTATTTATTTCTTTTTCATCCATGTTTGTGTGTTAGTACCTTACAGACTGCTTGTGTGTTATTGTGTAGCTAGTACACCCTGACGGAGACTGCAAAGCTATGATGGACAGAGACCATAGTTAGTGATTTCTTTTAAATTGCATGTTGTATGTTTAGTTTAGACTAGGGTTGACCTAAAGGGGGTTACGATCTTCTTTAATTTCGAGGACAAAATTTTTCTAAGGTGGGTAGGATTGTCACCCTCATATTCTTAATTAAGGGTAGTTTGGTAATTAATACGGGTATTTTATTTTATGAGTGTTGTATTTAATATTCTGCATGAGTAATTAATTAATTATTATATTGTTTATTGTTTGATTAGATATAGTATTTATTTTGGACTTGTGTAGTGGACCTAATTAGTTTAGCTAGATGCATGAACCCAATATTTATATATTAGTATAGATTGGACCCAAGTTTAGACCCATTCATTAGGAGTATGAATTAATTAGTGAAACCATTAGACTAAAACCTTTCCTCCTTAATTATTTCTTCATGAGAGGCCCCAAGGGGTGTTTTAGACATTTCATATTGCTTGGAAGAGGGTTTATGACCAGCCATTAGAGGAGGAGAGAGTGTCTCTCATTTTATTTTGTTCATTCCATTATATCTATATTTTTCCCAATTCCAATTCTTTCATTCCCTCACCATTCCTCACCAAATTTCTACCTAAATTCAGTCCCTATTCTTTAGTAGAGGCTACTATAATAAGGATCTACAAGAAGGAAGCAAGAATCAAGAAGGAGGAGGCCAAGATCTACAAGGAGAAGCTACTTTCCAATTTTGGAGATTTTTTATTGGGAATCCATCTTCCAATAGGTACATTTTGGTTTTTCCCTTTTATTAGGTTCTAAATCTAAGATTTAACCATGAGAAACCAACCCACATGCATAGGCTACCCATAGGAATTGGTTTTAGGTTCATAGGAGACCTATAGTGGAAGTTATGTGCAACTTGGTGCCAATTTTGGGAGAATTTTGAGATTGGCACATGTAGTATTTGTCATATGGTGTAATAGATCAAATTAACATATGATTGCTTGTTTGGGACTAGTGTCGTGTCTACAATTAGATACATGTAGGCCGTATTTCGTTAATTTGACGAAACGGGTTGATTTTGGGGGTTTCCTCCGACACGGGAAGTTGTGCACATCAATTCTTGACACGGACATGTAGTGGATCTAATTATGATTTATATATTTCATAATTAGTATTTTAGACTTGCTCGTGTCCTCCAGGATGCATTTGGTTGTGTGTTGGAGCCGTATCGCAAGCGTATCATAGAATTGGTGTGATACGGGTGCGGTGCACTCCACGTGTTTGGTTTATTGTCCTTTTTTATATTTGTGCATGTGTATTTATATATCTATATGATATTTATGTAATATATATCTATATGATTAAGTATCCTTGTGTGTGTCAATATGTGTGTATATATATATATATGTGTGTGTGTGTGTGTGTGTGTGTGTGTGTGTGTGTGTGTGTGTGGTGTTGGTATATATATGTGTGTGTGTGTGTGTGTGTATGTGTGTGTGTGTGTGTGTGTGTGTGTGTGTGTGTGTGTGGTGTTGGTATATATATGTGTGTGTGTGTATGTGTGTGTGTGTGTGTGTGTGTGTGTGTGTGTTTATATATGTATATGCATGTGTGTGTTTGTGATTTTGTGTGTAAGAGTATATGTATATATTCATATGTAGATATGTATATATATAGAAAGTAATATATATATATAGAGATTTATATAGATATTGGTATCTACATATTATGAAAGGGTATATGGTTATATATATATATATATATATATATATATATATATATATATATATATATATATATATATAAGCATAGATGAGAGTATTGATATAGATAAATGTATATGTATATAAATGTTCGTGGCATATTATTGTATGTGTTTGTGTGTTGTGTGTGAGAGATATAGCTATTATGATATGAATTTTGTGTATTATGTCTATACATATACATATAATGATGATGATGATATATATATATATATATATATATATATATATATATATATATATATATATATATATATATATATATAGGAGTGTGTATATACAAGTCGATATATATATATATATATGTGTGTGTGTGTGTGTGTGTGTGTGAGCATAGGTGTTTGTGTATATGTATGTGAGTGTATCTATGTGTCGAGTTGATGAGTGTTTATATTTATAGGTTGATAGTCTATAGGTGTTTTAGTGTGTGTGTGTGCACGAGTGTTTGTATGTACGCGTGTGCAGCGAGCAACGCTCATGCAGCAGCAGCAGCGCCGCAGCAGCGCACGAGCAGTCACAGCGCAATACTGTAGTCGCGACGCAGCAGCAGTTGCGGTACATCAACAGTTTGCTACAGCAGCGTAGCGTGTGGTACAGCAACGCGCGGTACAGTACGCAACAGTGCACCACTGTGCAGTTTCAGTTAGTTTTCAGTGAGATTTAGTTCAGTTTTGAGATATTGGGTTAGCAAGGTATTAAGGTAATTGGTTTATAGATAGTTAGCTAGTAGTATTGTTAGTTGGGTTTTGGGTTTGACGTAGAGTTTAAGTATTTGGTTTAAGGTTATAGTTAGTATATAAATAAATAAGTAGTTAGTATCTATAGTATGTATGTTTGGTATTAGTATATATAACTATTAGTCTAGATAGTTGATAGTAGAATAATGGCTATGTTTAGCATATAATTTAACTATAGATATATATATATATATGTAGGTATATTATATATGGATATGTATGTTTGGTCTTATAGTTAGTTCTATAATAATTTTGAGATACATTATATATAATAGTTTTGGGTTTCTATATGCATTAGCTATGTAGATGTTTTGGATTACCTCAGGATACCAAGGTAACACCAAGGTATTGGGTCGATACCCAAGGTATTGAGTTTGGGTATCGAGATAGGTGCGATACGCATTGGTGCAAGGCCAAGGTATCCTATTTTATTTGTTTTGTTATAGTATTATAGTTATTAACTTGTATATATATCTAAAATACTGTTTTCATATAAATGAACTTGCGTATCATAGGATACGGTATCTTGTTGGTTTCTAGTATCTTAGAATAACTAGAGTGGCCTAGATGCGTAGTGTATAGACCCAATATCCTAGAGATAGACTAATACAACCTAGAAATAGTTAGTTTGACCAACTTTGACTAGTTTGACCGATAGTTGACCTAGTTGGACTATTTTGACTTAAAAATGGCTTTATAACCTAGAATTTGACTAGTTTAACTTAATTTATTCCAGAATATTATATTAATGTAATATTCCATATATAGGTTTCTGTGACACTAGTTGGGACATAGTTGGGCATTCATTGCTTGGACGATAGGCGAGTACATTCTTTGATAGTTTCTATTATTTGATAATTTCTATGATTCTGGTCTATAGTATTGTTTTACCTGATTTTTCGACACTTGGATACACGGATTAGTATTATATGGATTCACTTTCTTGTGACACGTACATTATACTTGTCTGGCTTCTACTTTAGGACTCATTACTGGCATCACATCAGGACTAACCTACTGGAATCATCTATTTTATCTGGCTGGACTCATATTTGATTTGCGTGTCGGGATTCGATTCATTTATACTAGTCGGGACAGAAAAATACTCGAGTAGACATGTAAATATTCCAAAAAATTGGAATCACCTCCTCTGGTCTAATCTAGAATGATAGCAGTCACACAACAACTGTGCGGTGAGCCGTACTTACCCTAGCCGTTTACATATAGAAAGCGGTATTTCAAAACACACTAGTTAGTAATTTCTTGCTGGATTCATATTACACTTGCTGGACTCACATCACACTTGCTGGACTCGCATCATATTTGTTTAGTTTGTTTCTTCTCTATTTGCAGTCATTATTGCCATGCTCTCTGGCTCACCACATTTATTTTTTTTTGCTCTTTGTATAGATATTGTTTATTTCAGTCTCTGATTCTTCCTCTTTTTGTCGTCCATGTATTACTTACTATAACTGTTTATAGTCTTTGTCAATTAATTAGAATTGCTAGCAGAGGTGTACTTTGCTCTAATCCTGACTGAATATATTTTTCCAAATGATTGGCTTATAGGGCAGTATCCCATATTCTACGGGCCGCAGGATGGCGTACCTTTAGAGGATACTCTTGTAGACCAGGAGGACTTAGTTGTAGAGCCCGAGGAGGTCTAGTTTATTATGTTGGATTGTATTAGGCTATTATATTATTGAGATTCACAGTTTGTATTATTATTTTAGATTGTGGATTGTATCTTTATTCTTTTCTTCGCTTTTCCATTCGTGCTTTATCTTCCTTAGTTTATTTTGTGATTGAGATTAGTTATACTTGTGAGATACCACACTACTAAAAATTGCAGTATTTTGATATTTTTAGCGACATCAAGGTAAAATGTCGCTAATATTAAAGATATCAGCGACTCCATAGAATAACGTCGCTATAAGTCGCTGTTTGGCGACATATAGCGACATATAGCGACTGTAATTCAGTTTTTTAAAAGAATAGTCGCTATAAGTTTATTTAAGGTCGCTAAATGTCACTGAGTTATATGATTTAGCGACGTTTAGCGACGTATTTAGCAACGTTAATCTTTTACATATTTAGCGACGTCGATGACGTTGCTAAATATTTTTATTAGCGACGTCATTAGTTAGGGTCGCTAAACGTCACTAATTTATTTTATTTAGGGCTGACGAGTTTCTCTTCCCCCAATTACCTTCAATTCTCCCAAATTTGAAACCCCCCTCCGTCAGCTTCTCGGCTCCCCTCCTTCCCCCGGCGTCCCCTCCTCCCTCCCGGCGCCCCACCTCGGCTCCCCTCCTCCCTACGGTGTCCTTCTCCCTCCGGCGTCCTTCTCCCTCCGGCGGCTCCTCCTTCCTCCGGCGTTCTCCTCTCTCCAGCTCCCCTCCTTCTCACTCGGTGAGCTCCTCTCTTTGTCTCATTTCTCTGTCTTTCTCTCTCTAACATGACACAACACAACACGATACAACATGACACACACTAACCCTAACCCTAACTCGAACACGCACACACACATGTACGCGGACTGGTAGGTCCTCGACCTAACAAGCCTTGAACTGAAGCTGCTACACTTGAATTTGCCATTAGAAATAGAAGAATTGGGGAGATTGAGAGTAGAACAAGAAGAAATTTAGGGAATTAGGGTTTCTTTATTTAGTAAAGAGAAAGAACATAGGGAACCACTTGTTGAACTGTCTTCTTGTTGGAAGTATGACATGGCAATGACAAGTGGCAATAATGATGTGGAGGGGAAAACTGAAAGAAAGGATGTGTGATACTCATACCCCCTCTATTACTGATACTCTCACTTGGCCTCTGATCACTGAGCTACTGATCCATCTAAGGTCTTATCAATACCTCCTCCTCAAATTAACCTTGTCTCAAGGTCAAAATGAGGAAAATCCTTAAAGAATTTTTCATAAGGAACCCATGTAGCAGAGTCCCTATCTCCTCCTAACCACTGAACAAGCAAGTCAACTGCTGCCTTCTCCTTCCTCTGGGCTAACCTCCTTTCAAGTATCAGTTCTGGTTCAAGTATGGTTGTTTCTTACTGCTGTGGAGTGCCATCCTGAACAGGAACTTGATTTCCCAATTGCTTCTTTAACTGTGACATGTGGAAAACTGGATGTAACAACGAATCCTCAGGTAATTCCAACCTATAAGCAACTGGACCAATACGAGCAAGGATCTTATAAGGACCATAGAATTTAGGAGAAAGTTTTTGAGGTCTCCTATGAGCCAGAGATGTCTGTCTGTAGGGTTGCACCTTTAAGTACACCCAATCACCTACTTCAAAGGTCCTTTCAGTCCTATGCATGTCAACATACTTCTTCATTCTTTCTTGGGCAAGAATGAAATTATCCTTGAGTAAATGGAGAGCATTGTCCCTCTGAGCAATTACTTCAGCCATTGTCTTGTCCTTGGCAACATCTGGTAAGTATGTAAGTAGGTTAGGAGTTGTCTTCTATACAAGGCTTCAAATGGATTCTGAATAGCCACCAATAGGCATGTCATGATGTTCCTGCAACATAGTGAGAATATAGGAGGATTGGGGATCTATCAGCAACCTTCCCTTGTAATATAACATTCCATCTCTTAGTGAATATTTACTTCTATTTAACTTCCCTTTCCTCTACTTGTATAATTTCTTTTCATAATACTTTCCTTAGACTATTGTTATGGCTTGCAATTCTAGAATACTCCTTCTGGAAAGACTATCAGTAGCCTGGTTTTTCTTGCCCTTTTTATACTCCACCCTATATTTATAACCATCTAATTTGAGTACCCATTTATACTGGGATTCAGTGTACCTAAATGATGCACACTGAAAACTATAAACTGCTCTCCCTAGTGACCCGAGCTTACTCAATCACTCAAACAACCATATACACACACATACACATACATAGGGCATTGTGTATCAAGTTAGAGCAGTTCTTACCTTCCTCTAGAGAATCAAACTGTATTTAACAATTTATAGGACACATACTGTCATTTTTACAGAAGTATCTAGAAATGGATATGAATTACTATCTGCGTCATCATTCGTGGATGTACAACCGTCATCCTGATGACATGTGGGGTGTGCGGGTTAAATTCATTGAGGGTGTACAATAGTTTCTGCAGTTCGCCAAGGCGTTCCCTCAGTACATGGATGGTACAAAAATTAAGTGTTCGTGTATGAGATATCGCAACTTGAAATATCATCCAGAAGTGGAAGTCATATATCATTTGTACTCGAAGGGCTTTATGCCAAATTACTATCAGTGGACCGCGCACGAAGAACTTGTGTCTCTAGCATCGAAGTCAGAGCCTTATGTGGAGCCATATATAGATGTCCACGACCACGCTGCTTACGACGACGGGTGGGTGAACATGGTTTTTGATACGATGGGGCCTAGTTTTAATTCGGACAATCATGATATAGCTGAGGAGGCACCGAATGCCGATGCTGTAAAGTTTATGGAGTTGCTGGAGAATGCAAGGACTCCATTATATCCTGGTTGTGAGGATCATTCACCGTTGGAGGTAGTTACAAGATTTTTGAGCATTAAGTCCGATTTTAATATGTCGCAAGAATGCTATAATCGACTGATTGATTTGATTATAGAGATCTTGTCCGAGGGTACAAAGTTGCCTAAAGACTTCTACCGATCTAAGAGGATGGTGAGATCGCTCTGGATGGGGTACGAGAAAATTGATGCATGTCGCAACGGGTGCATGTTGTATTACAAAGACGACAATGATGAAGATGCGTGCATATTCTATGTTGTTGATTGCTACAAGGCCACTGGTAGAGGAAAGTCTGTCGGTGCAAGGAAGCCTACCGATTCGATGCACTACTTGCCTTTGACGCCGCGGTTGCAGAGATTATTTTTGTTAAGGAGACTGCAGATAACATGAGTTGGCACAGGCGGAAATAAATCGAAGGAGTATTGGATCATCCATCCGATGGAGAAGCATGGAAGCACTTTGATCGAGAGTATCAAGATTTTGCTTCAGATCCGCGTAATGTCAGATTAGGGCTCTCATCTGACGGTTTTACCCTATTTGGACTTTTGGACTCCCAGTATTCATGTTGGCCTGTGATCGTCACTCCGTAAAATCTACCACCTTGGATATGCATGAAGATTCTGTATATGTTCCTAACCGTTATTGTCCCGGGTCCGAACAATCCGAAGAGGAACATCAATGTGTATTTACAGCCTTTGATAGATGAGTTGAATCAGCTGTGGAAAGTATGTGCCAACACGTACGATGTTTCTAGAAAGCAGAATTTTCAGATGAGGACAGCACTTATGTGGACCATCAACAACTTTTCGGCCTATAGAATGTTATCAGGATGGAGCACTTATGGTCGTCTCTCATGTTCGTATTGCATGGACCGTACTAAGGCTTTTCGTTTGAAACACGGAGGCAAACCGTGCTTCTTCGATTGTCATCAACAATTTTTGCCGAAGGATCATCCGTACCGGAGGAACAGAAATGCTTTTCGTACGAACGTTGTAGAGAAGGCCAATCCACCGTCAAGGTGGCCGTATACACGATATGGGAAGAGGTAAAAGATTTACCAAGTGCTATCGAAAATCCTGCTAAGGGGTACAAGTGTGAAGAATTTGGTCGCACCCATAACTTGACGAAGAGGAGTATATTTTAGGATCTTCCATATTGGAGCACCAATCTGATCAGACACAACCTTGATGTTATACATATCGAGAAGAATGTGTTTGATAACATAATTAATACTGTAATGGAGGTAAACGGGAAGACGAAAGATAATCCGAAGGCCAGGTTGGACTTAGAAGAAATATGTAGACGTCCTGCATTGCATTTGATAGAGGAGGGAAATGGAAAGTTAAAGTAGCCTAAGTCAGTTTTTTTACTGGAGAAAGAGGATAAAGGGAGACTTTGTAGGTGGATTCAGGATAAAGTTTTCAGACGGGTACGTGTCGAACTTGAGAAGATACGTCGACCTAAAAGAGAATAAACTGGCAGGTATGAAAAGCCACGATTGTCACGTATTCATGGAGAGGTCAATTTCGATTGCATTTTGGGAATTCTTACCGCAGGCCATTTGGGATCCATTGACAGAGCTCAGCATATTCTTCAGAGATTTTTGTTCTAGTAAGTTGCTCGTCGATCTTCTAGAAAAGCAAGAGAAGGACATTACGGTAACACTATGTAAGCTCAAGAAGGTATTTTTTCCTGGATTCTTTGACTCTATGGAGCATTTGCCAATTCATCTTTCCTATAAGGCACGTGTTGGTGGTTCTGTCGGTTATCGGTGGATGTACCCCTTCGAGCGGCATCTGAATCATCTAAAGAGAAAGATGAAAAATAAGGCACGAGTTGAGGGCTCTATTTGTGAAGCTTATGTTCTCGAGGAGATTACAAACTTTTGCTCGACGTATTTCAAACCTCATGTTGCTACTAATAGAATGAGAGCTCCGAGAAATGACGACGAATATCAGGAATCTAATGATGCAATACTCAACGTATTCAATGCGTCCGAAAAGCTTTCGGGGAAAATAAAGAAGAGATATTTGAATGACGACGAGCTAAGGACTGCTTAGTTGTATATATTACTCAATTATGACGAGGATAAAGTGGAGAAGCTAGAGGGGTAAGTAATTAATACGTTCACGTTTACATCATCTCAATGTAGTAGTATAAGCTACTATTATGCTACTAATCAGCGGTTGCTTCATTGTTTTTAGCACATATAATGATGAGTTGAGGTCAGTTAGACCCTACATAACAGACGAAGAAGTAGAACAAGAAATAAGATGTTATTTTCCTTTTTGGTTGAGCGCATATGTAAGGAGCTTGGTAATTACTTTTTATTTTTGCACTTGCAAAATAAATAACTTACTATCGCTACTTTGGTATTTATGTCGATCGTCTAATAACACTCGAGACTGAATCTATTAGAACTCTAGCCAAGGGACTAATTATTATCGTTAAAATATGGCCAAGTTTCTGTGTGAATGGGTTTAGGTTTAAGTTAACAAATGCTCCTATTAGAGACAACTTTCTGGATCTTGATTCTACGAAAAATAGTTTTTTGTGTATCAAATCTTCGAACTACAAAGACGTCGATCCAGGCAATAATTTCTTTGGCATCTTACGAGAGATTATGGAGTTGACATATAATTATGGCATAAAACCTGCTAAAATTGTGCTATTCAGGTGTGAATGGTTCAATCCGATTCAAGATCAAGGTTGGAAAATTGACAAGCATGGCCTTGTGGATATAAACTACAAGCGTAGATATCAAGCTACGGACCATTTATCCTATTAAGTCAGGCTCAGCTCATGTACTTCACAAATTATCCTAAAAGGGGACAGCAAGGTCGGATTGGTGGATAGTATGCAAGACTAAAGCTAGAAATACCTTTGATATTGATGAAATAGCTTATCAGAAGGATGAGCTACCTCTTGTAATAAATATTGTAGATGTGGACTCAACGGAAGTTACTCATTACACAAGTAATAATGTAGAAGATGTAGAATTATTTGAAGAGGAAGACAAAAACGAAGGCGAAGTAGATAAAAGTGAAGACGAGGAGGAGAAAGAGGAAGAGGAGGACGAGGAAGGCGAACAAGATAAATTTTCTGAAGATGATTGAAAATAAAATATTTTGCCTGTAGAATGTAACTATATTTTGACTGTAGAATATACTATTTTGACCAATATATGTATTATATTTTGACTGTAGAATGTATTATCCATTTAGACTTGTGACACCACTAGTTATTTACTGTACAATTTTATGAATGCTGTGAGATATGCATAATATTTTGACTGTAGAATGTACTATATATTTGTGTATTTCTTTATTCATCATATGTTGTTATCAGGTATGACAGGACGACACAGAGGGTTTGGCAGGTCCTGAGGTAGACAGGGTGCTCCTCCGGTACTGCCTATTGTTGGTTCTAGATCCTCGTCGCCCAGTACTCCAGTAGATCGATCAGTCACATATCCGACTACGACAACGTTACGTGGCATCACTCCCGGGACAAGTAGTTCCAGGCCTGATAGTACTCCCTCATCCAGCGTTCCTCCTGCTGATGGAACCATGGAGACAGATGAGCATATGGAGGAGGTCATGCCGACGTTGTCCCAGCATCAGCTAGATCCTCCATGCGCAACTCCGGAGGAGATGAGGACAAAGATTTGGGCCGACGGTACAAAGTAAGTCAATTAGATGGTTTAGCATCATATATATCATGTATTTCTTTATTCATCATATATTGACTTTTTCGATCAAAATAATTATCTCTGTATAGATATCGTCCATCGTCGGTTCAGAGACGCCTGGGCCTCTTTCTGAGGAACAACTATGGTGGCCCTTGGATCAACTACTCTGAATCTACGGAGGAGAGGAAGGCGTTCTGGTTTACGCACTTCAAGGTAAAAGTATATTATATAAATCCTCTAATTTATGCATATTATATAACTTATCCGTGATGCTCACTTACTAAATTATTTATTGTAGCAAATATATTTCTATCCTTCGTACCGGGCCGAGTTGATCGAGCGAATGTTTCATGCCGTTGTCGCCAAGCTTATCAGTAATGCTCTGGATGACCAGAAGGCTCATGATCGTGCTAGAAAATCGATCCAAGGTTAGATCACGCCTGAGCAGTGGACTACGATGAGGGCTAGATTCGATGATCCGAGGTACAAGGAAAGGTCTGAGAAGGCCAAGGCGGCTAGATGGAATGCTGCAAAGTGGTATGGTAGCTCGATTCCGATGACGGTACATTTTCGTTGTTTGGTATATTTTTTATTTAAGATATATTATTTTAATGTAAGTACGATAAAATGGTAGTAGGAAAAAATGTTTAACTTTAGAACTAAATAATATATTTTTAACAGGTACAGAGGGGTGAGGATGCAAACATGGTGACCGTCTTCCTGGCCACCCATCGAAAGGACAAAAATCTCATTAATGAGAGGGCCTCGCAGACCTATGTAAGTATTACTTTACTTTGTGTTAATTTTAATATAACTTAGGCAATTATCGAGTATCCAAACTTTTTTAGGCCGAGTATCTTAGGCTGCGTGAGCGGGCGACTGCTAGTGCACCTACAGCTGGAGAGGTTGGTACTTCCTCAAAGCCCGCTCCAGCTCCGTCGACGGACGAGCTGTGGGTGACCGCCGTTGGTGGTCTCCAGAGGGGTACGTACTACGGTACGGGATCCTATGGCGCCCTAGTTGCGACACAGTCATCTAGGGCCTCCCCGATAAGTGCGCATTCTCCACAGCCCTCAAAGTCGTCAGCCTGAGTCCAGGAGACCATTGACCGTCAGATTGCGTCTCTCCATGACGAGTTGCTGCAAAGGATGGAGGAGCAGCCCCGATCCCAGCCGCAGGCGGACGATGCGACATTCATCGCACAATTTGATATGCTCGAGCGCAACATCATGGAGCTCCAGGATTTGATAACTGATCTTAGAGCCTCGACAGAGCGCAGCGTGACGGAGCTGCAGACATCACAAATATCCATGGGCGAGAGGCTGACGATAATGCAGGATTTAATGGTTCATAACAGTACGAGGCTGTTATCTACCATGGATTCTTACAACTAGTGAATCACAGAGTTTGAGAGGATACGTCCTCCTGGTGCGCCTACATCGACACAGACTCTACCGACATCACTGCCTTCTCCATCGATATCTGTATCGATTTCACGGGAGCATTATGATCTGTTCTTATCCTTCATGCACGTCGGTGGTCATCCTCCTTCAGATCCGCAGTAGTCCTAGTTAGGACCGTTTTATTATTGATTGTTTGTGTTTCAGACATTATTTTTTGTATTCTTTAGGACGAAGCTTTTAATTTGCTGTATTCTTTGTATTCTTTAGGACGAGACTCACTTGTATGGATATTTGTTGTATTCTTTACGATAATATTTTCTTCTGATTTGGTTTTTAATTTCAATATTTTGTTTTCTTCAAATTTTATTATATTATTTATATTAAATATATGTTAATTTACCGGTGTTAAGTGTTCAACCCAAGGGGGTCGACGAACCCAGTAAATTCAAAGGAGAGTTGCTCCGGGTCTATTTGTACATATTGTGAATTAATAAACTACAGAAAGAATAGTTTGGAAATAATTCAGTATTCATTTTTTCACTGTATCATTAGCGACGTTTTTAGCGACGTTTAGTGACGTTAAGCCATGTCGCTAATGACGTTGCTAATTACGTCACTAAAAACGTCGCTAAAGCCGTTGTTAAAAACGTCGCTAAACAAAGTCGCTGTCCGTCGTAACTTGCGGACATGGCAGTATTGCCAGGTCATAGTAATGTCGCTATAAACGTTGCTAAGTACGTCACTAATTTACGACATAAAGCGACAAATATACACGTCGCTGATTAGCGACGTTGAGTCGCTAAATATCGCTAATCTAGCGACGCATTTACGTCGCTAGAAAACGTCGGTGTAGCGACGTTTGGCGACATTTTTCCTGTCAGCTACTAGCTTAAAGGCGACTTCAGTAAAATATCGCTAATTACGTCGCTAAAATTATTTAGCGACGTTTATTCATCATTTAGCGACGTTTCTTTACGTCGCTAATTTAACTTATTCTGGTAGTGCCATATTGTTCCTCCGTTTGGAGTTAAGATGATTGATAGGTACCATATTATATTGTTGATATGTTAGATAGTTAAAAATGACCCAGACAGCGTTCTACCGTCGATGTTGTCGCGTAGGCTGGACGTACCCACGTACTCGTGCCCGAATATTCGGGTGCAGGTCGTGATAGTTTTTAATTCATAATAATGTATATATGCATGTTCTAGAATTGTATACTTGATTCCGATACAGTAATTTCACGGACTTGTACTACATGGATCTCGTTAGGAGATATTATCCCCAACCATGTTCAGCGGATACTCCTGTACATGTATTTTATCGCGTATATTGGGTATTGATTTATATTTCGTGTTCACACACTGCTCGTGTTCAGTGTGCTTATTCATGTACAGACTGTCACGCCCCAGTTCCAAAGATAAGGAACTGAGTCACGTGGCAATGGCCAGCAGCATACTTCGTCGGGCATCCCAATCTAATGGGCCCTTCGGAGTGCACCTAAGCTGTAAAGTACAATGAATAACCCAACACATAACACATAAATAGTAAATCTAAATCTCATCCACAGGTAACAAATATAAGAGCACGTAGAGGTAATCATAAACTACTAATATGCAGAAAGGGAATGTCACAAGAAAATATATCATAGTACAAATACTAGAGTAGTCACACGGGACAAACCCGCTAGTACAAAATACTGGAATGAAAGTAAGCAATGAGATAACTTGGAACGGCATCAGATAGCTAGATAGTAATACCTTCCCAAGGATAAAGTCACTACCAATGATCAGGCGAAGTCCTAGGGGATGACCTCGTCCTCGGCAATGGGTCCTGCTGCTGGATGCGTACCCGGACCATACTCCTCTGGGTAATCCTCCTCGCCTAAACCTGGAAGGGAACCAGGTCCGCAGAGTGACGTAACAAGGTACAAAAATACAGTATGCCAAGTATAACAGAAAGTACAAATGCAACGATGGGGTAATCTAGCATAATCACCTAAGTGAGATACAGTTTTAAGACAATGTTCGATGCGTGGGCTGTCCAAAATAAAACCGTAGCTCCGAACACAGAGACACACGTGGCATACCGTAGCTCCGAGCACAGAGTCACACAGGATACTACTACTCTGGATACAGGAACACTACATCAATAGGACATACATATATAAAGCGCGTGCAGAGGAGCCCAAAAGTCTAGTAGATGTCTTCCCCTTCCCAAGCGATCAACGATTGTGCGCTGAACCTAAACCTCTATCTAGCAGTCTCTTCGTAAAGAAGTAACTATCAATAAATGTGACCCTAAGGTCATCTCAGTCTCCAGTCATGATGTCAGTATCAGGATACAGGAAATCTGGCACGATAATAGTGTATGAATGTGACCTAGAGTTACGATATACACAGGTTCGTATATCGAGGTGTTATGAATATCTAGCATTCTTTATAAGACGTTACGATGAACTTCTGCACCCGGTTGTGATCCAAACGCGAAGTAACGAATCTAATCAAACATGCGCATAATGTATATAATGAGACAATAAATATCTGGTAACTGAAATACAGGGTGGCAAGGTACACTTGCCTGGATCCGGCTGCTGAAGATGGGGATCCGGTACAACGTCCAAGTCCGTAGGTCCCGTAGTACCTAGAGACTAGACACAAGATCGATCAATAGACTATCACGAGACTGAAATAAGATGTGACACAGGTCTAATCATATGTTCAACCTTAATTACAAGTCACATGGACACGAAGCTAGAGGGTTGACCAAGGTTGACTCGGGGTATGTTACGTCAATTCTGATTATTCACCTATATTATATCATCAACAATCATCAATTCTTATATCTCACCACGATGTTCAGTAGTTCAAGCCATGATCAAATTCTTAAATTTTACCCTAGTCTTCACAGTCATTACCATGTACGTTGACATTTTCATCCTCTATTAAATTATTATTAATAAACCCTCGTTCATATAAAACCTTCCTTTAAATTATTTGAACCTCATTTCCATATATGTACAGCCAGTCCTCAAACAACTTCATCAACAGCTTTCAATATTAACCCAAGGTTTGATATCTCTCTACCATTTTATAGTAATTAACATGTTCCTTGATAATAATCAATGCCTTAATATCACCATCATTTCATAACCATTTAGATGCATACTTAACATCAAACCCTACTCCAAGCATTAAACATAAACCCTAATTATTAACCATGCATCTTATCACCAATGTATATAATTCATAACCCCAACCCATGAATATTAAAGCCTTCAAAACCCTAAACTCTTAACTTAGCATTTAATCATCAATCATATATAACATTATTAAACCTAACATCTCTCATGCAAATATAACACAACCCTAAAACTAAATAAACTATAAAACTATATACAACACGAAAATATACCTAAGTAGAGGGGGAGGGGTTTACCTCGATGATGCGATGGTTGCTGGCCGGAGGGGTCGACAATGAGGTGGGGGAGGTGATTATGATGATGATGATGATGATCGGAGGGGAGAGCAATGGTGGCGATGGTGGTCGTGGTGCTGGTGGTGGAACGGGGATGGCCGAGGGGTGGTATAAAGTGGTGGGGAAGTTCTGTGGAGGTGGTGGTCGTGGCGGATGGCGGTGGCAGCGGGGAAGATGGTGATGGTGTGGGACGACTGGAGATGGTGGTGCCGACGGTAGCACAGCGGGTGGTGGTGAAGACTGACTGCAGATGGTGGTGCCGACGGTAGCACAGCGGGTGGTGGTGAAGACTGACTGCATCGGCGTGGAGGAAGCTTCAGGCAGTAGCTCAGGTGGCCAGAGGAGTGAGCTCGGCCGGAGTCGCGTTGGGTTGGCCGAGGTTGAGTTGTGAAGAAGGAGAAGAGAAGAAGAAGAAGAAGAAGAAGAAGAAGAAAGGAAGAAGGATAAGAAGAAAGGAAAAAGTATTCGGCTGTGAGTGTAGGGAGGGAGGAGAGAGAAGGTGGGATATTTTCCCAAGTGTGGGGATTAGGGCCTGCTTGGGGAAATGTGAATGAAAAGATAGTTTATAGGGGTGTGTGTGAGGGATGGGTGGTGAGAATGAGCCCTAATTTGAATGGATGGTGAGGATTTAACATGAGCATCCAAAAGAAAGAGTGGGGATGGGCTTGACCGGTCAATGAGTGAGGGTGAGGCTTCTTCATTGGTCTTGACCAATGAGATTATGACACATATTACAATATTTGCAAATAAGTCCCTTAATTTTGGGAAATAGCACAAACACATAAAATAATGCAAAATTTGTGGGAGAATTGGTGTTTGGTGTTTTGTAGGGTGAGGGGGTGTTGTGTGTTTTGCATAGGCTTAAATCATGGGGCATTGGGTTAAGTTGGGATTAAAAATGAGATTAGTCCAAATTGGTGTCCCCAATTAAATTAAAATAAATTATCATGTGCTCTTAAATTAAATGGGAGCACATGGGGGCACATGGGGTCTCAATTGGGAGTGACACAAAGGTCATGAGTGTAGGCTTAGTGTCAGTCTTGGACCCTTTAATTGATCCATTTCAACGGGTTGAGTTGGTGTCTCAAAATTGATGGCAACAACACAAGTGCGCAACGCAAGATTAAATAATAGAATTTGGGTACGGGAAGTTGTGCAATTAAATTAGAGCACAAGGGATTATAATTTTGAGTGACGGAAAAGTCAAGTCTAGAATGCAACAACTTATTGTAATTTATGGGCTGATGTTGGACTCCGAATATTGCAACAACGGTAGGGCGCTCCAAGGGTTTTATTAAAGACTCAGACATCTGCATCCTTAATTCTAAGCCTCAAACATCTGCTGCTAAACCAAAATTTTCTAACCCATAACCATACTATCTATAAAAATAAATGAGGGGGTTTACATTCTTCCCAACTTAGAAAAATTTTGTCCCCGAAATTAAAAGTAAAATACGATAATAGCTTTGATAATTTAAAAGTAAACTGGTAATCAAATACGGTACATAAATTCGTACCTTGGTCCTCAAATAAATACGGAAAATGCTGTCGAATGAAATCCTCGCGCTCCCAGGTAGACTCATCTGACGAATGATGCTTCCATGCAACTCTGACCAGTCGAATAGTCTGACCTCTCAAAGTCTTCTCCCTGTGATCGAGTATCTCCACTGGCTGCTCTACATAAGATAAACTGGGCCCGACTGTAATCTCCGAATGATTAAGCACGTGGCTAGGGTCTGCCACGTATCTTCTCAACTGTGATACATGAAATACGTCGTGCACTCCTTCTAATGATGGAGGCAATATAAGACGATAAGCCACTTCGCCAACTCGTTCCAAGATGTCAAAAGGTCCGATGTACCTCGGACTCAGCTTGCCTCTGCCTTCGAATCTGATGGTACCACGAGTAGGCGATATCTTCAAAAATACATGGTCGCCTTCCTTGAACTCCAAAGGTCTGCGGTGCGCATATGCCCAATATTTTTGTCTGTCCTGTACTGCACGCAGGTGGCTCTGAATCTGCTTGACTTTCTCCACTATCTGTATCACCAACTCTGGACCAAGTATTTGACGCTCTCCCACGTTACTCCAACATAGCGGTGACCTACACTTCCTACCGTACAGTGCCTCATAAGGTACCATCTGTATGCTAGTCTGGTAGCTGTTATTGTAGAAGAATTCCACCAAGTATAAATGATCCTCCCAAGATCCTCCAAAGTCGATCATGCACGCTCTCAACATATCCTCTAGTATATCTATCGTGCACTCTGACTGGCCATCAGTCTGTGGGTGATATGCAGTACTAAACTTGAGACGAGTTCCTAGACTCTCCTGCATACTCTGCCAAAAATATGACATGAATCTGAAATTACGATCCAATACAATGCTGACAGGCACTCCATGTAGTCGTACTATCTGCCTCATATACATGTCAGCTAATATCTTCGTGGACTGTCCAACTCTGAAGGGCAAAAAATATGCAGACTTGGTGAGTCTGTCTACGACAACCCAAACTGCATCCTTTTCGCTAGGGCTCCGCGAAAATCCTGTGACGAAGTCCATGGTAATGTGTTCCTACTTTCACTTGGGAATAGGAAGCGGCTGCAATAGTCCTGCAGTCCTCTGATGTTCAGCCTTAACTTGCTGACAAACCAAACATCTCACCACGAATCTTGCAATCTCTCTCTTCATCCCATGCCACCAGTAATATTGTCTCAAATCTCGGTACATCTTTGTACCCCCGGGATGAATAGAATAAATTAAGCTA
Source organism: Iris macrosiphon (assembly GCA_036927795.1). Taxonomy (NCBI): domain Eukaryota; kingdom Viridiplantae; phylum Streptophyta; class Magnoliopsida; order Asparagales; family Iridaceae; genus Iris; species Iris macrosiphon. The sequence goes on from JAYESA010000009.1 coordinate 156,107,082, forward strand.
TGAGCCTCGATCATCAACTCCTAGCCTAGCTCACCACTCGGAACGTATAGGCGATCTTCACACCTTAACATTCCATCTTCATGAATCCTGAGTCCTGTCTGTATGCCGGCCTCTGCCCTTTCTCGCAGTCGTCTAAATCTCGCATCTGTAGGCAGGGTTGCCTTGATCCTCTCTATCAATGTGGACTGAACCTCAAGACTGGCCATCTGTCCATCCATGCCTGGCAATACAATCTCTATCCCAAGCTCCTGAAGATCCTCTAGCAATTGCCGCTGAGTCGTCAAAAAGTAGGCCATGGGCTTCCTGCTTAAGGCATTTGCTACTACATTCGCCTTGCCAGGGTGGTACTGCAACTCAATATTATAATCTGTCATCAACTCTAGCCAGCGCCTCTGTCTCATGTTGAGCTCCTTCTGCATGTAGACATACTTCAGACTTTTATGATCTGTATAAATCTCTACACACTCACTATAAAGGTAGTTTCGCCGTAGCTTTAGTGCAAATATCACTGCAGCTAGCTCTAGATTGTACGTCGGATAGTTCTTCTCATGAACTCTCAGTTGTCTCGATGCGTAGGCTATCACTTTGCCGTGTTGCATCAGTACACATCCTAATCCGCTCCCAGATGCATCATTATACACTACAAATCCTCCTGATCTTGAAGGAAGTGTCAAAATCGGTGCTGATGTCAGACGCTTCTTCAGCTCATCGAAAGCCGTCTGACACTCGTCGGTCCAGATAAACTTCTTGCCTTTACGCGTTAGTCACGTCATAGGCGCAGCGATCCTCGAGAAATTTTCCACTAACCTACGATAATATTCGGCAAGTCCGAGGAAACTCCTAACCTCTGTAACTGATGTAGGGGTAGGCCACGTCTCCACTGCAGCTACCTTCTCTGGGTCAACTGATAGTCCATCTCTGGTGATTATGTGTCCCAGGAAGGGTACTCTATCTAAACAAAACTCATATTTGCTGAGCTTGGCGTACAGCCTCTCCTGCCTCAGCGTCTCCAACACAATCCTGAGATGTCTCTCATGCTCCTCCTGGCTCTTGGAATATACCAAGATGTCATCGATAAATACCACCACAAACTTATCTAAGTACTGGTGGAAAACATTGTCCATCAGACTCATAAATACTGCTGGTGCGTTGGTTAAACCAAACGACATGACTAAAAACTCGTAGTGCCCATACTTCGTCCGAAAAGCCATCTTCAGGACGTCCTCTCTCCGTACCTTGATCTGATGATAACCGGATCGGAGATCGATCTTCGAGAATACGCATGCACCACTAGGTTGGTCAAATAAATCATCGATGCGCGGTAGTGGATACTTGTTCTTTATCGTCACAGCATTTAATGCCCTGTAATTGATACACAAGCGTACCGTCCCGTCCTTCTTTGGCATAAATAATATGGGTGCTCCCCATGGAGATACACTAGCCCGTATGAAACCCTTATCTAAGAGATCATCTACTTGGACTTTTAAATCAACCAACTCCTTTGGTGCTAGTCTGTAAACGGAGGAAGTAACTGGCTCAGCTCCGGGAGTCAACTCTATAGTGAACTCAATCTCTCTGTCAGGTGGCAGGCCTGGAAGATCCTCTGAAAACACATCCTCAAACTCTGATATATAAGTGAGGGTACATCGGTTCACCTTCTGCAATGTGTGTCGCTAGGATAGGTTGGACACCATGCTATCGGGCTCTCCGAAGAAACTCAAACTCAGGGTGATCTGGGGGTCTAAATATGACACAACCACGATGGCAATCTAGCGTTGCGTGGTATTAGCTCAACCAATCCATGCCTAGGACAAGTCGTAGTCCGGCATGGAGAAGACCAGAAATCAGGCACGCATCTCTCGCCCGCAGACAACTACTGAACATGATCTACAAGTATCGCTAACAAGTACTATTCCACCTCCCGTAAGAATCCTCTTGATCTTCGGAAGAGGTGCAGTTGCTATTCTATGGGTGGCCATGAAACTAGCAGCTATAAAAGAGTGTGTGGCACCAGAATTAAATAAGACTACTGCTGGTAATGAAGCTACTAAGATAGTACCTGCGATCACTTCTTCGGCTGTCTCTACCTCCTCTATAGTCATCGCATAGGCCTGACCATGTCTCGGTGTCCGTGCCCTCGGCTGCTGCTGTCGAGCCTGCTGGAATCGATCTGCCTGTGGGGCCAAGGGTGGCCTCCTCTGATTTCTCCTGGTGCTGGTGGTCGCTGTGCTCCAGCTCCTGCGTAAGGCGGCCTCGGTGCTGGCAGGGCTGGCCGGTGAACCATCTGTACTGGATCCCTCTGGTCGGGGCAATCTAATATTGCATGCTGGCTCAATCCATATCTCAGACATACGCCCAGCCTCCATCGACAGTCCCTCAATAAATGTCCCCTCTTGCCGCAGAAATGACATATGAGAATCACTGCTCCCTGTCGGGGTGCTGCTCTCTGTTGCTGCTGCTGTACTAGAGGATGCTTTGCAGGTCCTCCCTGTGGGGCTTGAACTGCTGATGACGACGCACAGGAGCACTTCAGGGTGGCCTCCATCTTGTTGATGCGATCCTGGCGTCGTGCTGTTAATAACAGTTCGAAGTAGGAGGTGGGGGCTATAGACCCGATAAATCACTGTGTCTCGAAACTCATACCTTCATAGAACTTCTCGGCCTTCGCCTCCTCAGTAGGGATCAGGTACGGTGCAAATCTGCTCAGGCGGAGGAACTTAACATTATATTCCTCTATAGTCATACTGCCCTGCTTGAGGTTTTGAAATCTATCCCGAAGCTCTGCTCGGGCAGTGAAGGGTTTGTACATATCCTGGAAGAGCCTAGAGAACTCTTTCCACATGCCCCTGTCTGGTCCTAAATGTTGCTCCTCTGAGAGCCACCAGTGATGAGCGTTGCCAGTGAGCTGCATCCTGACGGCAGTCATCCATCGGTGTCGGGGGAGATCGGTAGCCTCCAACTGGTGCTGAATGTTGGTGAGCCATGCATGGACCTCCGTCGGCTCTTCTGTGCCAGCAAAAGGTTGTGGCATCATACGACGGAAGTCTATGACAGATCCCATCGTCGACTGGTGTGCTGGTGGTGACGCCTGCCCCAAGGCCGTCACGATACTCTCCCTCAAGGTCCCAGCCTGGCGCTGTTGGGTCTGCTGCTGAGCCTGCTGTTGGACCTGCTGCTGGGCCTGTATTATCGCATATACCATCTGAAACATCTGTGTCCCATCCATGGGTTGCCCTGCGGGGAATGGCATATAGGGCATCTGGGGTGGTAATGGTGGAGACGGCGGTAGCTGCTGCTCCTCCTGTCTCGGGGGCCTCTGATCCTCAGGTCCTTCCTGACGCGAAGTCTAATGCCGGTCCGAAGGCACCTCTGGCTGCCCCGATGACTGTCCCAGGGGAGCTGGAGTCAACAGAAGAACATGCCCCAATTTTGGTTCTCCGGATGATCCTGCGTCACGGGGAACATCGCCCGGCTGCGCGACGCATCCGCTGCGGAGATTCATAACTATAAAAGGAAGTCATGACTGCGATCAGCGTTGAGGAAATAAATAAGATGCAATTTAGTAAAAGAAATTGAGATAGAGGTGTCATGTGAAGGTTTCAAACTTGTAGATAAGATTTCCTAATATCAATTCCTAATTTCCAGGCTCGCTTGGCACAGTCAGGTGACCAAGACGATTTAAATTGGACCTGCATGGGCCACCATAAAAACCTTGTCTTGCCCAAGTTCCAAAGATAAGGAACTGAGTCACGTGGTAATGGCTAGCAGTACACTTCGGCGGGCATTCCAATCTAAGGGGCCCGTCGGAGTGCACCTAAGCTGTAAAGTACAATGAATAATCCAACACATAACACATAAATAGTAAATCTAAATCTCATCCACAGGCAACAAATATAAGAGAACATAGAGGTAATCACAAACTACTAATGTGCAGAAAGGGAATGTCACGAGAAAATGTATCATAATACAAATACTAAAGTAGTCACACAGGAACAAACCCGCTAGTACAAAATACTGGAATGAAAGTGAGCAATGAGATAACTTGGAACGACATCAGATAGCTAGATAGTAATATCGTCCCAAGGATAAAGTCACTACCAGTGATCAGGCGAAGTCCTCGGGGATGACCTTATCCTGGACAATGGGTCCTGCTGCTGGATACGTACCCGGACCGTACTCCTCTGGGTAATCCTCCTCGCCTAAACCTGGAAGGGAACCAGGTCCTCAGAGGGACGTAACAAGGTATAAAAATACAGCATGCCAAGTATAACAGAAAGTACAAATATAACGACGGGGTAATCTAGCATAATCACCTAAGTGAGACACAGTTTGAAGATAATATTCGACGCATGGGCTGTCCAAAATAAAATTGTAGCTCCGAATACAGAGATATACGGGGCGTACCGTAGCTCCAAGCACAGAGTCACACGGGTGATACTACTACTCCAGATATAGGAATACTACATCAACAGGACATACATATATAAAGCGCGTTCAGAGGAACCCAAACGTCTAGTAGATATCTTTCCCTTCCTAAGCGATCAACGATTGTGCGCTGAACCTGAACCTCTATCTAGCAGTCTCTTCGCACAGAAGTAACTATAAACAAATACGACCCTAAGGTCGTCCCAGTCTCCAGTCATGATGTCAGTATCAGGATACAAAAATCTGGCACGATAACAGTAATATGAATGTGTCATAGGGTTACGATATACACAGGTACGTACATCGAGGTGTTATGAACATCTAGCATTTGTTATGAGATGTTACGATGAATATCTTTACCCGGTTGTGATCCAGACGCGAAGTAACAAATCTAATCAAACATGCGCACAATGTATATAATAAGACAATAAATATCTGGTAACTGAAATACAGGGTGGCAAGGTACACTTGCTTAGATCCGGCTGCTGAAGATGGGGATCCGGTACAACGTCCAAGTCCGCAGGTCCCGTAGTACCTAGACGAGACACAAGATCGATCAATAGACTATCACGAGACTGAAATAAGATGTGACACACGTTTAATCATATGTTCAACCTTAATTATAAGTCACATGGACACGAAGCTAGAGGGTTGACCAAGGTTGACTCTGGGGTATGTTATGTCAATTTTGATTATTCACCTATACAATATCATCAACAATCATCAATTCTTATATCTCACCACGGTGTTCAGTAGTTCAAGCCAGGATCAAATCCTCAAATTTCACCATAGTCTTCACAGTCATTATTATGTACGTTGACATATTTCATCCTGTATTAAATTATTATTAATAAACCCTCGTTCATATAAAACCTTCCTTTAAATTATTTGAACCTCATTTCTACCTATGTACAGCCAGTCCTCAAACAACTTCATCAACAGCTTTTAATATTAACCCAAGGTTTGATATCTCTCTACCATTTTATAATAATTAACATGTTCCTTGATAATAATCAATGCCTTAATATCACCATCATTTCACAACCATTTAGATGCATACTTAACATCAAACCCTACTCAAAGCATTAAACATAAACCCTAATTATTAACCATGTATTTTATCACCAATGTATATAATTCATAACCCCAACCCATGAATATTAAAGCCTTCAAAACCCTAAACTCTCAACTTAGCATTTAATCATCAATCATATATAACATTATTAAACCTAACATCTCTCATACAAATATAACACAACCCTAAAACTAAATAAACTATAAAACTATATACAACACGAAAATATACCTAAGTAGAGGGGGAGGGGTTTACCTCGACGATGCGGTGGTTGCTGGCCGGAGGGGTCGACAGTGAGGTGGGGGAGGTAATAATGATGATGATGATGATGATCGAAGGGGAAAGCAATGGTGGCGATGGTGGTCGTAGTGCTGGTGGTGGAACGGGGATGGCCGAGGGGTGGTGTGAAGTAGTGGGGAAGTTCTATGGAGGTAGTGGTCGTGGCGGATGGGGTCGCAGCGGGGAAGATGGTGATGGTGTGGGACGACTGGAGATGGTGGTGCCGGCGGTAGCACAGCGGGTGGTGATGAAGACTGTCTGCAGTTGGTGGTGCCGGTGGTAGCACAGCGGGTGGTGGTAAAGACTGACTGCAGCGGGGCGGAGGAAGCTTCAGGCAGTGGCTCGGGTGGCCGGAGGAGTGAGCTCGGCCGGAGTCGCATTTGGTTGGCCGGGGTTGAGTTGTGAAGAAGGAGAAGAGAAGAAGAAGAAGAAGAAAAAGAAGAAGAAGAAGAAAGGAAAAGTATTCGGCTGTGAGTGTAGGGAGGAAGGAGAGAGAAGGTAGGGTGTTTTCCCAAGTATGGGGATTAGGGCCTGCTTGGGGAAATGTGAATGAAAAGATATTTTATAGGGGTGTGTGTGAGGGATGGGTGGTAAGGATGAGCCCCAATTTAAATGGATTGTGAGGATTTAACATTAGCATCTAAAAGAAAGAGTGAGGATGGGCTTGACCGGTCAATGAGTGAGGGTGAGGCTTCTTCATTGGTCTTGATCAATAAGGTTATGACACATATTACAACATTTGCAAATAAGCCCCTTAATTTTGGGAAATAGCACAAACACATAAAATGATGCAAAATTTGTGGAAGAATTGGTATTTGGTGTTTTGTAGGATGAAAGGGTATTGTGTGTTTTGCATGGGCTTAATTCATGGGCCATTGGGTTAAGTTGGTATTAAAAATAGTATTAGTCAAAGTTGGTATCCCCAATTAAATTAAAATAAATTATCATGTGCTCTTAAATTAAATAGGGGCACATAGGGTCTCAATTGGGAGTGACACAAAGGTCATGATCGGTGTAGGCTTAGTGTCAGTCTTGGACCCTTTAATTGGTCCGGCTCAACGGGTTGAGTTGGTATCTCAAAATTGATGGCAATGACACAAGTGCGCGATACAGGATTAAATAATAGAATTTGGGTACGGGAAGTTGTGCAATTAAATTAGAGCACAAGAGATTATGATTTTGAGTGACGGGAAAGTCCAACGCCTAAATTTGTGTGTCAAGTCTAGAATGCAATAACTTGTTGGAATTTATGGGCTAATGTTGGGCTCCGAATATTTCAACAACGGTAGGGCGCTCCAAGGGTTTTATTAAAGACTCAGACATCTGCATCCTTAATTCTAAACCTCAAACATCTACTGCTAAACCAAAATTTTTAGGGGGTTTACACAGACACTGCTCGTGTTCAGTGTGATTATATTCATGTACACCCACTGCTAGTGTTTAGTGGTCATATTCGTGTTCGTAGCGTGTCGTGATCGGATCCATTGGTTTTAGTTGGGGGATGGGAGAGTAGGAGTTGATTATGTGATCAAAGCCCCATTGTTCATCGTGTACATTCTGATTACATACCACACTTGTAATCATCTTACCTTATTGATCATGTTCATCTAAAATCGATCACATAATGAACTCATATTCTGAGGCATATTAGTTAGATTGCAGTTATTTTATCATATTGGAGATATTCATATTGTTGATCTATATTCTCGTACATTACCTGTATACCTACTGTTCGTTCACTAATATATTAGTGATCTTGTATTTCATTTCTATTATCTATTTTATATGCTCGATTATGTTATTAAAACTGCTTTCAGAGGTATGTACTTCGCACTAATCCTGGCTGAATATATTTTTCCAAATGATTAGCTTATATAGCAGTATCCCACATTCTACGGGCCGCAGGACGACGTACCTATAGAGGATACTCCAATAGACCAGGAGGACTTAGTTGCAGAGCCCGAGGAGGTCTAGTTTATTTGTGTTGGCATGTATTAGACTATTTGTGGAGATTCACAGTTTGTATAATATTTTAGATTATGGATTGTATCTTGTTCTTTCCTTCGCTATTCCATTTGTGCTTTATCTTCTTTAGTTTGTTTTGTGATTGAGATTAGTTATTATTGTGAGATATTATATTGTTCCTCTGTTTGGAGTTGAGATGATTGGCAGGTACCATATTATATTGTTGAGATTTTAGGTAGTTAGAAATAACCCAGACAGCGTTCTACCATCGATGCTGCAGCGTAAGCTAGCGTAAACACGTACTCGTGTCCAAATATCCGGGTGTGGGTCATGACAAGGATATTACAGAAGGGATGTGCTGGTACAGAGTCAAAAAGAAGAGGTTTTAGATGTCTGTGGGTTCTGCTAATGTAAGGAGCATTGGTGGGTGATCCTGGGTTTAATGGGTGTAGCAAGAAAGTGAGTGTAGGTAGGTATATTTGTGTGTTTGGAATATTGGTATTACTGAGAGTGACTTATGATGTAGGTAGCCTAGAGGTGAGAGAAGTGAAGAACTATAATAATGAGTATCTGGTGAGGGAGTATATCCTTGGTAAATAGGTCTATAGTGAGCGTATCATGTATGTTAGTACAAGTAATGAGTAACTATGTGTATATTTGAGTTGGGTGTGTACATGTAAGATAGGTACGTGAGGAGTGAGTATGTAGGTATGAGTGGTATCAGTGATACAAGTGAGATATAGGGTCTGGGGTTAAGGTATTGGTATCTATACTAGAAACTAAGGTAGGGTAATAGATATTAGTGTGATATCTTAGAAATAAACTAAGAAACTAGTATGTATTCAAGATACTATATAAATATTAGTATATATAGGTTAGATAATTATGAATATTTTAGTATGATACTTAGTATGTAATATTGACTAGTATTAGCTAGATATAGCCTAAGAACTTAGTATTGACCTAGAATTGACTAGTTTGACTAGTATGGCCTAGATTGGACCTAAAAATCATATTTTAACTTGTTTAAGCATGTTTATCATTCCAATACACCAAATATAATTGATACTTTATATTAGGTCACTTTGACTCTAATCCAGACACAAATTGGTATTGTCAGCTGAGGACCTCAGGTTGGTACATTCTCTAATAGTTTTTATTATATGATATTTACTATGATTCATGTACTTAGTTATGTTTTACTTGATTTCTGATATGATGGTACACGAATTGGTATAGTATGGATCCCCATCATGAGATGTTGCCTTTCCTTCTTACTGTGCAAATTATTCTTACTGTGCAAGTATTGTTGTGAACGTGTCATAGTTTGGATCTAATATACTAGTCAAGGGTGTGAAAGTACTAGCTAGATGTGTGATCATACCCTTACTGTACAAGAGAAAGTACTATGAGTGTTAAATATATACCTCATGTATGATTAGCCAGGCCTTATCGTATTGTGCAAGTTTCTAAGCTGATCACATGACAACACTAATACTTCAAGGCACATAATGAGTATAGTTCCTTCATGTCTATTTTATTTTTACTAAAATGTTCTCTATTGCTTTGTCTATTTATTTTTCTTCTATATAGTTGTGTTTATCTATTTCCCATATTAATATTATCAGTTATGATTCATTTATTTATTCTCATCTTGTATTGTACTCTCTATTACTGTTTTATAGTCTTTGTCATTTCATTGAAACTGCTGTTAGAGGTGTGCTCGTTCCATCCTGACTGGATATATTTTTCAGACGATAATTTAGAGGATTGGTGTCCGACTTATTACGGACCACAGAAGGTAGCAGATGCAACTTTGGACCTTTTAGTTCAGGAGTGATTATCGGGAGGACTAGCCGGTGTCACTAGATACCTTAGTTTTATTTACTAGTTTCTATACTAGATATGTTTTCAGCTTAGATATTTGGGATGTTATATGTATTTGAGGTTCATTGTGTTTTGTTGATAGACTATTCAGACTTGGATTTGGTTATGGTTATGAATTTATGATTCTATTTTTCTATTAGATATCATGCCATTATCTTTCTATAGTTTTATTGTGATTGGGTATTAATTTTCATATCATTATCATCTTGTCCTCCGTATAGAGTTGAGATATCATTGACAAGTTTATACATTTTTTGTGTGAGATGATTCGATAGAATAGTTGACCTAGACAATATTCTATCGCCAATGCTGCGGTCTAGGCTGGACGTACCCACGCACTCGTACCCCTATACCGGGTGTGAGACTAGTCTCACAGTTTCGTATTTTATGCGGATACATATTTTGTGCTATTTATTGTATTTTATTGGTTCTTGAGGAAGCTCATAAATTCTCAAAATAAAACTTTACTATCTGACCGGTATACCGATGGTATACTGCCCGGCAGATATTTGTTTTACTTTTTGAGATTTTTTTGAGAATCTCTCTATAAATAGTACTTGAGTTTATTTTATTTCTTTCTTTCTCTTTGTCTTTCTCTTTCTACTCTTCTTTATTTTTCTCTTGAGCTCGGAGCTTGGTCTTGAGACCTGGAGTATGGTTTCTGAACCCCTTAATGGTGGTGGACTAAAAGGTTTAGGCTGGGAGCTCGCTTTAGGCAAGTACACCTTGCCGATTTCGTGAACTTCTTTTACTTTCTGTCATTTTACTGTTCTGGAGCTTGGTTGTTGTTTTTTAGCTTAGATATTGTTTACTATAGTTGTTTCTATCCTAATTTCTAGCCTAGTGACCGTTTAAGTTTTAATTTTGGGTAGAATCTTGTTCTGTCCCTTTTTGGTAACCCGATAATGGATATGGTATAGGAGTTGTGACCGTGAGATTTAGTCCATATTGTGATATGAGACTTATACTAGACTTGACTTTTTGTTAGACTTGGTTCTGATAATTTTTGAGGTTTGATTTGGGCCCCAAAAATTAGACTTTACTTAACCATGTTTATCCTTGGAAACCAGCATACCGAAGGTATACAACAGTATACCGACGGTATACCAATTTCTTTATATTTCTAGATATTTTTCTGTGAACCCTATCGGCATATCGATGGTGTACTACAGTGTACCGATGGTATACCGATCATTGCCGACATTGTTAACCGACTTCATGATATTTGTCTTGGGCGGCATACCGACGGTATACTACAGTATACCGATGGTATACCAATTTTTGGAACTTTATTTTCCAGAACTTTTCTTGCCTACTTGGAACGATATACCGTCATTATACTATAATGTACCGATGGTATACCGATTTGTTGGAATATAGACTTACTGTGTTTTTCCTATCACTGGACCGGTATACCGATGGTGTACTGGACTGTACCGACAGTATACCGATCGTGCTCTTTCTTTAGGAATTCTTAGTTTTTTATGATTTTATTTTAATTCTTCTAGATTTTGCTTGGACATGCGATGACTTAACCTGATTGGATATGAACTTACATGGCTTCAGATGACTTGACTTGGCTTTACTCGGTTTCACCCGACTTTGCCCGGCTACATGTGATGACATGATTGACTAGACTTGACTTGGCATGACTTTACATGACTTCATCGGACATAGCTTGACTTGGTTTTACTTGGCTTCATCTAGATAGACATGGCTTCACATGGTTGTATAAGGCTTTACCTGGCTTCACATAGCTTTTTCTGGATTCACTTGGATTCATATGGCTTGGTTGTTGTCGTGGCTTACATGAGTTCGTTTGTGCAATGTATATTAAAAACTTGTTTATATTATTATTAAAACTTTTTTATTGCATCATGTCTAGGATGGATTGTGTGGAATGCCACACCCAAATTCATATAAGAAACTGGTAGGGGTTATTAACTAGAGATTCACTTAGTACATGGCTAGGGATTTTCCTAGATTGCATACAGTCCTAGTTATTTATATGGTTATCTTGTGGAGTATCTTGTGGACTATACAGTAGTTTATCTTGTGGAGTATCTTGAGCAGTATTCGATGCTGGTTTGTGCGTATGGATATCTCGGACAGACTATAGGGGTATGCGATCAGAAGGAACTCTAGTATCGTATTGCATTATAATTGTTAGTAATTAGGATTGTGATAACCCTAGTTAGTTAAAGTATCAAGTCATACTTATATGATTTGCCATAATTTATGGATGATGGTAAAGGTAGGCTTTGCATGATCATACCTTTATTTATTGCTCTTGTTATTATATTTTGTTTATCAGTTAAGGATATGTCACTTTTGCAGGTTTACAGTATTTTTTTATATTCCTGAGATCATTTACATTCAGTCTTTACTTTCAGTATTTGTATTTGTGTTGTTGGTTTAAGTTCCTATATTGGCTTCCTTTATGGTACTTGCTATTTGGGGGTCTGATCCCAGTGGTTTTGCATGGTCAGATCCAATAGCAGCACCGGAGGATTTTTTGTACTTTTCTGAGGCTGGTGACCACAAGGAGCACCAGGCCACTTGAGTGGGTTTTCTTACTTTCCCACTCTAATGTACATTCTACCTTTTTTAGCATTTAGCCACCGATCACGTGTTTAGATCATGTTTTGGATTGATCAGTTAGCCTACAAAAAATAGCATGATTTACATATTCTAGGATTGATCATGTATGACTTAGATTCTGGCTAGTTTATTCATTTTATGTTCACTAGCTTCATGATCATCTGTATATTATAGTTTGGGATAATTTACTATTAAATTTTGGCTGATCTTACATCTTGTTATTATTCATATTGTTCTTGTGATTGAGATACTAGGATTTATTGGACCTAGACTTGACTCTTGGTTTGTAGTAGTGACCCCTCATGTCTTACAGCTTTACCATATATACAGAGTACCAGTGTGCTCTAAGTATAGGTAGCTGGCCTTGTCAGTCTCGCTCTCTAGTATTCTAGTTTTGGGGCATGACATGGTTTTAGTGGTGGCCCATGCAGGTCTGGTTTTTACAGATATATGGGAGTTATTGATGTTGCTAGATGTCTCAATCCTAAACTGTTCCCCTTGCTCCCTAGTCATTTTTCCCATCCATGATTCGTGATCTGATATCTGCTTATTCGTTGATCTATCATATTCTTCGATTGACTCTTGTGTCCTTAACTTTCAGGGGCATTGTTATTGTTACTATCGGCCAGATGGATCAAGTTCAGCTCGAAGAGGGTCGGCATTCGGGAGCCCAACATATTCCTGGAGATTGACCTCAGCACTCAGGGACAGAGTCTAGAGCAGATCCCGAGGCAGGTCGGCCGGTACTATCGGACCAGCAGGTAGCACCGGTGCAGCCAGTGCAGCTATTTTATTTCAAGCAGCCAAAGGTATTGCCCGATCCCTGATGGATATCCTTCGAGATTTTATAACGACCCAGCAACACCAGAGTGACGTACTCACTGAGTCGGTCCAAACAACGTTGGAGCGAGATGCTTCTCAGATTCATAATTTTGTAACCAGCTTCAAGCGTCTCAATCCTCCATACTTTTATGGCACAAAGGACGCGATTTCGTCTGATGCTTGGCTAAAAGACACTGAGGCCATCTTGGAGGCAAAAGGGACTCCGGCTAGAGAGCGTGTAGCAGTTGTGAGACTATAGTTGCTGGACTTGCCTTGTGACTACTAGACAGCGCATATGGGTTTTCTCACAACGCCGATTCCGTGGGCAATTTTTAGTGAGAGGTTCCAGGCGAGGTATTTTGACACGGTGGCACGATACGATCTTCAACAGAAGTTTAACAACCTCAAGCAGGATGGCAGGACCATCGACGGTTACGCGACGGAGTTTGCGAGGCTTAGTCGGTTTGCTCCCACTTTGGTAGCGATCGAGTTGGAGAGGGCGATAAGGTTGCAGCAGAGACTCTATTTAGAGATTATCTTGATGGTGGAGTAGCATGAGTTCCAGACCTTTAACGCGGTTATGCGGGCAGCCAAGAGGTATGAGTACATATTGCAGAGGTTTATAGATCGAGTTGGGAGCCAGAAGAGGACCAACATTTTAGGAGGATCAGCATCCCAGTCATCAGCACCAGCTCCAGCAGTTTGAGCCATGACGATTGGACCTCGAGAAGGACAACATCATCTCAGCAGTCCCAGACGCTCACTCAGCAGAGGCATCTATCTTTTTCTTCTTCCTATAGTTGTTTCTATTGTAGAAAACCTGGGCATATAGTATCAGAATGTTATAGGGCACAGGGATTGTGCTTGGTGTGTTGGACATCAGACCACATGGTTGGAGCATTTCCTAGGAGGAACCAGACTGGATCATCATCAGCCAAGTCAGTAGTTCGGCCAGCAGCGTCGTAGTACAGGGCACCAGTACCAGTGCAACAGCCGCAGATTGAAAGACTTTTGCCTCCACAGGCTCAGGCATTCCACCAGTGGCTGCAGCAGTATGCTCAGGCCTAGGCACAAACGAAACCTAGAGGTCAGCAGCAGAGGGGACCAGCACCTAGAGGGCAGGGTCGAGCCTTCTTGTTATCAATGGAGAAGGCTTTGGGAGCATGAGAGGTGGTAGCATGTACCATTCTCGTCCAATTTTATTCAGCTTTAGCTCTATTTGATTCGGGCGCATCGCATTCATTTATATTTGTATGCTTTGTGACACAAGTTAGTTTGGAGTCCAAGTCCTTATCTTTAAAGTTAAATATACTTACTGGTAACGATCTCGTAGGACTAGATAGAGTATCTCTCTCGTGTAGAGTTATAGTGTATGGAAGATAGTTTCTCGCGAGGCTGATATAGTTTTCTATTGGCGATTATGATGTCGTCCTTGAGATAGATTGGTTGAGTGCGAGACATGCGATGATAGATTTCTATAGTGGCAAGGTTATCTTTCGTGTACTTGGTGGGGAGGAGTTCTTATTCTTGAGAGGTGCAGTAGAGTCACCGGAGGTTACATTGATGATGGCAAAGACTGAGGAGGTACAATTTTCCTGGGTAGTTTATGAGTTTTCTGACGTATTTTTTGATAAGATACCAGGTGTACCATCGGTTAGAGATATGGAGTTCTATATTAATTTTATCCCGGGAGCTGAGCCAGTTTAAGAGAGAGTTTATAGAATGTCACCATCTGAGTTGGAGATCTTGTACCGGATGATTGAGGAGTTGAGAACCAAGAAATTCATTAGACCTAGTGCATCACCTTTGGGAGCCCCGTTAGTTCTTGTTAAAAAGAAGGATAGTTCATTGCGTTTAGTTATTGATTATAGAATACTAAATACGGCAACCATTAAGAACAAGTATCCCTTGTCCAGGATAGATGACTTATTTGATCAGCTTAGTGGGGCAGCTATATTTTCTAAGATCAATTTGCGGTCTTGGTATCATCAGACCAGAGTCAGAGAGAAGGACATACCCAAGACGACATTCAGATCTAGATATGGTCATTGGGAGTTCCTAGTTATGCCATTTAGAGCGACTAATGTACCAGCTATATTCATGTCTCTCATGAATAACATCTTCATGCCTTACCTAAACCAGTTTGTGATAGTGTTAATTGATGATATATTGGTCTATTGTCGAAGTGAGAACGAGCATGAGCAGCATCTTCGCCTAGTTCTTCAGATTCTTTGAGAGCAACAGTTGTACACAAAGTTTACCAAGTGTGAGTTCTGTCTTGATCATATCTCATTCTTGGGACATATCTTTTCTGGTGGAGGAGTCGAGGTGGATCCCAAGAAGGTGGAGGCTATTGAGAGTTGGCCAGTAACCCGTACAGCTTCAGATGTATGCAATTTTCTGGGTCTAGTAGGCTACTACAGACGGTTTATGGCAGACTTTGCTAGGATCTCCGCACCCTTGACATGGCTGACATATAAGGATGTGCGCTTTCAGTATTCAGATATTTGTCTGACTTCTTTCGAGAAGCTCAAGCAAAGTTTGATTTTGGCTCATATTCTGACACTTTCAGTGGGGACAGGTGGGTTCTCAGCATATTGTGATGCTTCAGGAGTGGGACTAGGGTGCATCCTTATGCAGCATGGCAAAGTGATAGCTTATGCATCTTGCCAGCTTCGAGCCCATGAGAAGAGTTATCTGATGCATAATCTTGAGTTAGCAGTAGTAGTGTTTGTGCTTAAGCTCTGGAGGCATTACCTATATGGTGATCGAATGAAGATCTTCACAGATCACATGAGCTTGAGGTATGTGTTCACACAAAAGAAACTCAACATACGTCATAGGAGGTGGCTCGAGTTATTATTGGACTACGATCATGACTTTCAGTATTATCCAGGAAAATCTAATGTCATAGCAAACGTCTTGAGCAGGAGAGGAGGAGCTTACTTCTTGACAGAGCAACGCTATATTTTGGGGGATTTACAAAAGATGGGTATCGAGGTAGTAATACCTGACGATATCGATTTTATGGCGAGTCTGCATGTTCAGTCTTCTATAGTTGAAAGGATCAAAGTAGAGCATACTAGTGATGTCAGGCTTCAACAGCTAAGAGAAGAGTGTGATTCAGGATGCAGACCATATTTGAGCATTATGAGGATGGGACTCTCTGTTTTGGGAGTCGACTTTGTGTGCCGAGAGAAGATATCTGGCAGGAGATTAAGTCAGAGGCCCACAGTTCCCGATACTCAATACATCTAGGAGGGACAAAGATATATCAGGATATTCGTTAGCACTTCTGGTGGAATGGTATGAAGAGGGAGATAGCTCGGATCATTTCTTGATGTTTAATATGTCAGTAGGTCAAGGTTGAGCATCAGAGATCGACCAGACTACTTCAGCCTTTACCGATTCTGGATTAAAAGTGGGACCATATTACTATAGACTTTGTGACCGGACTTCCTAGATCCCTATCTGGCCGAGATGCTATATGGGTTAGAGTAGATCAACTCATAAAGGTTACTCAGATTCTTCCTTTCAGAGTAGGCCAGTCTACAGAGAAGCTAGTTGAGATATACATGAGACAAATAGTCAGATTGTATGGCGTACCGGTTAGCATAGTCTTAGATAGAGATTTAAGATTCACGTCTCATTTTTGGAAGAGCCTACAATAGATTTTGGGTACTAGGTTGAAACTCAGTTCAGCCTACCATCTGTAGACAAACGGACAGTCGGAGCGTACTATTCAGACTTTGGAGGATAACCCTAGTTAATTAGGATTGTGATAACCCTAGTTAATTAAAGTATCAAGCCATACTTATATGATTTTCCATAATTTATGGATAATGGTTAGTCTAGGCTTTGTAGGATCATACATTTATTTACTGCTCTTGTTATTACATTTTGTTTATCAGTTCAGGATATATCACTTTTGCAGGTTTACAGTATTTCTTTTATATTCCTGAGTTCATTTACATTCAGTCTTTACTTTCAGTATTTGTATTATTTGTGTTGTTGGTTTAAGTTCCTAAATTGTATTCCTTTGTGGTACTTGCTATTAGGGAGTCTGACCCCACTGGTTTTGCATAGCCAAATCCAGTAGCAGCACCGGAGGATCTTCTGTACTTTCTTAAGGATGGTAATCACCAGAAGCACTAGGTCATTTGAGTGAGTTTTCTTACTTCCCTATTCTGATGTACATTCTACTTTTGTTGGCATTTAGCCACCAAGCACGTATTTAGCTTGTGTTTTGAATTGATCAGTTAGCCTACGGGCAATAACAATATTGACATATCCTAGGGTTGATCATGTTGACTTAGATTCTTGCTAGTTTATTCATTTTATGTTCACTAGCTTCATAATTATTTATATCTTACAGTTTGGGACGCTTTACTATTATATTTCAGCTGATCTTACATCTTGTTATTATTCATGTTGTTCTTGTGATTGAGATACTAGGGTTTGTTGGACCTAGGCTTGACTGTTGGTTTATAGTAGTGACCCCTCATGTCTAACAGTTTTACCGTATATGCGGAGTATCGGTGTGCTCTAAGTATACGTAGCTAGCCTTATCAGTCATTCTCTCCAATATTCTGGTTTTGGGGCATGACACCGAGTGTGGGTCGTGATAACTTGTTCTTATGACATCGAAGCATGGCCTCAATGATAGTCTTAGGAATACCGAATTGAACACCAAATGCAAATGATAATGTACAGTCATCTCCAACATAGAATTTTATCTGTTGAAGTAGATTTAGGAATAATGACAGAGAAAACCATCTGATGCAACTCATAAAACCAGTTGGTCATATACTTAGGACGGAGACGTCCGGGTGGACGAGGAATGGATTCACACATTGAGTTCTTAAATGAGTCAAGATTTATGTCATTTTGAAACTTAAAATTTTGAATATCAACTAGGGTTCACCTTCAATAGGAATATTAAGTATCTTCCCCAAGTTATCATCATCAAATTGAATATCAATACCACCGACTCGTGATCATATAGTCTCGTGTGCAAATGATAAATTATAATAAAATATGCTGATAGCATTAAGATAAATGCCATGACATGTAACAACAAGATCTTCTAGTCCAACATCCCTAAAGTGGGGTAGATAAGTATGAAAGATAGTAAAGTTCAAGGGGCTTCTTGGATAGACGTTCCTTTCACAGAAATCGACAAACCATTCCACGGAGTTCTTAAGGGATGTGAATAAAAATACATCAAAATCATCCTCATCGGACATAGGTGACTAAACAATGAATGAAAAGTCTCATCTTGAGGACGATTGGATAAAGAGGCTTCACCAACCTTTCTCTTCTTCCTAAATAACTTAGTTGTCATTATAAAAATTGGAAGAGAAGAGAAGATTATACCTCAAAAAGATAGTATAAATGGAAGAGAACCATGAAATAGACTCAGGTCTGCAATTTAGAGACTTGAAGTGGCCTGAGGTGGAAGATCCAAGAGCTAAGGTTTCTAAAACCTAGGTTTCAAGAGGTTGAAGGAAGGTGGAGAAGGATGTTGTTCGGTTTTGGCCGGAAGAACTAGGGTTTTGATACATGTAGCCACATATAAGGAGTGGGGTTCATACAACTTGAATTCTAGAACAGAGGCAACCGAGTTCGGTCCGAACTCTGCCCCAAGTCGGTTCATTTGAACCATTATTTGTGTTGTATGAAAAATACATTCTTTAAATATGAAGTTACAGTTCATGCTTTTTAAGTCAGAGAATAGAGCTTAGATTTGCTGGAAATAATTACAAAATACAACTAAACCAATCTTTATTCTATAAAGTATTGAACATCTTGAGTTAGTTGTAGGGGCCAGATCCCGGCTAGCGATGGTCCGAAGACGCTTAAATACTGTATCGCTTAAGGCTATTTACAGATCTTCGAAGAAGAACCCTTTCGGTGTGTACCCAAAATAATCATTATGTTAAATAACTTAGATTAATAAGACATATATGCAAATTATATAGCAGTAGAATCCAAAATTCCTAATTCTCGATGAATAAAGTTGAAACGATCTTTAGCTAGAGGTTTAGTAAAGATGTCTTCTAGTTCATGTTGAGTGTCAACAAATTATAAATATGTCCCGTGTAATTGTTGATCTCTTAAGAAGTGATGTCTAATTTATATATGTTTAGTGTGTAAATGACATATAGGGTTCATTGTGAGATTAATAGTGCTAGTATTATCACAGTAAATGGAAATGTTCTTATAGTATTGATTATAGTCTTCTAGGGTTTGTTTCATCCACAGAATTTGTGCTCAACAACGTCCTACAGCTATATATTCAGCTTCAGTAGTTGATAATGCGACATAATTTTATTTTTTACTGAACCAAGACACTAATGCCTTGCCTAGGAAATGATAAGTGTTGTTGGTCATTTTACAGTTAACTTTGCATCCAACAAAATCAGCATCCAAATAACCTATAAGGTCAAAGGACGTGATTTTGGGATACCATAAGCCAGCTGTCAAAGTGACTTTTAATGTATCGAAAGATACGCTTAACCGTGCACAAATATGATTTCTTAGGGTTGGCCTGATATCTAGCACATAGGCAGACACTAAACATCATATCAGGGTGACTAGTAGTTAAATAAAGTAAACTACCAATCGTACCTCGATACTTACGTGTGTCAACTGGTTTGCCATTTTCATCAAGGTCAAGCTTCATAAATATTGTCATCAGAGTTCCGACAAGTTTGATGTTGTCTATGTCAAACTTCTTTAGCAAATTCTTCGTGTACTTGGCTTGATTGATGAAAGTTCCCTATAAATTCTGCTTGATTAGTAGTTCGAGGAAGAAGTTCAGTTCTTCCATCATGCTCATTTCGAATTCACTCTGCATATACTTAGCAAATTCTTCACAAAGTATCTCATTAGTAGAACTGAATATAATATCATCAACATAAATTTGTACTAATAAGATAGTGTCATCATGTACTTTTATAAAAAGTGTCATGTAAACTTTCCTTTTCAAAAAATTATTTTCAAGTAGAAAGGAGCTTGGGTGCTCATACCAAGCACGAGGGGGTTAGAGTCTATAAAGAGCCTTTCGTAATTTAAAAACATGATTTAAAATTTTAAAATCTTCAAAACAAGGGATTTGTTCCACGAAAACTTCTTCTTTGATAAAAATTATTTTAAAAAAAAGCACTTTTGATATCCATTTGAAATAATTTAAAATTATAAAAAATTACAAAAATATAAAGCATGTGAATGGACTCAAGTCTCACTATAGTCAATGCCTTCTTCTTGATTATATTCTTTAGCTACGAGATATTCTTTGTTAAGTGTGACTTGTCCATCCTCACTAAGTTTTTTCGGAATACCCATTTGGTGCCAATTGTAGAGTAATCATGAGGTCTAGGAACAAGTTTCCAAACTTGATTTCTCTCGAATTGGTTCAATTCCTCTTGAATAGCATAAACTCAAAACTCATCAATGAAAGCTTCAACAATATTTTAGGTTCTATTTGTGAAATAAAAGCTATATTTGCAACAATATCTTTATTTGAGGAACGACTTCTTACTCCCTTTAATACATCACCTATAACCAAGTCTTCAGGATGATCGACCATGAATCGCATCTTCTTTGGCAAACTTTTTAGATAGCTTATACCAGTTATTATACCTTTAGGGGCTTTGTTGGACGTTATTCCGATATCTTCGTTATTACTGTTACTGGGTACTTGACTATTAACCTCATCAAAACTAACGTTGATCGATTCTTTAATAATCAAAGAACGCTTATTGAATACTCTAAAGCCTTTACTCTTTGCAGCATAACCGAGAAAAATACCTACATTAACTTTGGAATAAATTTTTCCAAGTTATCCAGCTTGGTGTTTAAAATAAAACACTATTACCATAAACTTTGAAATAACTAATAGTAGGAGTTCTATCAAATCAAAGCTCATAGGGAGTCTTCTTCAATATATGTCAAATTAGAACCATATTCAAAATATGACATATTGTATTTACAACTTCAGCCCAAAAAAAAAAAAATTGGAAGATTGACTTGATTCAATATGACTCTAGCCATATCACCAAGAATTTTATTCTTCCGCTCCACAACACCATTCTGTTAAGGAGTTCTACGACAAAAAAAATTCATGCAAAAAATTATTTGAATCATAAAAGTTTTTAAAATCAGCATTTTTGAATTCACCTGCATTATCACTTCGGATTCGAGTAATCATAAAACCCTTTTTCATTTTGAACCTTTTTGCAAAAAGCTATAAATTCAGAAAAAAGTCTCATTTTTGTTTACAAGAAAATAAACCCAAGTAAATCTAGAAAAATCATCAACAATTACAAAATAATAAGGCTTACCGTCAAGACTGACGACTCTGTTAGGGCCAAATAAATTCATGTATAATAGTTAAAGTGGTCTAGAGGTACTTACATCGTTTATTTATTTAAAGGAAGATCCAGTTGCTTTGTTCTTTTCACAATCAATACAAACCATATCCTTCTTAAAAGTGATATTTGGCAGACATTTTACCAGTTTCTTTGATGATAGTCTTACAATTGTGTCCAGGTTCGCATGTCCTAGACGCATATGCCATAGCTAACTTTTATCCTTATTAGCATAAAGACATATACTTGTATTGTTAGTATGCTCCGAAAGATAGAAAACATATATAGTATCTTCTCTAATACCTTCATAAGTAACCTTACCAGTTGATCTATCATATATAGAGTATTTGTCTTTCACAAAATTAATGCCATAACCATGGTTAGTCAAGTAACTGATACTGAGTAGGTTATGTTTTAATTATGTTACTAAACATACGTCTTTTATTATAAGAAAATGAGGAATACCAATATTACCATTACCTATGATATAAACTTTAAGATTTTTACCAGAGAAAATATATCATTTTTCTTCATAGATAGTGCTACAAATAGGGTAGCATCACCAGTCATATGTCGTGAGAAACTACTATCGAGAATCTATTTTCTTCTAGCATGCGAGGGTAGGTCCACCAACAACACAAATTGAAGATGTAACCTTTGGTAGCCATTTCTTTGAGGGTCCAGATATGCTAGTTTTTGGTACCCATACATATACATTCGTACCTACCAATTTTCTAGTTCTGCACTGTCATGGTATGTGTCATTTCTAACCACAATAATGACAGGTACAATTGTGTTAGTGCTTAGGGGTAGCAGTATGGATATGAGTGCGTAAATTACAGTATATTATGTCTTACATGGAAACTTGTAATAAAATACGAGATTGTGTTAATCATTTATTTTGCTCGATGTTGTCTTGTTGTGAGGTAACTTGTGTTTAGCTACATGTCTCATGTTAGACTGGGTAATAGGTTGTACGACCAGTTTCCCCAATCTAATCTCTAACTTTTTATAGGTGGCATATATTTCGTCATATTTGGTAGTAAGAGCATCAATTCTAAGTGCAACAATATTATTCTTTTTTCTCTATCTCATAATCTTCATTGAGCTTTGCATACTCCTGTGTTTTTTTCTTAATGCACTCTTGAGCATCATGCAAACTCAACTTTAATGCAGATTTCTTCCGTATCACTAGTGGAAGCTCTCTCTCTCTCTCTCATTTTACTTAGTAATAGATTGTTTCTCATACTCAGTATGTAGTTCTTGATATTCTTTCCTAACTTGTTTATACTTATTCCTCACATTCTATAATCTTCTAATAAATGACTAAAAGCATCAGATAGTTCATCAAAGGTGAAATCTTAGTAAAGGGGTTAGTTGATACCTGATTAAATGCCATTAGGCATAGGTTTGCAGCATTATGAGGATTTTCTTCTTTCTCTAATTTGCTAGCTTCGCTTTCATGCCATATGCTCGTGTTTGTATATTTATATGAAGATGATCCTCTTTTGCTTGAGCATTCGTAGTGATTCCCCTTCTTGGTTATAGGACAATCATTCTTTATATGGCCTGACTTATTGCAGTTGTAGCACACAGGTTCTTCATCATTATCTTTTTTTAGTCCTTTTTCTTTCGGTTTGATCTTTAAAACTTCAAGAATCTTCTGAAGTTCCTGGAAACTAAGGCCATTTGATCAACATCTAAACTATCATCCTCACTTTCATCATCGAAGACCTTCTTGTGTTGTGCTTTAAAAGCTATGGTCTTCTCATTTGCATTGGTTCTTTGAACTCTTTGAGGTCCAACTCATGTTTCATAAGCTTGCTCATTAATGTCTCAAGAGTCCTGGTAGTGAGGTCATTTTCTTCAATCAATATAGTAGCCTTGGGATTACAATTCTTAGTGAGTCCCCTGAACAGCTTGCGTATCTTTTCGTGATTGCTGTAACCTTTACCAATAGAAGAGAGAGGATTAACAATATCAAGGAAATGAGTAAGCATTTGTGTGATGGTCTCATTAGGCTTTATTTTGAATGCCCCATATTCTTTTGTAAGCATACTGATCTTGGATTCCTTTACTTGTGAAGTTCCTTCATGAGTTACCACAAGAAGTTTCCAGACCTCGTGTGAAGTAGTGCAAGTAGATACTCTATTGAACTCAGTCCTGTCTACAACACAAATAAAGCATTAATGACTCTAGCATCAAGACTAGCTTATTTATTTTCCAGCTCAATGTATTTATCATTAACCTTTTCTACAAGGTTACTATCAACAATAATTCTAGCAGACGCTTTGTAGCCATCAATAATAATTGACCATAGGTCAAAGTCTAGTGACTTGAGATAGAAACTTATACGTGTTTTCTAATATGTTTAGTTGGTTCCATCAAATAGGGATAGCCTATTTATGGACTGGCCTTCACCATTGTTGGTGTAAATGGGTTTAAGTGTTATCATAAGTTATACTCTAGAATGTTAAGACTATATAAAGAGAACTTTTCTCTGATACCAATTAAGGGATCGATATGAAAACTCTAGATGGGGGTGAATAGAGTACAGCAGAACAATTATCCAATAAATAATTAAGGCTAAGTACCAACTAAACTATAGCAGTAACATAGAAAGCATATATATGGAAAGTAAAAGTTCAGAGAGCACAAACGCAAACACCGCGATGTATATTAGTTTCTCTTGTGAAAGACTAATCCAGTTTCGGCAACCCTTGCTCGAAGTTAATCCACTATTATCTTAAATAGTGTACATACATGCTTTGATCCGAAGGGTACACCAACTTCTTACAACACGAGCTTTGATCAGAAGGACTCGCCAACTTCAAACTTGTAAAAGCAAACTTGAATTTCCAGCCTTGTTACAACTTAAAACAGATTTTCAACCGAGATCGCACTTGGCACTAGAAGGCTAGGAGAGTTGTCTTGGGGATAGGAAGGTTTATAGCTCAGGAATAGTGTATATAAAAGTGAATGAGTTGATGAATGAAATTGTAGAAATTTGTCTCTATTTATGGGGATTTCTAAGACCAAGTTCAGGCAGAGTTCGTTCCTCAAACATTCATAAATTAGAATGCTATGAGCCTGGTCATCCGAAAGAGGAGGCTGACTAGGGTTTCTGGTTTGACTGACCGAATTCGGCTAGAGTTCGGACAGAACTCGGTCCGATTTTGGTCATCTTCATTCCAGAATGATTCAGGTTGGTTTCAGGCTTATTTTGACTAGGTTTGAGTTAGGGTTTTAGTTTGATTCGAATGTTGGGTTTGATGTGGGTTTATATAGGCTTATTTTGAGTGCATCTAATTGCCAAAATGCAATCTGATTACATAAGTCCTGAACTCAAAATAAATTATAAAATTACATAATAAAATATAAAATAACCAGATGCAATGGTTGCAATCTTTTTGTGAAGTAGTAAGCTTGTAAAGTTGTATCAGTGATGTAGTAGCAGTCTTCAGTTGTACCATATTTCAGTGTATCGAACCGTAGTTTAGTTAATTATCGAAATCAGGTTGACCATGACCAGATGGGCCAACAATATATATATATATATATATATATATATATATATATATATATATATATATATATATATATATTTGCTTTTAAAAATATTTGTTCATATTATGTATTTCATTTTTCGATGAGTTATGGTTATTGTAAGCTTGTTCTAGCATATGTGTCCTTCTCGACTAGCTTTAGTAAAATTTTGAGGAAAACCTTTTTTAATGAGGGTGGAGTTCTCATATTTTTCTTGGATTTCATATTTCTAAATTTTGAGTATTTAAGAAAATTTCTTATAAATCAAACATATGCTATATTTTATATTTTTTGTATTATATTTATTATATTCTTGTGATTTTGATTTTTTTTTGGCTTGAGAGAATACCGAGGACTAGTAGAATGTGGCATTGCCTTAGATTTGCATTAGGATCCGTGCATAGAATGAAATATCTAGTTTTTCATGAAAAGGAATTTAGCAGTCATACCGATATATCACGATACACCGTCTGTATACCGCTCGGCTGTTATTAACTTTTTCTTTGGTTAATAAGCAAGTCACCATTTTACCCAATGGTTTCTTGGTTTTCTCTTGGATAGTTGAGATTAACTTGCGTTAAGCAATGGATTGGTGAGGTGGATGATCCTATGGTTAAGGATCATTTCCTTTTCCTTATATTCGCCCACTTCTTTTCTGTTTTCCTCTTCCTCTTCTCTTACTTGATTCCTCTCCAAAATTTTTGCCATGGTCTTGATGGTTGGAGCTTGGCCGTGAGGTCTTAGATTTGGTGTCTAACCCCCCTAAGAGGAGGAGTAGAAGTTTTGGTTTATTCGCTGGGACTCTAGACAAGTACATCTTGTTCAAAGTGATGACAATATTATTTTCTTTGTATTTTTGTTTTCTTTAGTCTTTATGCTTAAATATGCTTTTATAAAATGTTTACCTCTTTTGTATATGATATATTAGGCTTTGGTTGGTAGATTTTTATAGATCTGATTTTCTAGGTGGTGTTGTATGATATCATATATCGGTTATGATACTTTGGTTTTTTTCTTTCAAAATTATGCATTCATGCTATTTGATACCTACGCCTAGCTTTTTATCTTGTTGGTTTGGGGTTTGGTGAAAATAGGACACAATTTGGTTCCGAAAAATTCATTATTTTTAAATATTTTTGATATAATCATCTTTTAATTTCATGATTTATAAAAACTATTACTTCCATG
Source organism: Iris macrosiphon (assembly GCA_036927795.1). Classification (NCBI taxonomy): domain Eukaryota; kingdom Viridiplantae; phylum Streptophyta; class Magnoliopsida; order Asparagales; family Iridaceae; genus Iris; species Iris macrosiphon. The sequence goes on from JAYESA010000009.1 coordinate 156,133,242, forward strand.
ATGTGCAAAATTTAATTTTATGCTATTTTGACTTTTGAAACATCAAATTCTGATTTAAAATAATAATTTTATGGGCAAAACAAGTTTTGACAAAATTTTATAATTTTGCCACTATATAAGAGTTGTATAGCACTGTATACCATTGGTATACCGTTTGGTGCAGTAAAAACTTATGGTATACCGCTGGCATATTGATTTTGGTTATTTTTGGCTTCTACTTTTTTTGCTCGTTTTTGCTATTTTTGACTATTTTGATTCATTATCATGATCTTTTGATTTTTGTATAGTTTAGACAGATTATATTCCCTATATACTTGACATAAGTGCATGTTGTTCTTGACACTGTGGAATGTTTGTTGTGAGCTTAATCTATTACATCTTGGCATTGGACAATCGTGTGTGAGTATTGGCCAATGTATTATGCGATGTAAGTTACGAGAACATTCGCCAGTGATTACTTATGAACGACCCATGCCAATAGCTCGTTATTTTATGACGATTCTTGAGTGTCCACGACTTGAGAATTGGAAATGAATCTTATGCGGTAATTGACAAGTAAACTCATATATATCATTGGTGGGAAGGATATACGCGCTACCAGCAACTCGGGTCGCTTGGGGGGCCCAAAGTGGAAAGGATAACCCCGATTGCGTGGTACCCTGGCCTCTCTTATTTTGAGTGCTGATGGCACTAGTAATTATGTTTCGATTATATATGTTTTATGTTATCTGTTTATATTCTATCTTACCCCTACAAGTCGTCACTCCCTTGGCCACCCATGTTTCTGTAGTGCAAGTAGTAACAAAGTTCCTCAACTACTTATTAGTAATTAAGTCTTGTGATCACCCTAGTTAGATAACTTGTATCAAGTCGTAGATCTGTTTGGCAGTATTTTTTGGTTGCGCATTATTTTATAGGCTCATGTCTTGTCCTATGTGTCAATGAGTGGATTGAGGCTAAGTTCCGATCGAAAAAAGATTTGTAACCCAGTCCTCGTTTGGTTTAAGGGTTGTGGCTCTGATTTTGAGTAGTTCTTAAGCTCCCTTATCACTTATAGACTTATATTGCTTTATATCTATTTGTTTAGTATTTAATTAAGTCTTCTTTATCTTCAACATACATGCATTGATACTGTACAAATCTCGACCCACATTTATTTACTTATGTATTATTATTATTATTATTGTTGGCTTGTTGCTTGTTTGTGAGTTTTTGTCATCCACCTTGAGTCTTTTTGTGGTACTTATTGCTTGGGGTTCTAACTCCATTAGCTTTGTATGGCCAGGTTCCCTAGTTGGACACAAGGATCTACCGTCACTTTTACCGGAGGGTTCGCACTCGAAGGATTGTTGCTCGGTTTAGCAAGTGGGTTATCTTTATCTCTCACTCTATTTTTTGACTTTTATTTTTGTGGTATTTAGCCAATGATATGTGTTATTCCTTATTTCTGGGTTTAGTTCCCTCTGTCTTTGGACAACGTGGGTGTATATTGTGGAAATATAGCTAGTTGTACATTTACGTATCTTTTTGTATATTATATCTTTTGACATGTTAGCTTTCACTATTATGTATATATTTGTGTTTGGAATATCTTACCTATCGCATATATAATTTACTCATTACTGCTTCTTGTGTTGGTTGGATTGAGATAGATTTTGTCTGACCTTAGGAGTCGTCAGTGGCAGGCTAGAGTCCTCATACTTGTCTCTTAACAGCCATGACCGATATATGACGCCCAAGAGTACCCCATACAGTGTAGCTGGCCTGGTCCGTCCTCGCATACCTAGAATTCTGGGAGTGGGGTGTAACATTAGTAGACTTCTTGTTTGGTGTTGATTGTTTCATATTGGAACCATTGACGTTGATTATTTATTAGAGACTTTTAGAGATATCATATTTTCTTTCATCTTCTATATTCTCTACTTGTTATAGATTTATGTGTATCCCTTGTGAATGAGCTATCTTAGAATATAATTTGTAATATATCTACATTTTTGTTGGAATCTTGAAAAATATATGTTCCACTTGTTTATAGTTAGACAACGTACTATTGTTGATATTACGATGTAGACTGGACGTATTTGTGTAATCATATCTCAAAAGTGGGAGAAGGTCGTGACATATTTTTATGGTGGACTAGGCATGTCTCATCCTCGCATATAATGTTATGTTGTAGTAGTACTTAAGATAGTCAACTACTATGAGCCTAAGGAATAGTCTAAGAAATTAAGTGATTATTCACATCTTGGGTCCTTAAATAGGTTCTGAATTATTTTTTACACACAATATCTTATTATGCTTTAAATTATGTCAGTTTTCTATCTCGTTTGACTTCCTTCCATTTGATTGATCTTATCTTCTATTCCTAAATCTTATAAGAATCATTAGGACTATGTATACCCAGTAGGTAAATTGTATAGTTAGTTTTCTTTGGTATGAAGGTGATTGATTGGGTAGTTAAGGGTGTACTAAATCTTACATAACTTATGGTATAAATATATAATGATGTTGAGCTTTTTCGAGGATGATTAATGAATATTAAGACTTGAGGAGTATTCTTTTGTTAAAGCGGTCTTAAGCGACGTTATGCTAGCACTATACTTATTGTGGGGTTGTGTGGAAGAAAATAGGTAGAATTTGTAAGCCTAATCTAGAATTTTAGGATTTTATAAATTTTTATTCTTTTTCTCAAATAAACTAAGCAATTTGTTAATTATTATTCAATAATATACTATAAATAATTATCTAAATAAGTAAATAAATGACTAAAAATAAAAATAAAAATAAATTCCAAATTTATTAGGTTAATAAATTAAATAATTGATTAAATAAAGAAACTGTACATTTATTATGGATATTTGTTATCTATTTAAATTTTATTTGAGAAATATGTCAAAGAAATTAATAAAGAAATATATATATATATATATTATATAGTTATTTGGTTATATTTGAATCTAAATAATTTAATATTAATAATAAAAGTATAAAATAGTAAATTCTTACCCAAATCCTAAATTAACTAGGATTTCTAATATATCCATATCTTAAGCCTACAACCCTAATAATAGTTCTAAGAAATCCTTATCTTTATATATGTTATATATATAAACATCTAAAGTATTACACCTCTCTCTCTCTCTCTCAATTTAAATTATCTCTTGCCTTCAACATCTCTCCTTCTTCCCTTAGACTTCTTCTTTCCTGCTTCTTTCTCAAACTTATTTTCCTTCCACCATCCTACCTTGTCATGTCCCAGTCCCAAAATACCGAGGGACTAGCCACATGGAAAAGGCTAGAAACACAACTCCAATGGGCAAACCCAATTTAATGGACCCGTTATAGTGTACTTAAGCTGTAATAAATACAAATACAATCTACACCATCTATCATAGAATAATTCTAATCTCATCCACAGAAAGAAACATAACTAAATATGATAGACTATTCAAGATAACAAATAAAGAAAATAGTCCATCATTAAGTCAACATATGTAGTATCTCGGGGAACAACCCGATAAAATAATAAAAGTCAATATATAAGTCTATGAGTCAAGATATGAAATAACTGGAAGCATAAATAACTGAGTACGTCACAGAATACTCAGAAGAAATTCTCTGACACAACCTCGTTCTCTGGTGCCAGTACTGCTCTAGCGCCAGCTCATATCCCATATATCTCGGGGTATTCCTCCTCTGCTGTACCTGGGGACATAATCCGAATCCAGGTCCTCAGGGGACACAGCAAGGTACAAGAATAACTCAAGTCAAATGAAATACAGTATAAAAATAGATCCTCAGGACAAGCTATATAACCAGCTAAGTAAAAAATAAATGAGAGCATCACTAGTACTCAGTCTGAGAACACTACAAGATCTGTGTAGGGGATCCCGTAGCAGCAAGAATATCACATAATAGGCCAAGCTCTGGAACAGAGACTAAAATATCACAATAATGAAGTATATATGTATATAATCAGACTATAGCCTGTGTGTCTCTCCCCAACCAATGTAATCACATATTTCATTTCCACAACTTCTCATGTCTATAACAAGCAAGATCATGACCTTTAGCTAGTATAGCGAGTCATAATAATATCTATGTATATACAAGTCTCATATCACGAATCATGTAAGCCTATACAGAATCACCATGAATAACTCTGGAAAGAATCTATCACATGATTAGTGTCAAGCATCATATGGTATGACGTACTTAGTAAAGCAAGAATGTAAAATATATAGGATCGTGGTATCAACTCTCTAAGTAACATTACATGACTCCGCGTACGGCGTCGACATCCGAATCTTGTTCGGACGTTAAGCAATGTCTTACGGTCCTAGGTTGAACAGGCATATCATAGAATATATATATATATAGAAAGAACTCAAACAATAATGTCACAGGATCTACTGCAAGTTGGTAAGGTACACTTGCCTGGGTTCTGAGCTCCGTCAATTGCTCTTGTAATAGTGGAATCTCTAGGTACGCCTCCGAATGCTGAAACAAACATCATCACTATTCTTAGAATACTTGAAATAGCTATGATTGACTACCCATAAGTCCAATTTGGACACAGGAGCAGAATTGACAGTTTTGGGTTAAAGTGGGGTCCACATGTGGCCCACTTCGCACCGAAAAATATGCCAGAGACAAAATTCTCCAAATTTGTCAAACTTAGTGTCTACGAGTCCAGAACGATGATATGAACCCAACGGAACATCCAGAACTGGATTCTGATGAGCCGATCGCAAAATCGTCCGTCAAGTGGAACCGTGGGGCCTGCGAAACGGTGTTTCATTAACATTCTCAGAATCGAACAAAACTTGGTTTACAGGACCAGCAAAACGCTATGAATCCGATGGCATAAGTTTCGTTGCGAAATAACTAGCACACATAAAATTATGACGAGTGTTAGAACAGGCTGATACAGGGCTTTTCAACGGATACTCGTTGATTCCGGTGTGCACGCACATCCCAATCAACTTTTGCAAAATTCTACGCGTCCGCGTTGACAATATGCGCCTTCCGATACAATTCGCTCACGATGAAGTCACCTCATTTAGCGGATCAAACCCCGTTTCAAAAAAAATTGGGTTTAGAAAACCATTTTTTTGTCAAATTCAACAGCAAATAAAATACTTCATACATTGAATTAAAATAAACTAATTAAAGAGATTAAAACTTGATTATATTTTCTAAATTACTGTTCAAGTAGAATTTAAAAATATTAACTAGATTGGAAGAAAATTAGCTATGAACATGGGTGATTGGAACAGTTGTTGAACTACAAACTTGGTCATTTTTTCTCTATTTTACGTCGCGAATTACGATCGACATAGGACATAATATACCGAACTAATTACATAGGGTTCAAGTGGGTCATGTGGTCTTCGTATAGGATTCGACGGGTCACTATATGGATTATTGTGCAGAGAGATACAAGGGCTAGAAGTAGTGTTCCTCGCTGTGCAATTTGCTCAGGATTCTGGCGGCTGTGCGAAGGCGTCTTGCGGCGGTGACTTTACAGCGGTCGTCGATGGCCGGGGTTGGTCGGGGGTAGTAGAGGAGATGATGGTAGTAGTGGTTGGCTAGGCTAGGGTTTAAATAGGGTGACAGGGAGGGAGTTACAAGGAGCTGAAGAGGAGGGGTCAGGGAGGTTTCGGGGAGGGGAAGTGAGGGGTCGCGCGGGGATTTTCTTTAACTAATTGGGTCGGGGTTTCGGGTCCGGGTCTGATTATCGGGTTATGGGTGCGGGTTTGGTTTGGTTTGGGTTGGTTTGGGTTGGTTCGGTTTAGGTTGGTTTGGGTTGGTTTATTAAAACTATATATATATATATATATATATATATATATATATATATATATATATATATATATATATATATATACAATTAGCTATCAAAAAAATAGTTTTAGGCCCCAATAAATTCCAAAAAAATTACACAATATTCTATTATTAATTATACACCCAAAAATATAATTTTTGCATTATTTTAATAATTAATTTAATACACAAAAATAAAAATCATGAACGAACATTTATTATAATTAACTAAAAATAATAAAAATTTTCTACAATAATAATTAATATAATTTTTAAATTAAATTCTAAAAATTAGGGTGTTTCCAATCTACCCACCTTAAAAGAATTGCGTCCTCACAATTAAAAAAATAAAACATAACCGGTCAAGAAAAATTTGCTCCAGAAGAGATGACGCAGTTGTAAGACATGTTTGTTAAAGCACGACACAAAGGATAATGAACCATGAACAAAAAAAATTTGGGAGGAAGGGTGAGGATTTTGTTCAAGTAGAACACGTAGGAAAGCAATAAAAAAATTTCCTAGGCAATAAGAGATGAGTAACTCAAGCGTAAAGGAGCCTGGTTAGAACGAAGATCAACTACAACTTATGAAAACTTGGGTACCACTGACATATTGATAATCTAGACTAACAAGTTTATGCTAACATAAAACTAGGTTTAGGCTAGGGAATGGAACTAACAGGCACATGCTAAAGTATTACTAGGAATATTGGCTATTATAGCTAGCTATGATAAAACTAAATCTTACTCATATTTGCTACTCCTCGTGTCTTTGTCTCCTCCATTGTTATCGCAAAAGCCTGTCCACGTCCCTGTGGTGGTGCCCTCTGTGGTTGTTGGGCCAGCTGGAAGGGTGCTGCCTGTGGTGCCAAGGGTGGCCTCGGCTGATATTTTCCCGGTGCTAGTGTAAACCCCCTGACCCAAATCTAGGATTATGATTCATTTAGGGTTTTTTTTTTGAAATATTTAATGGAGTTATTAATTTTCCTCTTTAAATTAAATTTACTTGGTGTACCTTACCGTTGCTTCGATATTTGGAGAGCTACTCTAGCTTCTACCTTCAAATAAATTTTACACCCTTGCCCTAAACGTGCTAGTCTTCCATTCTGACCTTTTTGTAACTCATATATAGCCTCTTTTGTGCTTTATTTTAGTCGCACAATATTCATCATAAGTATCTAATTTTAAATCTAAATAAATCTAACTTTTGCATCTTTGTATGTTTCAATCAAAATTGGAGACACAATCTCGATCCGTTTTGTACAACCCAATTTATGACAATAATCTATTCTGAGTCTACTATGTCCATGACACTTGTGTCCCACCCAATTTAAATCCTATGCACTTTCAATTAATTAAAGAACACCATTGACACTAATTTTAACTAAATTGGTGCAATGACTCAACCCAACCCAAAACCAGACCCAACACCAACCCAAACCCCCACTCATACCCTCATGGTTCATACAAAATACAACACACCAATTTCCCCTACTACAATACACCAAACATGGCATTTTTCCACATCAAATCTACTTTTTCCTCCTTGTGCAAGTCCTAAACTATTGAAGATTTTTATGCAAATAGCTAGCCATGTGTCCACCTCCTATTGGTTGGAGCAAATAAAGAAGACCCATTCTTGATAGCCTTGACCGGTCTTGGCAACCCCCCTCTCTCACCTTTTTGTATGGCACTATGCAACAAAATATGCCTACAATGCATCCCAACCCTCCATTCAAACCTCAACACATCCCCACCCCTCATTTTCCTTCATGACAAACCACCCTCTCCTTGGGAACCTAGCCGGCCCTAATCCCAATGCTACATCTCTTCATTAAATACACCTCTTCCTTCTTTTCTCACTTATCATTCTTTTTCTCCTTCCCTTCTACTTTATTTTTAGCTTTACCACCATCACCACTCGTCGAAGCACACACCCCCCTCGACCGGAGCTCCACCACCATCAACACCGCCAACCACCATCACCTCTAACACCGCCACCACCATTCCTATCTCCTCCTCCTTCTCCACGACAACCACCAGGATCAAATCCACGACTACCGCCATTATCCCCATCACCACTGCCAACAACCATCACCTCCAAAATCGCCACCACCATTCCTATCTCCTCCTTCTTCTCCACGATAGCCACCACCATTCCCATCTCCTCCTCCTTCTGTACGACAGCCACCGCCATTATCCCCATCACCACCACCAACCACCATTACCTCCAACACCGCCACCACCATTCCCATCTCCTCCTCCCTCACCACCATCAACCACTACCACCACCATCAACCCCCACCACCATCAACTCCCATGACCACCATCATTATCACCATCACCACCTTACCACCTTCCTGACCTCCTCTTCCACTCCACCATGACCACCACTAGCTTCACCACCCTCACCACCTATCGGAGCACCCACCGGACCACCTCTTTCAAGGTGGACATTCCCCAACCGAGTGCACCAGCCCCTACCCGAGTACACAACTTAATCCAAGTTCCCTCCATTGCAAGTTGTTCTCTAGGTATTCTCCTCCTTCTTCTTCATCTTATTATTCTTCATGATTCTTCTCTTCCTCTCCATATATTGAATAATATTTTTCACCTACATTGTATACTCTTCATCACTAGTTAACATGTTAACTTTTTAAAAACTCCATTGATGTTATATATGGAGATTAGAGTATTAACTAGTTAGCTTGATAATCCCTCATTTAATAACCTTTTTAACCTCTCTACTAACTCCATTTTATATACATTTTAGAATATATTTATTAGTTAAAATGTTGTCTTGTGTTATATATGTGCATGATTTAGGTAGGTGTAGTATTATACTTCTAGTTGGGGTGGTGACCTAGGTTTTGATATAAGTTTTATCTATATATATATGAGTCATGTTAGAGAGTGTCATTGCCATGTTAAAAATTTAATCGTGTTTATATAAATATATATATATATATATATATATATATATATATATATATATATATATATATATATATATATATATATATATATATATATATAATGCATATATAAGATGAGAGATTGCAATATTACCATACTAGAGTGTCATGCTAAAATATATGTAAACTTGAGGTATTGTGTGCAAGTGTATAAGAATTAGGGTTGACGATGGTATATATATATTAGATGTTGTGGTGATGGTCTATATATATAAAAGAGACACCCTAATCTAGTAATTAATGCACATGGTTAGAGTTACATGACATCTTGAGTTGTAGACCAATGTTAGTAGTGTAGTTAGTAGCCTTGACTTATTGTGTACAAATATTACAGGACCATTTTATATACTTGTGCATGGAGACCTAGAGAGAAAATACTAGTAACCTATGTGTTAGAGGTGAAACTTAGCACCTACAGAAATCCTAGTTGTGACCGCGATGGTGACATATAAGAAATTATACCTTTAGATGACTTGTAAATGTTGTGGGACTAGTAGACTAAGTGTACACATACTTCCTTGGTCTTTGACTAGTCAACATTAGCCAACTTACTTAGTTAGAACGCTTGTTTGGTCTAGACTCTACGTGACTCATGACGTTGCGTATGTTGAACTCTTGTGCATGCTTAGCGTAGTATAATGTAGTTATTGATATTTATTATTATATATTCATAGGTACCGAAGACGGTTCTACCTTGGCTGCGGGTTTCGGATCCTTACTTGTTCATATCAGAGTTACAAGCAAGTATACCTTGCCTTGTTGTACTATTTAAATTCAGTTATTATAGTTCGCATATTTTATTTTTTTAATATTATATAACTGTGCGCGTCTGAGAATGACTCGGGTGCAATCAATGAAGGCGTTGACGTTAGAACCTGTATTTGACCTAGTGTCTAGTGGATGCACCTAAAGTTGAGGAGTTATTATTACGACTCCCTGGGCCTTATCACGTATTATTGCATGTCACAGAGTGAGTTCATGTAGGGACGCGAGCTTCATACTTGACTGGCCATCGGTGTGAGCTACACGTGTGATGGTATTTAGCATAGTTATATATTTCTTCAGTGACTTGCATTATAGTATGAGATGTCCACATCGTATTCGCGGCTTGTACATTGGCATTGGGCGGAGAAGACAATTAGTAGACGTATGGGACAGACATTTGACTACCGTAGTTTCAGAGTAAACTACGGGGTCGTGAGCCTCAGTGTTACCCGGTTATGGGCTATGGGTTACCCGATTATGGGCTATGTGCTACCCGGTTATGGGCGTATATGCTTTTCAATACATCCGACAGAGGTTACTAGCTGTGCATTATCATGATCGATGATGTAGTCAGCATATACTTCTGGCATCCAGTTTATCGCTAATGCCAGATACATAGCCTCTGGCTTGACGCTACGCTTTATACCTTTTACCTACCCATACGTACCAAGGTTGTCTTCAAGTGTATTTCACTTAGCTGTTTAGTTCACCCTCGAGTTTACATAGTATTTATTTTATGGCATATATTTTTTTGTATCTTGTTACGTCCCTCTGAGGACCTGGCTCCTTTCCAGATATGGAAGAGCACTTGTACCCGACCATCTACGGAGCAGGAGTGGAGACCGGATTCGTGGATGAGGACTTTGAGGCATTTCCAGAGGAGTTTTCGTGATTTTGGGTACACTGCTGCTTTGGGCTAGGGTATCTTTATCTAGCTAGTTGATGCTCTAGTCTAGTTATCTTACTACTTTACGTACTTTTATTCTATTATTGTATTTCAGTGGATTTGTCCCCATCAGACTATTTCAGATATATTATGTATATTCAGACTCTTTGTATTTTATTTACAAGCACTTGCTTCAGTTATTATTATATTATTTTCGTGGATGAGATTAGTTGTTTACCTATTTCTTGTTAGCATATTAGACTTGATAGTATTTTAGGATAGCGTAGTACGCTTCGTTGGGTCCATTAAATTGGAAAATCCTTTGGAGTCGTATTAGCTGGCCATTACCACGTGGCCTGGTCCCGTGCATTCTGGGACTGTGGCGTGAGAGCTGGTAAAGCTTGTCGGTTTACCATTGGTATTCCCTCTCGACGCTCAGGGCAATCCTTGGCTAAATGTTGATTGGATCCGCTAATCAAGCATAATCCTAACTTGCGTCTGCACTCGCTCTCGTAGTGACCTCGCTTGCCACAATATTGACATGTAGGCAGTGCTTGTGGATCTGTTCTGGGTGGCAGGTGCATGTGAGGTCTCTTTGCAGCTTCTTCCTGTGGTGCTCTGGTTTGTACTGATGTGAAAAGCCATTTCTAGATGGACTCTCTCCTGGTGACGCGCTCCATGCGTCAAGCTGCAACAAGGACGTCCATGAATGAAGTAGGTACAAAGGAGCCGATTAATCTCTGTAGCTTAAAGCTAAGTCCGTCAAAGAACTTATCTGTCTTCTCCTCTTTTGTCAAAATCATAGTAGGGGAGAAGCAACTCAAACGGATGAAGTCTGTATTGTACTCTTCTAACATCATGTTGCCTTAAATGAGGCGGTTAAACTTATCTCTAAGTTCCTCTATGGCAATGGCTGGAATGTACATCTCCTGGAAGAGTCTAGAGAAATCCTCCCAAGTGACTCGGTCTGGTCCGAGCCATTTCTCCTCAGATAGCCACTAGTGATGTGCATTGCCTGTTAACTGCATCCTGACGGCAGTCATCTAACGCTCTCTCGTAAGCTCAGCTGCTTCCAATTGGTATTGAGTGTGTATGAGACATTCATAAACTTCAGTGGGCTCCTCCTTGTCAGAAAATATATGGGGCTTCAGCTAGCGAAAATCAGTGACAGATTCCATCGATGGTCGTATAGCTGGTGGGTTCACCTGCTCCAGTGCTGTCACTAGGCTGTTCCTCAAGTTTTTTGCCTGGCGTTGCTGGGCCTCTTGATGAACCTGCTGTTGTGCTTGCATCATTGCGTAGAACATTTAAAACATCTGTTGTCCATCCATAGGCTGTCCTGGTGGAAAAATAGGCATTGGTAGAGTAAACTACGACTGTGGTGGAATATTGTCTCATTGGAACCTCGAGGCGTGCTGATCTGCTTGATTGCTTTGTTGAGCAGAGGGACCTCCACTTAATGGCGTCACCCCATCATCATAAGTGACCACAGCACCTTATGGTGTACCCACGGGAGTCTCGACGCTGGCTTGTGGATCCATTACTCTGCATTCAAAGTAAACTATGAGAGGCGCACAGAGGAATCAAGGCAGGATGCAAGTCAAAAAATTATTTTGAAGTCGATATAGAGCTCAAAAATATATCAACAAGTGGATGAGATCCTATAATTCTTCATATCCTAATTGGCAGGCTTGCTCGATTCCTTAGTTGAAACCAAAGTAATATAGTCGTAGACCTGCATGGGCCACCAAAAAAATTATGTCACCCCCCAAATCCAAAATATCGAGAGACTAGCCACGTGGTAATAGCCAGCAATACAACTCCAATGGACAAACCCAATTTAATGGACCCGTTATATTGTACTTAAGTTGTAATAAATAGAAATGCAGTCAACACCATCTATCACAGAATAATTCTAATCTCATCCACAAAAAAAACATAACTAAATATGATAGACTAATCAAGATAACAGATAAAGGAAATAGTCTATCAATAAGTCAACATATGTAGTGTCTCGGGGAACAACCCGATAAAATAAGAAAAGTCAATACATAAGTACATGAGTCAAGATATGAAATAACTGGAAGCATAAATAACTGACTATGTCATAAAATACTTAGGAGAAATCCTCTGGCACAACCTCGTCCTCTGGTGCCATTACTGCTTCAGCGTCAGCTCATATCCCATATATCTCAGGGTATTCCTCCTCTGCTGTCCCTGGGGACATAATCTGGATCCAGGTCCTCAGGTGACATAGCAAGGTACAAGAATAACTCAAGCCAAATAAAATGTAGTATATAAAAATAGATCCTCAGGAAAAGCTATGTAACTATCTAAGTGAAATACAAATGAGGGCATCACTAGTACTCAGGCTCAGGCTACTACAAGCTCTATATCGGGGAGCCCGTAGCAGCAAGAATATCACGTAATGGACCAAGCTCTGGAACAGAGACTAAAGCACCTCAATAATAAAGTATATATGTATTTAATCAGCCTGTAGCCTGTGTGTCTCTCCCTACCCAATGTAATCATACGTCTCATGTCTACAACGTCTCATGTCCATAATACGCAAGATCATGACCTCTAGCTAGTACACTGAGTCATAATGATATCTATGTATATGCAAGTCTCATGTCATGAATCATGTAAGCCTATACAGAATCACCATGAATAATTCAAAAAAGATTATGTCACATGATTAGTGTCAAGTGCCCTATGGTATGACATACTTGGTAAAGCAAGCACGTAAAATATATAGGATCATGGTATCAACTCTCTAAGTAACATTACACGACTCTGCGTACAGCGTCGACACCCAAATCTTGTTCGGACATTAAGCAACGTCTCACGGCCCTAGGTTGAACAGGTATATCATAGAATATATATATATAAACAATAATGTCACAGGATCTACTGTAAGTTGGCAAGGTACACTTGCTTGGGTTCTGAGCTCCGTCAATTGCTCCTATAACAATGGAATCTCCAGGTATACCTCCGGATGCTGAAACAAATATCATCATTGTTCTCAGAATACTTGAAATAACTAGGATTGACTACCCATAAGTCCAATTTGGATAAAGGGGCAGAATTGATAGTTTCAGGTCAAAGTAGGGTCCACAAGTGGCCCACTTCGCACCCAAAAATGTATCAGAGACAAAATTCTCCAAATTTGTCAAACTTAGTATCTACGAGTCCAGAACGATAATACGAACCCAATGGAACATCCAGAATCGGATTCTGATGAGCTGGTCGCGAAATCACCCATCAAGTGGAACTGTAGGGCCCTCGAAACGGTGTTTCGTCAACGTTCTCAGAATCGAACCAAACTTGGGTTACAGGACCATTATAACGCTGCGAATCCAATGGTGCAAGTTTTGTTGTGAAATGACAAGCACACACAAAATTATTATGACTATCAGAACAGGCCGATATGGGGCATTTTGACAGATACTCGTTGATTCCGGTGTGCACGCACATCCAAATCAACTTCCATAAAATTTCAAACATCTACGTTGACGATACGCATCTTTCGGTATAATTTGCACACGACGAAGACACTATGTTTAGCGGGTCGTACCCCATTTTAAGAAATTTTGGGTTTAAAAAACCAAGTTTTTGGTCAAATTTAACAGCAAATAAAATACTTCATACATCGAATTAAAATAAACTAATTAAAGAGATTAAAAATTATTTATATTGTCTAAATTACTATTCAAGTAGAATTTAAAAATATTAACTAGATTGGAAGAAAATTAGCCATGAACATGGATGATTGGAACAGTTTCTGAACTACAAACTTGGTCATATTTTCCCTATTTTGCGTCACAAATTGCGATCGACACAGGACACGATATACCAAACTAATTACATAGGGTTCAAGTGGGTCATGTAGTATTATCATATGATTCGACGGGTTGCTATTTGGATTACTGTGCAGGAAGATATAAGGGCTAGAAGTAGTGTACATCGTTGTGATGTTTGCTCAGGATTCTGGCGGTTGTTCGGATGCGTCTTGCGGCGTGCGACGGCGACTATCCAGCGGTCGTCGACGGTCGGGGTTGGTCGGTGTGGTAGAGGAGACGATGGTGGTGGTGGTCATCTAGGCTACGGTTTAAATAGGGTGACAGAGAGGGAGTTACAAGGAGCTGAAGATGAGGGGTCAGGGAGGTTTCGGGGAAAAAAAGTGATGGGTCATACGGGGATTTTCTGTTACTGAATGGGTTGGGGTTTCGAGTCCGGGTTGGGTTATCGGGTTATGGGTGTGGTTTTAGGTTGGTTTGTGTCATGACCCGAACCCGAATATTCTGACACAAGTACGTGGTTACGCCCAGCCTACGTCGCAGCATCGGTGGTAGAACGTTGTCTGGGTCATTTCTAACTATCTAACATCTCAACAATATAATATGGTACATGGCAATCATCTTAACTCCAAACGAAGGAACAATATGGTATCTCACAAGATATAACTAATCTTAATCATAAAACAAACTAAGGAAGATAAAGCATGAATGGAATAGTGAAGGAAAGAACAAGATACAATCCATAATCTAAAATAATATACAAATTGTGAATCTCCACAAATAGTTTAATAAAAGTCCAACACAAATATAATCTAAACCTCCTCGGGCTATGCAATTAAGTCCTCCTAGTCTACAGGAGTATCCTCTAAAGTTACGTCGTCTTACGGCCCGTAGAATGTGGGACAATGCTCTATAAGCCATTCATCTAAAAAAATATATCCAGTCAGGATTGAAGTGAAGTACATACCTCTGAAAGCAGTTTCAATAACATAATCGAGCATATAAAATAGATAATAGAAATAAAATACAAGATCACTAATATGAAAGCAGTTCCAATCACGACACGCTACAAACACGAATATGACCACTGAATACGAACAGTGGGTGTACAGGAATATAATCACACTGAACACAAGCAGTGTCTGTACACGAATAAGCACACTGAACATGAGCAGTATGTGAACACAAAATATAAATCAATACCCACTATACACGATGAAATACATGTACAGGAGTACCCGGTGAATACGGTAGGGGATAACATCTCCTGACGGGATCCATGTAGTACGAGTTCGTGAAATTACTGTATCAAAATTAAGTATACAATTCTAGAACATGCATATATAGAATATTATAAATTAAAAACTATCATAGAAATTTACTCGCCTGAAGTCCTGAGCAAAGTGTGTCTCTCGATGCCCAATCTGGTGTCACATAGACCTATATATGGTACGTTGCATCAATACAAGGTTCAGAATGAAAATAAGTTAAATGGACGCATTTCTAAGTCAAAAAACCATTTCTAAGTCAAACCGGCTAATTCTAGGTTGCAAGAGTCTAACAATAAGATACTAGGTCGATACACTATGAAACTAAGCTATATAAGCTAAGCTAATCTATGATACTATGAAACACATAAAATGTCGTATCTCAAGATATGCAAGTTTAATATATGAAAAATAGAAATTTGTATATATATACAAGTCAATAATTATAGTATCTTAATTAAACAATAAAATTAGGATACCTTGGTCTTGCACCAATGCATATCACACTACCTATCTCGATACCCAAATCCAGTACCTTGGTATTGGCCCATTACCTTGACATTACCTTAGTATCCCAAGGTAATTCAAAACCTATTGAGTATAGCTAATCTATAGTTAATACCTTATGTACTAACTATATTAATATATCTAAACTATATGCTAAACTAATAGTGAACATATACCACTAACTACTAACATGTATTTTCTATACTAATATACATATCTATTTATACTAACTACTAACAAATATATACCTACTAGTACATAGATACCAACCAACATACATAGAGATATATAAATAGATACTTAACTAACTATTAATTACTAACACTTAACTACCAACTTAACTAACTAGACTATCTAAACCAACTATTAGCTAACTACCCATTGACTAAAACCACCCTAAACCAACTAACCAAATACCTGACACTGCAGATACTGAACTGCTCATTGAGGTAACTGTTGCTGTGCTGGCTCATTATGTAGTTAATGAATGTTTCACTGTATTTGCTTCCACCATAGGTCTCCTATGAACCTAAAACCAAATCCTATGGGTAGCCTATGCATGTGGGGTGATTTCTTATTGTTAAATCTTATATTTAGAACCTACTACAAGAGGAAAAACTTAAATGTACCTATTAGGAGATAGATTCCCAATAAAAATTTCCAAATATGGAATTATAGCTCCTCCTTGTAGATCTTGGCCTCCTCTGTCACTACCACATTTTAGGAAAAAGGGTATTTTGGTAATTTTCTATTTAAATAAATATTGTGCATGGTAAATAATTTTTGTTGTATTATTTAATTGTTGTTGGATATTATTTAATTATTTTGGACTTATTTTAGTAGACCCAACTAGTGTAGTTTGGACCCATGGACCAACATGAATTAAATAGTTAGACTTGGCCCATTTAGAAAGCCCATAGTTAAGGAGATGGATTAAATTAATTAAGTGATTAGACTAGAAGCTTCCTTCCTTAATTATTTCTTCATGAGAGGCCCCAAGGGGTACATTGGACATTTTATAATTGCTTGGGGAAGGGGGCATGGCCGGCCTATATTAGAGGGGGGGGAATTTCTCTCTCCTCTCATTCTCATTCCAAATCTAGATCTAGAATTTCCCACTCCCAAATTTCCTCCATTTCCATTCCAATTCCCCACCAAATTCATCCCAAATTCTTCCCAATTCACCATTAGAAAGTTGAGAAGCAAGGATCTAGAAGGAGGAAGAAAGGATCTACAAAGAGGAGCAAGGATCTATAATTTGGAAGCAAGTTCATCTCAATTGGAGGTTTCATTGGGAATCCATCTCCCAATAGGTATAATTCAATTTTTTCCATTAAAATAGCTTCTAAATCTGAGATTTAATCATGTAAAATCAACCTATATGTATGTACTACCCATAGGACTTTGTTTTGTGTTCATAGGAGACCCATGGAAAAAGTTATGGTGCTTTTTGTGTCAATTTTGTTGGAATTCCGAATTTACATTTTGTTGTGTGTGTCAATTGATCCTATAGATCAATTGGGCATGTGCTTATGTGTTTGGGCCTTGTGTCATGTCCATATTTGGGTACTTGTGGTTCGTATCCCAACTATTTGGTGATACGTGACATTTTGGGGGTTTTCCCTCCGACACGGGGCTTTGAACATGTCGTATTTTGACACGGATACATAGATCTACTTTTGACACTTTGATTTGTTCATAAATATTATTTGTGACTTGTTTGTGTCCTTCGGGGTGCAATTGGTTGTGTGTTGGACTCGTGTCACATGCGTATCCTAGATCTAGTGGGATACGGTGTGATACTCTCCAATTTGGTGTGTTTATGTGTAGATCTAATTAATTATGCTTTAAATTCTTCATTTATAATTAGTAAATATATATAAATATTATATATTATTTTAGTGTATTTATTATGGTATTTATTGTAGCATAGATCTTTAGATATTTCTATGTGTTCTAATGTGGTGTATAAATATATGTATGTAGCTTTCTTGCATGCAAATATATATGTACTTATGTTAATAACATAAATTATACATAAATATTTTATAAAATATATTTATGTGTTTAAATGTGTAATTATATTATTTATAATTATTATGTAATTATTTGGATTTTAATGAATGTATTTTTATGTGTGCTTCTAGCCATGTAAAATACGTACATATGTGCATGTGTTTGGTATTTTAATTTTGTAAGTTTATATGTATGTATATATAAGTATATAGTTATTAAATTGTTTATATATATATATATGCATTTTGATTTATATATTGTATATATATATTTATATATATATATATATATATTTATATTTTCTGTTTGGTGACAGTGGTTTAATGACAGTTGAAAACTGTCATTATTCTGTCTGTCACAGCAGCCGCTGTAACAGTGGTTCAGCATTAATGACAGATCTGTCATTAATGCTGCGGGCAGTTTTGAGCGGCAAACCCTTCAGCGACGGTTTCTGTGACAGTTTGAAACTGTCATCAAACGGTATCAGCAGTGGTTTATATATATATAGTTTCTATGACAGAATTTCTGTGACAGTTGAGACTGTCACTATAAGCTATTTTATTTAAATCTTTGTTTTAGCTCACTGTTTTCAGTGACGATTTGGCAGATTTAATTTATATATTACATATTATATTTGTATATATATATGTATATATATAGGTGTTTTGTGAGGTATAATACTAATAATAATATATTATTCTATTTGGTTTGTATATACATTATTTAGAGTGTGCATTATTTGTATTATTAGTATTCTTGTGTGGGTATCTTTTGGGATTTAATTTTGATTCCTAAATTGTTGTATTTTATTTTCTATATTATTTATAGATGTCTTGTGAGGATGACCTTGGTTTGACCATGTTTGACTTTATTTGACTTTAGAGTTGACCATAGTTGACTTTTAACTTAGAATTGATTTATTGACCTAGAAGTTGACTAGTTTGACTTGTTCTCTTTCCGGGACCTTGTTTTAATGTGGTATTCCATATCTAGGTCTTCGAGGCACCGAGTCAGACATCTGTGAGACTTTTTATTGGACTTCAGGCGAGTATATTCTCTGATAGTTTCTCATTTATGATATCCTCTATGTTCGTTGTATCTAGTGTAGATATACATGTTTCTCTTGACACTATGGTTATGCGGATTGGTATATCCGGATCTCGTCATGAGATGTTATTCCTTGGTATATGGTGTATATGGTGCAAGTATTATTTCATTGGTTATCTTGTACATGTACAGACACTGATTTTTGGGAGGAGTCGCTCTCTTCTTGGGGAATCTAGTGCCATAGCATACCATGGTTGGATCTATTATACCAGTTGGGGGTGGGGAGTATTAGTATAGATATGTGATCAAATCCCTATTAAATAAAGTATTGGTAAGCGAATAGTGTTGATCATGCACCGCACGTATGATTAGCCAGGCCACATTGTATCTTGCCCAAGCCGATCATATGTTAAGCTAGTACTCACACACTTAGTCATTAGTATTATTGTTTCATTGGCATATTGTTCATTATTGTATTTCTTTTCAGTATTTCCTTATTGTCTATATATCTCTTGTATCTATTGTGCATCTTGTTTATCCATAGCTATTTACTGTTACATAGTTTTTATCATGGATTAGAACTGCTGTTAGAGATGTACTCTGCTCCTTTCCTGACTGGATATATTTTTCCAGATGACACTGAGGAGTACCCTACCTATTATGGACCCCAGGATATTGTGGGTTTAGATTCTGAGACCCTGGCTCAAGAGGGACTTATCCCAACTGAGACAGTTAACCCTGGAGTTGTAGCTTTGTAGTATGATAGTATTCTTTTGTACTGGATTTGTCTCCAGCTTATTTTGTTACTCTCCAGACTCATTGATGTATTATTTTAAACTCATGAGTTGTATGATGACTATTCTATTCTATTCTTATCTGATTCGTGCTCATTCTATCTTAGTTCTGTGATTGAGTATTCTATCATTATTTGTGGTTCATTATTTTAGATAGACTATCTAGACAGCGTTCTACCGCCGATTCTACGGCGTAGGCTGGGCGTTGTTTCCGACTAGTACCCTTACACCGGGTGCGGGTCGTGACACATTTTTGGTGGTGGCCTATGCAGGTCTAGCTTCACAAGTATGTGATGTCGTGGTAGTGAGACAACTTAGTTGTACTACTACGAGCCTGCGATAGGATATAGGATATAGGCTGAGATACTCAATCACATCTAGGAAAATTCTTTTGATTCAACTATTCTCCTTTGACATTGATACTTGAACCCTTAAACTGTCCTTTCCTTGATGTCTTACATCTTGTGCCATATTGATTTTTTTCTTTCGCTTTGTCTCAGGATGCCGCCTAAGACTAGATCACAGCAGGGGAGAGCAGCTTCTGAGAGGTCTGCGACATCCCGAGGGCCTGTACCAGTCACTTCTCCGATGATTGGAGTGTCAGCTGCTTTCGGAGGTCCACCACCTACTCAGAGGACTATGCCAGCTGTATCTGAGGGGCTTCCACCTCCACCTCCTGTGCCAGCAGAGGCGTCACAGATGTTTACACTGTTTCGTGAGATGCTCGAGGCACAGAGGGCTCAGTCAGAGGCACATCAGAGGCAGACCGACGTTCTACGGCAGGGCATCGAGAGTGCTCATCAGCTTGCTCGTGCTGTAGTTGAGAGAGGAGTTCCGGTCCAGCAGCAGGTCGTTCCTCTAGTTGCTCAGCTTCGGCCAGGCAACATTCAGGACTTCAAGAAACTGGAGCCTAGGGTTTTCAAAGGAACGGAGGGCATCGTCTATGCTGATGATTGGCTCGAGGATATTGAGCGTCTTATGAGGGTGTCCCGTCTTTCTGAAGATCTGAAGGTTGAGGCGGTAGGACTTCAACTGTTCGACGTCGCTCGCACTTGGTTCAGGAATGAGCCGGTTCTAGTTGACGCAGGACAATCTTGGAAGGTATTCAAGGACCTTTTCAAGAAGAAGTTTTTTGCCCGGATAGACAAGCTTGACTTGGGGAGACAATTTGAGAGTCTCATTCAGGGGAGCATGTCTGTGGAGGAATACGCTGCAGAGTTTGGTAGGTTGAGCCGATTTGTAGAGTACTTGGTGAGGGAGCCGGAGGTTCGAGCTATTCGTTTCCGAGAGGGTCTAAACTGGGAAGTGAAGATTCTCATTCCGTCTTTTTATGAGACATACTCGGAGATACTTGCGGAGGCACGCAAGGTTGAGCGGAATCTGGGTTTGAAGACCAAGAGAGACCGTAATTCTTTTCTGGGGGCCAACGGCAGTGCAGTATCTGCCAAACGTCCTCATTTCCAGTCCAGACCTTTCCAGCAGCCACAGCAAAACCAGACTCCAGCTAGAGCGCCTTTTCACCAGGCACCTCAGCAGCATAGACAGTTACAGCAAGCTCCATGCAACTTCTACAAGAAGCCTGGCCACATCTGGGAAGTTTGCAGGAGGAGGCTCGAAGTTTGTTTGTATTGTGGTACTGAAGGGCATCAATCAAGGGAGTGTCCTCGTCGTGCAGTTCAGGGAGCAGCTCCAGCTCCAAGGACACAGACGAGACCACCTGCAGCACAGTCGAGGGGACCGCTTCCGACACAGCAGCAGCGTTTTATCCAGCATCAACAGCAGGGAGGTGCTCGGCAGGGACGAGCGTTTGCTATGACCGTCGAAGAGGAGGAACCCACAGGAGATATCATCGCAGGTTCTATTCTTCTTGATTCCATTCCAGCTTTAGCTTTGTTTGATAGTGGTGCTTTCCATAGTTTTGTATCTGTTTCTTTTGCTCTGAAGCATGGTTTGGTAGCTGAGTCTTTGCTTAGGACTTGCAAGATCATGACCGGGGGAGGCATTATCCTGGTTAATGATATTTGCAAGGATCAAAGAGTTACTCTGGGAGGCCGAAAGTTGAGTGCGTGTCTACTTGTAATGCCACTTCTGAGCTACGACATTGTACTTGGGATGGATTGGTTGAGTAGGCACCGTGATAGCATAGACTGTAGAGGAGGTAGAGTTTTGTTTGGTCCGCCAGGAGAGCCAGAGTTCGAGTTTGCTAGAGGAGCTGCGGAGCAGGGGGAAGGCATTATTTGTGGAGCTATGGTGGAAGACAAGGAGTTGCCGCATCCGTTGATAGCAGAATTCTTAGATGTGTTTCCTGAGAAATTGTCAGGATTGCCACCCGATTGAGATGTTAAATTTTCTATAGACTTGGTGCCAGGTGCAGAACCAATTTTGCAGCATGTCTATAGAGTAAACAACAGCGAGCTGGTCGAGTTGAAGAAGCAGGTGGACGAATTGCAGGATAAGGGGTTTATCAGATCGAGTTCTTCACCATGGGGAGCCCCGGTATTGTTTGTACCGAAGAAGGATGGATCGGTGCGTATGTGCATTGATTACAGGGCTTTGAATAATCTCACTATCAAGAATAAGTATCCTTTGCCACGAATTGATGATATGTTTGATCAGTTGAGTGGTGCGAAGGTATTTTCTAAGATAGATTTAAGATCAGGCTACCATCAGGTGAAGATGAAGCCGGAGGACATACCGAAGACTGCTTTTAGAACTCGGTATGGTCAGTTCGAATTTATGGTGATGCCGTTTGGTTTGACTAATGCACCGGCGTTATTTATGAACTTGATGAACAAGGTGTTCCACCAGTACCTTGACAAGTTCGTGATGGTGTTCATCGACGACATACTCATATACTCGAGGACACCGGAGGAGCATGAGGAACATTTGAGGATTGTGTTGGATGTGCTGAGGAAGGAGAAGTTGTATGGGAAGTTGTCCAAATATGAGTTTTTCTTGGACAAGGTAGAATTCTTGGGGCATGTTGTGACTGGTGATGGTATTTCAGTGGATCCGAAGAAGATTTCAGCAGTGGAATCTTGGAAGACTCCGAGTTCGGTAGCAGAGATCAGGAGTTTCTTGGGATTGGCAGGCTACTACAGGAAGTTTGTGCAAGATTTTTCGAGGATTGCCGAGCCGATGACCAGACTCACAAGGAAGGATGTGGAGTTTGTTTGGACGGAGGATTGCCATGTTGCTTTTGAGGAGTTGAAGAAGAGGTTGACATCTGCTCCTATTTTGACGTTGCCATCAGGGTCCGGAGGTTTCACTATTTATAGTGATGCATCGGGAAAGGGTTTGGGTTGTGTTCTTCAGCAGCATGGGAAAGTGATTGCCTATGCATCCAGGCAATTGCGTCCTCATGAAAAGAACTATCCTACCCATGATTTGGAGTTGGCAGCCGTCATCTTCGCTCTGAAGTTGTGGAAACATTATTTGTACGGAGAGTGTGTGAAGATCTTCACAGACCACAAAAGCTTGAAGTACGTTTTCATGCAGAAGGAGTTGAATATGAGGCAGCGTCGGTGGTTGGAACTGATGAAGGATTTTGATATCTCTTTACAATATCATCCTGGGAAAGCCAATGTAGTTGCCGATGCTTTGAGCAGGTATCCGTTAGCTATGTTCTTGACGCAGGATCGATATTTGTTGGAGGACTTGGAGAGCTTGGGCATTGAGGTTATTGTTCCTGGTGGTGCTATGCAGATGTGGGGATTGCAGATACACTCAGATTTGATGGACAGGATCAAGGCAGCACAGTATGATGACGTATCTTTGAGGAGTATCAGAGCTCAAGTGAGAGCAGGATTGGAGGATGATTTCACTATTGCAGAGGATGGATCTTTGAGGCATGGAGTTAGATTGTGTGTGCCTAGTGGGGAGTTGCGAGAGAAGGTGTTGCAGGAAGCGCATCGCTCTCAGTATTCCATACATCCAGGTGCTAACAAGATGTATCGGGATATACGAGAGAGTGTGTGGTGGTATAGCATGAAGAGGGAAGTGGCACAGTTTGTATCCAGATGCTTAGTGTGCCAGCAGGTAAAAGCCGAGAGGCAGAGGCCGGTCGTGATCTTCCAAATCCTCGCTAACGGTTCAGACTCAAGATGATGTCTTAGACCAAAGATACAAATACAAAACTATGAGAAGCACCGGAATCAAATAAATTATGAGCTGGAAAGGAATCAAGATAAACTGAACCTGAGATGACATCGCCAACTGGCTCCTCCTCTTCGACAGTCAAGGCAAAAGCTTGCCCCTGTCATTGAGCACCTCTCTGCTGCTGATGCTAAGCAAACTACTGCTGCTACGGTGGTTGAGGTCCTCTTTGCTGTCCCGCTGGTGGTCTAACTCGTGCTCTCTATGCCTGTCCTCTACCCTGAGCTAGATGAGTTAGAACTTTAGGACAAGCCCTCAACTGATGATCTTTCGATCCGCAGAATAAGCATTGGCCTAGTCTCATCCTGCATGCATCACATCCGTGTCCTTGCTTCCTACAGAAAGTGCAAGGAATAGATGCCCTCTGGATCTGGTGCATCTGATATGCCGGCACTCTAGCTGGCCCGTGATACTGTTGCCTCTGATGCTGATAGTACCTCTGGTGTTGCTGCTGGAAATGAGGCCTCTTTGCTGGACCCATATTGGTACTGGATCCTCCTGTGTCCCTCGGCCTCTTAGAGCCAAGCTCTAAGTCATCCTCTGTCCGCTGTGCCTGTCTGAGAATCTCCTCGAAGGTGGCGGTAGGATCTCCATTCGTGTGGGATTTAACCTCCCGATTCAGGCCCTTCCTGAACTTCTTGGCTCTATCTCTGGGGTTCTGCCCCTCCATGAAATGACCTAGCCGGCAATACTCTACCGTATACTCGTCCACCGATATACCTTCCTATATGAGGTACAGGAACTGGCTCTCCAAAGATGTTAGAGCCACGTCTGGGAAGAACTTCTTCTTGAAAATATTTTTGAAAGCTTCCCAAGTGAGTCCTAGTACTGCAATCTTGGGGTCTGTCCTGAACCATGTCAAAGCAATATTGAGCATTATGCACCCTGCTGCCTCTATCTGTAATATCTCTGGAATCTGTGTCAGCCGCAGGTTACGCTCGATGTGCTTGATCCAATCATCCACATAAAGGATCTCCTCTGTGCCTCTGAAGTCCTTTGGGCCCATCCTCTTGAAATCTATGATGGTTCCCGGCCTCGGCTGCTGAGGAATAAACTGAGGTGGTGCCATCTGTGGCTGGACTGTAAAAGCTCTCTCAACTGCTGCAAGTGCAATCTGGTGAGCATTCTCTACGCTCTGTCGTAGGACCTTTGACTGATGCTGCTTCAACTCCATCATCTGCTAGAAGAGCACGAATATCTATGTCTGATCAACTACAGGTGGTGGGGGTGGAAGATCCCCTAGAACTGTTTGTCCTGTCCTCGATACCGGAGGTGGAGCACCTCCGAAAGCTGCCGCTGATACGCTACCTGGACCGGTGAAGCTTATTGTCTGATAAAATAAACAAAATATATGGAAATAAGGCTTTATACGAAACCCGCTCTTTATGTTTACAAACAAGCAGTACAATTAATCCTATACGAGGATGTCGAGTACAATTTTTTAATCTGGGTAAATATTACTATAGGAGTCTGATCTATAGTCGATCACTTTGTCCCTTGGACCACACGATGATGAAGAAGTGCCGTAGAAGACAGAAAGCAGCTTCGAAGGTTGCTAAAGAGAGTGGATGCTCGATGCCAAAGTCATCGATCGCTACTCTTTGCCTGAGCTCTGGATTCTTCTCTCTCTCGACCGTTTTCTCTCCTTGATCTGATACTCTATTTTTTGACCTCATACCTCTGTCAATAGAGGTCTCTATTTATAGAGTTTTAGTGACAGTGACCACTCAGTCGGTATAGAAACCGAGTAATGGAAAGTACAATATCCTTTTACACGACGGTTACAATAACCATTGCCTGCGTATAGATGACCTTTTGAAAGAGCGTGTGACGCATGTCAATTAAGAGATAATGCGTATAACTGCTACGAAGATCATGGCATAAAAGCCACGTAGGTAGTTATCCTTCGTGTAGAAGAGGTTGGCGTAGAAGCCAATAACTGTCACCATGGCGTAGAAGCCAAGTAGGCATAGAAGCCGAGTAGGCGTAGAAGCCGAGTGGGCGTAGAAGCCGAGTGGGCGTAGAAGCCGAGTAGGCATAGAAGCCGAGTAGGCGTAGAAGCCGAGTGGGTGCAGAAGATAGCTGATCCTCCTCCTCTGACTGTGGCCTGAGTTGGCGTAATGTGCCAAAGCGATGATGTGGATGTCTTAGCCGAAATTATGGCTTTTGGAGATGTAATCAAATCTCTTGCATTAAATACAGAGATCTGCCCCCATCCTGCGCATTAAATACAGAGGCGTGTCTTCAAAGATTTGCTATCATTCTGCGCATTAAATGCAGAGATGTGTCTCGAGCTCTGCCATCACTCTGCGCATTAAATGCAGAGACGTACCTCGAATCCTGTACGAAAAGTAACTGCTGACGTGGCAGTCTGTTTGTCTTCTGCGGAGCGTAAGAAGCTCATGTCTGCCTGTGTAAAACTAGGCAGCGTATCCCCTTGTATGCGTAAAAGCAGTTTACGTAAAGGGGATGTCACTAAACGATGGTTCGGTAACATTTAATCAAATCTCCTGCATTAAATGCAGAGATCCGCCATTATCCTGTACATTAAATGCAGAGGCATGTTTTGAAGGTCTGCCACCCTTTCTGTGCATTAAATGCAGAGACGTACCTCGAGTTCTGTCATCACTCTGCGCATTAAATGCAGAGACGTGCCTCGAGCCCTGTACGAAGAGCAGCTTTTGATGTGGCAGGCTGTTTATCTTCTGTAGAGCGTAAACAGCTCATATCTGCCTGTGTAAAACTAGGCAGCGTATTCCTTTGTATGCGTAAAAGCGGTTTACGCCAAGGAAATGGCAGTAAATGACAGCCTGGGTTGTAGTGCCGTACCATCATTATAGTCGTCGCTTGGGTAGTCGTGCAGTACTCTTTGTCAGGAGTCCAGATGTCAGGTTCATTGCATGATCTGACAGGTTTATTTTGAAGAATACGAAGCGTTCCTCGTATACTTCAATGCTGCATTGAAAACGGATGAGTTTTACGCCATAAAGGCGATGTAGCACCCTTTTTATGCTGAAGCAGCCTGGACATACTGTATTACGTGGATGGTCCTTTGAGCTTATATTTTGACGTTGTGCTCAGCGGAAAAGCTCTGTTGCACGTTGATGGCTTTGAGGTCATCTTTTTATGCTGTCCCGCCTCAACATGCTGTGTATAGCTATCTAGCATATTTTTCATGCTTCTACAAGACCCCCTTCAAAGCTTTTAAATTCCTCGTAATTTGAAACACTTTGAATGAAGCATGAAACGGTCAAGTCTGACACGTCCTTTAAGGCTGACTTTATGGCGGAGTTATTGGGGATCCGTTGGGATTCGGAGGGCTCTCTCTTGCCTATAAAAGGCTGAGGAGTTAACCTGTTCTTCCCACAGCTCTTTCACCACACAGAGATGATCGCCGGAGTTCGTCGGGTCGACTTGAGGAAGAAGAAGACCATGTTCTTCTAGCATGTAAGGAGTCAAAAAAGACGGCATCTTCGAGTAAATATCCTCTGCAACGATGGATCATGGAAGGATATCATAGCCTCCTTTGCTCGGGATAATCAGCAACTTTGTATGGCGGTTCTTCCGGAGAGAGGAAGGGTCGTATTTGACCACACAGCTTGCAAGCTGTATCTTCTCCTGGTATTTGCGGACGAGAGCAGACAAACTAGCTGCCGTCCGAGATTAAGTTGGGTCAAATACCTTAACTAAATCAGTCATGGCGTTGGACGCAGGAAAGCAGATTGACCCTGCTTTCCTGTATTAGAGGATAGGTCTAGGCCCATTTCTGTATCCTTTTGCCATTCACCACTTTCTTGTTCATCGACTGTGGAAGTCGTGAACTGCTGAAGAAGACGGAAGAGCATCTCCACCAATACGAGAACCTGGCAGAACAAATTCTGGGGGTGGCCTTCCGATGACGATGAGAAAATCCTTTGTAGATAGGATTTCCCTCATATGTAATCATGAAAATGAAGAAAAACCCTTTTGTAGACTGGATTTTCCTCATATGTAATCATGAAAATGAATAAAATCGTCTTCTTCTGTGCATATGATTATTTTGCCATATACTTTGTTGTGAAGTCTGAATATGTGTAGCTTCGACACGTCTGGTAACTTTACGCCAACTCTGTTAGAAAGAGTGCTAGGTCCCTTCCTGTCTTTTATGCATAACTAAGGGTGCGTAGAAAGCCGCTTAGCATTCGAGTATTCAAACTGTCCGGCTGTTAGGAATGAGGAATCGCGTAGAACTCTGAACTGTCACTTCTGATAAACAGAATTTTTGTTCAGACAATCATCTTCAAGAATGGTTTCTCGAAAATTCCTTGGAACAGGGAGAGAAAATGGCTGTCAAAAACCGAGTCGCCATCTTGAATTCGTAAATGAAATATTCAGACTGGAGTCTGGATGAACTTCCAATCGACCCACGGAGAAGAGTAATTTTTAATGTTGAACTCTGTATGCTTCGGGTACTTAGGATATTTTGAGGTCAAGAAGGAGTATCTTCTGTATGAACTCTTGCAATTGATCGCCTTGAGAATTGTTCAGATGTACGCGTACTCTGGCCTGCATATCTTTCAGATGTGCGAAAAGTCATAGCATAAAATCATAAGTTCGTAGCCTCTCGAGCGTAAAAGCTGCTGAGCATAAGAGCATCCGGGCGTAGAAACTGTAGATTTGTAGCTTCTGAAAAGGAAATCTTCCGAGCGTGAAACTGTGGATCTATTGCCTCTGAGCATAAAAAGCCACCAAGCGTGAAATCATAGATTTGTAGCTGTTGAGCATGAAGTCGTAGGTTTGTAGCCTCTCGAGCGTAAAAGCTACCGAGCATAAAAGCATCCAGGCGTAAAACCATAGACTTATAGCCTGTGAGTGTAAAATCGTAGATCTGTAGCTGTCGAGCGTAGAAAGCTCCTTAGCATAAAAACTACGAATCTGCTTTGCACGAAAACTTTTCAAATTCAATGACTGTCCGCCTTCTCTGAGTAATAGGCTGACGTAGTACCCAATCATAACCGAATATTAATTATGAGATTTGGTTCAGATTCGAGGAGTCCATCCGAACTCTATATATATCCCAAGTTTTTGAGAGAAAAACTTTTCATCCGTCTTCTGCGAAAGAAAGCCTTCGACTGTTCGAGTTCTTCTTCGTTTCCTCTCCGAGCCTTCAAAGTTTTTATTAATGGCCCCGAAACAAATCTTCTCCACTAAGGGAAAGAATGTTGATTCTTCTTCTCATTCTTCTGCTCAAGCGAGAGCGTCTTCGGTCGGGCAAGGCGAACTTCATTCTGAGCGAAGTATCCCGCCGACGAGTAGTGCACCCGGCCTCAAAGGTAGAGCTTTTGGGACAAAAAAGAACAACTGAAAATCATTCGCACACGTTGTACGTGAATGCGCTAGGTCGTCTTCTATGCTGATAGCCTCTTTAAGGAAGATGATGCACAGAGACTTTTCATCTTTTACGCTCATATTTCTAATGTGTCAGCGTAAAAACTCTATATTTTCGCAGTCGGGCGTAAAAGCACAGACTGTCGAAACTTGGCGTATACTATAATTTTGAGTGTTACGCTATCGGCATAATAACTCAATCTTTGGCAGTCTGGCGTAAAACACAGACTGTCGAAACTTTGCGTATACTGCCAGCCTTAAATTTTACGTCTTAGGAAATAGATTCCAGCGTAATGATCAAGTTTTTACAGTCTTGGCGTAAAGCACAGACTGTTGATTTTTGGCGTATGCTGTAAGATCTGTAATGTCTAGTTATAGGAACTGATACATTTTTTTTGCACTCTTGTAGTTAACTTGCATGCGTCTCCGCTAGCCGATGTGATGGGTTCTGCCGCCGCGATGCTGCACTCCAACTATCTGGAGGATCTGTCGTACGTGATATTTTCTATCTCCGGGCCCCAGTACCCTGAAGGAAGGGAAATTTTGATATCGGCTCAAGGCGAGCGAACGCTGCTGAACAAGATCAATGGAGAGCCCCTGATAGACGGAGACCAATACATAAAGGCGACTTTTCTCTTCGGGGACATGATTGACAAGCAGTCCCAAACGAAGCCCAAGAAAGAACTCTGGGTTTTTTCTACCGGGGGCTTGGTTATGTATTTGCCCAAGATGCTGAGAGACTATCCCATCTCGCCATTCTTCTATGCTACACATTCTAGGAGGATGTCGTGGATGCTGACTCCCGATTTTCACGGCAAGCCGGGGAAGATCTTTCATCAGAAAGGTTCTGACCAGGGGTCGTTTGTCAGCCGCCCTTCTGGCTCTGTGATGTCGTTCAGGGAACTGTACCCGGGCAGTGTCCCGAGTGAAGACAGCTTTGTGCTCCAGCCGGTGCAATTACTGACTTTTTGCAATGATTTCATGGGGCACGGGGGAGTATACCCCAAGGTGAACCCTCGGTGCAGTGGGTGGGTCACCCCAACAAATCTTCGGTGGGCTCGCTTTGCTGACTGGGCCCTGAAGCATTTTCAGACTGAGCTGGAGAGCATTGGTCTATTCGCAGCTGTGAGCGCTACCAGTGTTGGGTTACCTCCCAACCCCAATCTGTTTCTGGCTCTGATGGAGCGATATATCTCGCTCACCGGGACTTTCGCCACTCCATTGGGGGAGTTGGGATTGGCCCTCCACGAGATGGCAGAGATCTCGAGACTGCCGATGGGGGATACTCCATATGAAGAGTATGTTCCCACGAACCAGGAGTTGGGGGATTCAGACCCTCGGGTAGTGGCTGTGTACCAGGAGCTGATGTGCCACTACCTCGCTTGCACCATTTTTTATGGTGAGCCTTCAGATTTGGCTCACATCAATAAATGGGCGTCCTACCTCTTCTTTTACCGGGCCAGAAATTCTAAGCCGAAGAAGGTCTTGGATAGCAAGGATCAGCCTTTAAATCTTCTGAGCGTGCTTACTGCTCAGGTAGTCGACGATCTTATGGAGGATGCTGGGGCTCCGGACCAGATTCTCGATGAAGGGATAGGGAAATATCCCACAGGCACTAAGGCCTACAGCTATTTGAGGCATTGCCGGAGGCCTCTGTCCAAGGAAGCTCAATTGGCCGACTTTCTCTCCATATGGCTGCGCCGACTTGTGGTACCGGGCATCGCATCTGCGGACCGCATTTACCGCAACATACTATGGCCTGCAGTGCATCTGGTGTTCGGGGCAAGACTGGGCTTGCTTCCTGCCATGGTGTGTCGTATACAAGCTGGCCTGAGGGCCATGACTGATGGGCTGCTCGCCGATAAAACCCGGCATGATAGCTTTTCTAGGGTAGAATTACCATACCTGTACTTGATAGGGTGGTTAATTCTCCATACCCCAGGGTTATGTCTCCCGACTCTGGTAGTAGTTTGGGGGATAGTTTCTTGTTGAACTACAAGAATTTTTCCTGGAACATGACCACAGTTTTAGAATGTCGACGGGTGCTGAACTTCAGTCACAGCTGGAAGCTTTTCTACACTGTCCCCCCTATACATCTCCCTATAAATCTCAATCAACAGGGGATCAGACTTCAGGATGTAGGCGATGGGCAGACCATTCTTTCTCCTGAGGCTTTTAATTGGTTGGTCTGCATTAGACCTTCCCATTTACTGTACAGAAGCGAAGACCATTGCTTCTTGGAGCCTTACCAGCCCAGTCAATTTGCCAGGCAGTTCGGGTACGACCAGTTGCACGTGGGCAATGCCGTCACCAGCTTCAGGTCCAAGGGTGGACTCATTGATGGAGCCAGAGGATGGCTATATTTTATCATGGGTTGCACTGAAGCAACTTTTATCGTGCCCGTCATTTCACTCTCCACGGAGCTGCGCATTCTCCATTCGTATGCCTAGTTCTACGTGGCAACCAACACCTTCCATCGCGATTTTGATATGCATGGAAGTTTTAGGATGCCCTCTTCCAAGCCTTGGGGAAGAGTCGAAATCCCCTCGATTTCTTCTGACGAGGGTGAAGAGTCCGTTACTCCAGATGAGCCTCTGTTGTCGGTGCCGAGGGGTGAAATACCTCCGCCTGCAGGGGCTTTGGTAATCTCTGGGAAGCGAAGGGCTCCTGCTCCAAAGGAGACTTTCCCTCGCAAGAGGAAGAAGAAGACGATTAATCGTCCTCTCCGGATTCCTGGTAATGAGGCTCCTAGAAGTGAGCTTGCATCTCCCCATGTTGGGGATGATTCTTTGATTGGAGGTTCCTCGCCTTTTAGAGAGGGACCCTCTAATGTTTCGGCTGGTGGTGCCGAAGAATTCCTGTTGGAGGCTGCTGTCGCAGCTACTGCTTCAGGTAGTGGAACAAGATCGCCTTCGGGGCCGAGCCGAATAAGGATATCTTTATCCGTATCAGCATCGGAAGAAACCCCTGCCGTGTCCGTCAATGCATCCAGCGAGATTCCAGCCGATGAGCCTCGGTTGGAACTTGACGAGGACCTGGAAGAATATTTGCCAGTATCGGTTGACACACCACCTTCTCCAGGTATGACAGCTTGCCTAGCATCATTAAGAAATGATTTAGCTGTACTGGCCGCAAACGCGACATATACGCCATCGGCC
This sequence comes from Iris macrosiphon, assembly GCA_036927795.1. Classification (NCBI taxonomy): domain Eukaryota; kingdom Viridiplantae; phylum Streptophyta; class Magnoliopsida; order Asparagales; family Iridaceae; genus Iris; species Iris macrosiphon. The sequence goes on from JAYESA010000009.1 coordinate 156,165,805, forward strand.
ATGGGTAAATTTCGTCTTTATGCCTCTTTTTTAGTAAAGTTAACATCATTTCGATATTAACTTTCTTTTGTCTTCTTTTCAGGGGAAGACATCTTCGGGGAGGGCAGTGTAGATGCGCCCTTTGGCACTGTGTCAGGTCCTGGCAGCGACACGGAGGTGCCTGACTTTGAAGAGGAGACACTTTCGGGTGCCAGCTCGCCTGTCGAAGAGATTCCGATATCTCAAGAGGAGGACGAGCCTGTCATTGCGACAATGCCTCCTTTGAGTATGCCGGTCACTTCGTCCGGTGTTGGCGCTTCTTCTTTTGTCGCACCACTTGTTGAGGCGGCGGCCGTGGCAACATCGTCTGCGGTTGTTCCTGGAGGGAGATTCGCCAATATCGCGGCCACTTCCAGCGTCCATTCGGATCTAGCTGCGCTGACCGAGCAGTACACTAGTATCTTCTACACCACCTTGAAAATGTTAATATCAATGGTGTTGGCAAAGAATCTGAGCTTCGAGGCGCTGAGGAGGTCCTCCCGGTCCGCGATAGTATCGATCCGAGAATTCAACGACACTGGGGTAGCTGACACGCTGGAGAAGATAGTTAATGGTTTTGAGCAACCCATTAACGAATACTTGCAGCTAGCTCGAGGCAACATCAACGGTCTCGTTCAAGCTAGGTACGACTCCCTGACTGCGCAGCTTGCTGAACAGATGGAGTCTCTGAATAAGTCTATCGAGGCTCAGCAGCAGGAGATGGATCATGAGCGTGTCCAATTGGAGTATGTCATTCCCGAGTTGACCCAGTACGAAGCCGGATATGAGGAAGTGGCAGCGAAGGCCCGCATATTGAAGGATGAGCTCATTCGAGTAGAGACGAAGGCTCTCTCTTTGTCGGCAGCCGGAGATGTGCTGAAGGAGCGACGGGCGTGGGTGCTTTCCACTCAGGTTTTGTGCGGGCTCGGTCTGAGCTAGCTGCTTTGAACAACGATGCGGCAAGGTTGTAATGGGCTCGCGCCGACGTCTTGAACTCCCAGGATGAGAGAATGGTTGCTCTGGCGCAGCAGATTCGCGACCTAACCGCTCCCCCCAAATGATGTAATATTTTTTTTTTGCTTTTCAATGTACTTTTGCTCTTTCTGGAAGTAATAAAGAAACTCTTATCTGACTTTGTGGACCCATCATTTTGGAATATAAATGACAGGTTTGGGTGAAAGTGATATCAGAGATAATATGGACGTGATATACTCTCGGTAATTTTCAGCAGGACATATCTATTCAGAGATTATATGGACATGATAGAATATGCTTTAGCCCAAATTTGTACACAAAACACTATCATAGGTAATATGGAAGTGATAGGTCTTGAAGTTCCAAATTAGTTAAATATATCTATTCAGAGGTTATATGGACATGATAGAATACGATCCAACTAGTTTCATTTTGGAAGTAGTATTGTCAGAATAATGTCTTCACCATACTCCATTTGAGCAAAGGAGGTTAAGCATAGTACCTTTTCAGGAATTTTCCATTGATAGGAGCTATTAACAGGTCTCCATTAGGCTTGGCTAACCTGTAAGCGTCGTTTGAGAACGTCGTCTCGATCACATAAGGGCCTTCCCATTTGGGCTGGAATTTGCCCTTACTCCTGTGAGTAAGAATCATCAGCCTTCTTACAGCTAAAACTAGCTCGCCAACTTTGAACACTATTTTCTTTACTTTTTGATTAAAAACTTTGGAAATGCGCGCCTGGTAGAACGCGATGCGCTGTTGAGCCTGAAGGCGTTTCTCGTCTAATCCTTCTAGCTCTTGAAGCCTTAACAGGTCATTCTTTTCTTGAGTCAACTCATTAGCCACGGGTATCCTGAGTGACGGAATTTGGATCTCGATGGAGAGAACTGCTTCGCTCCCGTAAACTAATGAGAATGGGGTGCAACCTGTCAGTGCTCGTACCGTTGTGCGGTATGCCCAGAGATATTCTCCCAGCTTCTCATTCCAATCCCTCTTGTTCGAAGAGACAAACTTTTTTAAGAGCTTGATAATGGTTTTGTTGAAAGCTTCCGCCAAACCATTAACAACAGGATTATATGCCGTAGATGCCACATTTTGTATCCGATTTTTATCGCAAAATCGATGAAATGCTTGGCTGATGAATTGAGGCCCATTATCATGAATTATCCTCCGGGGTATCTCGAAGCGATAAATAACGTAATGCTTGATGAAGCTGGTCACAATAGATGCCTTCACCTCAGCAAAAGGGATCGCCTCTGCCCATTTGGAGAAATAATCTGTGATGGACAGTATGAACCGGTGACCTCTGAAAGAAGACGGGTGAATAGGACCAATAATATCCATACCCCATGCTTCGAAAGGCCAGGACACAACCGTAGGATGTAGATATTCAGGAGGTTGATGGATAAAGTCTGCATGGACCTGACAGGCTCTGCATTGTCTTGCATACTTTATTGTATATGTGATCATAGTAGGCCAGTAATAGCCCATTCTCCTGATGCGATCCTGTAGCTTAGGACCGGGTTGATGCACTCCGCATACGCCGTCGTGAGCTTCACGGATAATCTGATGTGCTTTATCACCAGAGAGACATCATAATAATAGTCCGTCGTAAGACCGGCGATATAGACATTGTGAAGATGCGTCAAAATAGAAGCGCAATGATCGTCTTTTGACGGATACTGCTTCTTTAGGGTCTTCTGGCAAGATTTTGTATGCTACAAAATCTATAAAGGGACTTCTCCAGTCTCTCTTTGGAAGATCTGTATTCACCGCGTAGATGTATTCTATGTGAAAGTTATTTTTCACACAGAATAAATCTCTGTTAAGAAGGATCACCGAATTATGCCTTCTTATAGGGGTAGCAAAACCTGCAGCTAGACTGGCTAAGGCATCAGCTTCCAGATTCTGAGATCGAGGTACATGCTCTAGGAAGAATTCTTTGAATGTCATGGCTATCTCGACCGTTGCTCGGTGATAGGGGATGAGGTATACATCTGTTCATAGGTAATATGGACATGGCAGTTTTTGTGGACTCAACACCACTGGCGTACTTAGAGTTAAGTACGGACGCTAAGTTGAGATGACAACCGATATCGTAATAATATGAGCATGATAATCGATAACCGGATTAGGGAGGTTTATTCAGAGGTAATATGAACATGATAAACTCTTAAGTCGTGACTCCATCGAGGATGGAGGTACACATCTGCTCAGAGGTAATATGGACATGGCAGTTTTTGTAGACTCAACACTACTGGCGCACTTAGAGTTAAGTACGGACGCTAAGTTGAGATGACAACCGATATCAGAGGTAGTATGAACATGATAATCGATAGCCGGATTAGGAAGGTTTGTTCAGAGGTAATATGAACATGACAAACTCTTGAGTCGTGACTCCATCGGGGATGGAGGTACACATCTACTCAGAGGTAATATGGATATGGCAGTTTTTGTGGACTCAACACCACTGGCGCACACAGAGTTAAGTACGGATGCTAAGTTGAGATGACAACTGATATCAGAGGTAGTATGAACATGATAATCGATAGCCGGATTAGGAAGATTTGTTCAGAGGTAATATGAACATGACAAACTCTTGAGTCGTGACTCCATCGGGGATGGAGGTACACATCTGCTCAGAGGTAATATGGACATGGCAGTTTTTGTGGACTCAATACCACTGGCGCACTTAGAGTTAAGTATGGGCGCTAAGTTGAGATGACAACCGATATCAGAGGTAGTATGAACATGATAATCTATAGCCGAATTAGGAAGGTTTGTTCAGAGGTAATATGAATATGACAAACTCTCTGGGGAAAGAAATATTTGGACAATAGTTCAGAGGTAATATGGACATGAACGTATGTTTTACCAATTCACTATGGAGTGATTTTCCTGAGTGAGGATAGTCCTGAGGAATCTACTGGGAAAATTTTAGGGACTCTTCATTAGGTATATTCCTGAAGGGAGCAAATTTGTCGTGTTTAGAAAAACCGATTGCGATGATTATCCCTTTGTTTATAGATGCAAAGTGATGACTTTGGCATCGATCAACTCCTGGATTCTTCTTTTCAGTACATAGCACGCCTTTGTAGGATAATGAATGTACTGATGAAAGAGACAATAATCTGGTTCATCAACTTTGCCAGCTCTCTCAGGATACCTGAAGTTGGGAAGCTGAAGTTTGTGTTCCTCCATCAACATATTGAAGATTTCAATGGTGTCATCTTCATTGAAGGAGAAAGTCCTTTTTGGTCTTCGGGCTCCCGATGCCTCAGTTTTACGTCTTTCTGGGAGGATTATCATCGTCGCATCATTTTCGGATTCCGAGGGAATTCTACCCCCAGCTTTAGATTCTGGCTTGTTCTGTCGAGGTAGGCTACCCGACATGTCGTGGCATTTGTCCACAGAAGCTGATTTAGAAGGTCCTGCCTCTGGTTGTGCAGGATCAGACTCTCGAGGTTGTGAGTTTGCAAGAGATGCAGTATACCCCAACCCAAAACGAGCTCGTTGACAGTAAGAATTACTCTGTAATGGTATTCGTCTGCCTTTTCCATAGTTGAGGCCTTGTTTCAACCTCAAATCATAACCCATGCTTTGTATAATTTTTAAAGCCTGTGGGCTATACCTGTGGATTTGCATTTTGCCACCCTCAGGCTCGCAAAATTCTTTCTGTACAATCGGGCTGGTCCGCATGCGACCGAAGACTATTGGATGCTGGTCCTCGCGAGTTAGAGAAATAATAAAGATGGAATCTTCATGTGGCTCACCTGTCATGACAATATTAGATGTTGATGCATCTTCCCATTAGATCTCCCCACGTTTGACCGTTAGGGGAATTGATGCCTATTTACGACTCTTGTCTTTGCGTTTCTGGATCAGATACTCACACAGGTCAGGAGGAGTTATGGAAGAAGAAGATGGTGGCTTGTTCCTTCTGTTCACATCAGTGGGCATGCGGATGTTAGGAACCATAGTTTTCCCTGTGCCACCTATATACAATAGGTTGGCCATCTGGGTAGCGGATAATCCCCGAGGAGGGTGTCTTTCCGCAAATTGAGCCTTCTTTATGCTGAGGGGCTTCTCCTGGCATAATTTGGAGCTCTGCTCTGGTTGGCGTAAAGCTGAGGATGTCCTCAGTCGGCCGTCAGCCTCTCGCGTAATCCGGAGGGCGGGTAGATTTTTTCCTTGCTGGCGTAAAGGCCGAGAAGTTGAGTAGTCCGCCGCTTGCTTTCCCTTGCGTAGATTGCAGGGATCATCTGCTTTTTTGCGGAAGGCAGATACATTTTTACGTGCGGAGTGCATTTGGGATTCCTGATTTGGCGCTGAGGCATTATCAGAAATTTTGTCTATTCCGTCACAGACGGGAGATAGAATTTTACGCGCAGAGCGCGATGTGTACTTCTGGACTAGCGCTGAGGCATTGCCAGAAGTTTTGTCTACCCTGTTAGAGACAGGCGACTGAATTTTATGCGCCAGGCGCGGAGTATACTTCTGGATTGGCGCTGAGGCATTGCCAAAAGTTTTGTCTGCCCTGTCAGAGACAGGCGACTGAATTTTACGCGCAAGGTGCGGAGGGAGCAATGCTACAACCTCGTTGGTCGGAGAGATTTGAAGAGATCGGAGAGTCGACAGGAATGATAGAGGATGTCTTGGGCATCCAGACTTTACGCAGCTTCCTGTTGTCTTGGACAGAGAGAGAGTGAGAGCTACCCCCTGTTCGAAGCATATCTTCGTAGGCAGACTGGTCGAACTGGACGACCAGTGTCTTCTTCACGGATCTCGCAAATACTGCATCGTGTTGAGAAATTGCTTCCTCATCAGAAGGGAAAGATGTCCCCAGCAGAGTCGCCATCTTGTTGTCTGATAAAATAAACGAAAGATATGGAAATGAGGCTTTATATGAAAACCTGCTCTTTATGTTTACAAACAAGCAGTACAATTAATCCTATACGAGGATGTCGAGTATAATTTTTTAATCTGGATAAATATTGCTATAGGAGTCTGATCTGCAGTCGATCACTTTGTCCCTTGGACCACACGATGATGAAGAAGTACCGTAGAAGACAGAAAGCAGCTTCGAAGGTTGCTAAAGAGAGTGGATGCTCAATGCCAAAGTCGTCGATCGCTACTCTTTGCCTGAGCTCTGGATTCTTCTCTCTCTCTCGACCATTTTCTCTCCTTGATCTGATACCCTATTTTTTGACCTCCTACCTCTGTCAATAGAGGTCTCTATTTATAGAGTTTTAGTGACAGTGACCACTCAGTCGGTGTAGAAACCGAGTAGTGGAAAGTACAGTACCCTTTTACACGACGGTTATAATAACCATTGCCTGCGTATAGATGACCTTTTGAATGAGCATGTGACGCATGTCAATTAAGAGACAATGCGTATAACTGCTGCGAAGATCACGGCATAAAAGCCACGTAGGTAGTTATCCTTCGTGTAGAAGAGGTTGGCGTAGAAGCCAATAACTGTCACCATGGCGTAGAAGCCAAGTAGGCGTAGAAATCGAGTAGGCGTAGAAGCCGAGTAGGCATAGAAGCCGAGTGGACATAGAAGCCAAGTAGGCGTAGAAGCCGAGTGGGCGCAGAAGATAGCTGATCCTCCTCCTCTGACTGTGGCCTGAGTTGGCGTAATGTGCCAAAGCGATGATGTGGACGTCTTAGCCGGAATTACGGCTTTTAGAGATGTAATCAAATCTCTTGCATTAAATGCAGAGATCTGCCCCCATCCTACGCATTAAATACAGAGGCGTATCTTCGAAGATTTGCCATTATTCTGCGCATTAAATGCAGAGACGTGCCTCGAGCTCTGCCATCACTCTGCGCATTAAATACAGAGACGTGCCTCGAATCCTGTACGAAGAGTAACTGCTGACGTGGCAGTCTATTTGTCTTCTGCGGAGCGTAATAAGCTCACGTCTGCCTATGTAAAACTAGGCAGCGTATCCCCTTGTATGCGTAAAAGCAGTTTACGCAAAGGGGATGTCACTAAACGACGGTTCGGTGACATTTAATCAAATCTCCTGCATTAAATGCAGAGATCCGCCATTATCCTGCGTATTAAATGCAGAGGCATATTTTGAAGGTCTGCCACCCTTTCTGCGCATTAAATGCAGAGACGTGCCTCGAGTTCTGTCATCACTCTGTGCATTAAATGCAGAGACGTGCCTCGAGCCCTGTACGAAGAACAGCTTTTGACGTGGCAGGCTGTTTGTCTTCTGTGGATCGTAAACAACTCACATCTTCCTGTGTAAAACTAGGCAGCGTATTCCTTTGTATGCGTAAAAGCAGCCAAGGAAATGGCAGTAAATGACAGCCTGGGTTGCAGTGTCGCGCCATTATTATAGCCGTCTTCTGGGTAGTCGTGCAGTACTCTTTGTCAGGAGTCCAGACGTCAGGTTCATTGCATGATCTGACAGGTTCATTTCGAAGAATATGAAGCGTTCCTCGTACACTCCAATGCTGCATTGAAAGCGGATGAGTTTTACGCCATAAAGGCGATGTAGCACCCTCTTTACGCTAAAGTAGCCTGGACATACTTCATTACGCGGATGGTCCTTTGAGCTTATATTTTGATAATGTGCTCAGCGGAAAAGCTCTGTTGCACGTTGATGGCTCTGAGGTCATCTTTTTACGCTGCCCCACCTCAACATGGTGTGTATAGCTATCCAGCATATTTTTCATGCTTCTACAAAGCTGACCTCTAAAATTTCGGTACTGGACCATCGTCTGAGGGTGCTGCCCTCATGGGTGATGAAGTGACTGATCATGCTGTCGCGGTGCCTGAACGCTAGGTACTCGTCTTCGGCGGCATCTTGAAGATAGATTAAAATAAGGAATCAATATTGAATATGATATGATATCATCAAAGAAGAACATAATTTTATTCAAAGTAAAGCAATATTCAATAGATAAAGGATTTGCAAAATAGATTTTTAAATATTTCCTAGGTGTGATTGAGTAAACTCTCAGCCTAAATCTTATTTCCTAAAGCAGGCTCGTAGCAGTACTCTAGGCGAGCACAACTATGATATCACACTACTTGCGACCTGCATGGGCTACCACTAAAAATATGTCACGACCCACACCCGAATATTCGGACACGAGTACGTGGTTATGCCCAGCCTATGCCGCCTGGGTTATTTCTAACTATCTAACATCTGTCTGCATCATTCCTAAGTATCTAACATATCATCAATATAATATGGTACCTGTCAATCATCTCAAATCCAAACAGAGGAACAATATGGTTTCTCATAAGATATAACTAATCTCAATCATAAAAAAACTAAGGAAGATAAAGCACGAATGGAATAGTGAAGGAAAGAACAAGACAATCCACAAGCTGAAATAATTTACAAACTATGGAACTCCATAAATAGTCTAATACAAGTCCAACACAAATATAATCTAAACCTCCTTGGGGTCTGCAACTAATTCCTCCTGGTCTACAAGAGTATCCTCTAAAGGTACGCCGTCCTACGGCCCGTAGAATGTGGGACACTGCTCTATAAGCCAATCATCTGGAAAATATATCCAGTCATGATTGGAGCAAAGTACATACCTCTGAAAGCAGTTTCAATAACATAATCGAGCATATAAAACAGATAATAAAAATGAAATACAAGATCACTAACATAAGAATGAATGAACAATAGTATACAGGTAATGTACGGGAATATAGAATAATAGTATGAATATCTGTAATATGATAAAATAACTACAATCTAACTAATGTCCCTCAGAATACAAGTTTATTATGTGATCGCTTTGGGTGAACATGATCAATAAGGTAAGATGATTACATATGTAGTATGTAATCAGAATATACACGATGAACAATGGGGTTTTGATCACATAATCAACTCCTACTTTCCCATCCCCAACTAATACCAATGGATCCAATCATGACACGCTACGAACACGAATATAACTACTGAACACAAGCAGTGGATGTACACGTATATAATCATACTGAACACGAGCAGTGTGTTTACACGAATAAGCACACTGAACATGAGCAGTGTGTGAATATGAAATATAAATCAATACCCAATGTATACGATAAAATATATGTACAGGAGTAATCGCTGAACACGGTAGGGGATAACATCTCCTGACGGAATCCATATAGTACGAGTTCGTGAAATCACTGTGTCGGAATCAAGTATACATTCTAGAACATGGATATATATACTATTATGAATTAAAAACTATCAGAGAAATGTACTCGCCTGAAGTCCTGAGCAAGATGTGTCTCTTGATGCCCAAGCTGGTGTCACACAGACCTATATATGGTACGTTGCATCAATACAAGTTTCAGAATGAAAATAAGTTAAATAGATGCATTTCTAAGTCATAAAGCAATTTATAAGTCAAACCGGCTAATTCTAGGTTGCAAGAGTCTAATACTAAGATACTAGGTCGATACACTATGAAACTAAGCTATACAAGCTAATCTATGATACTATGAAACACACAAAATGTATCTCAAGATACGCAAGTTTAATATATGAAAAATATAAATTTGTATATATATACAAGTCAATAATTATAGTAACTTAACTAAATAATGAAATTAGGATACCATGGCCTTGCACCAATGCGTATCACACTACTTGTCTCGATACCCAAACCCAATACCTTGGTATCGGCCCATTACCTTGACATTACCTTGGTATCCCAAGGTAATTCAAAACCTATTGAGTATAGCTAATCTATAGTTAATATCTCATGTACTAACTATATTAATATATCTAAACTATATGCTAAACTAATAGTTAACATATACCACTAACTACTAACATGTATTTCCTATACTAATATATATATATATCTATTTATACTAACTACTAACAAATATATATCTACTAGTACATAGATACCAACCTACATACATAAAGATATATAAATAGATACTTAACTAACTAGTAATTGCTAACACTTAACTACCAGCTTAACTAACTAGACTATCTAAATCAACTATTAGCTAACTATCCATTGACTGAAACCACCCTAAACCAACTAACTAAATACCTGACACTGTAGATACTGAACTGCTCACTGAGGTAATTATTACTGTGCTGGCTCACTGTGCAGTGAATGAATGTTTTACTGCATTTGCTGCTGAACTGGTACTACATCCCCTTACTGTAATGCTGCTGAACTGAATGCCTTGCCTGCACAGACTGCTCTGCTGCACTCCTTCTTGCTTGCTGATAACTAACTGATAGGGTGCGAATATCTCCTGTGCAGTTTGGTGCACTGATGCTCAGTGCACTGGTGCACGAGCTGCACACATTTCTTCGAGTAGCTGTTGTGCAGCTGGCCACTGCAGAGTATCTCCTCTGGCCCGAGCATGCTGACCCGAGCCCCTTTATTGAACTGCCACTGCTTGGTCGATTTCTGCACCTTCCTCTTGCTAAACTGCATTGATGCTGATATTGAGGTGCTGCACTGTGCAGTACAGCTAGTTGCAACTTCTATACAGAGCTATAAACTGCGTTGGCTCAAGTATCTTGCTGGCTGTAGCATTTATCTCAGTGCACGAGCTGCTGTGCTCTCCCTCTAGCTGCTTACATTGTTGTGTGCAGTCTGCACAGTGCTGCTCTCAGTTGCTCTCCCTCTTGCCACTGTGCCCGAGCCTCCACTGGCAATGATACAACGGCTCTCCCTCACTCACTGACACACACTCACTCACACACAACTCAAACACAACACCAACAACTCACATACATAAACTCAAACACCTCTATGACTATAACTCTACATATGTATCAACACACATATGTATATACTTCTAAGTATATAAATCTACATATATATATATATATATATATATATATATATATATATATATATATACACTCACACATACATATATAATCACTCATAGATATAGACATACACACATATGCACATATAGATATATATCTCTACATATAATTATATAGGTACATAAATATCTATCCATATACATAAACTGATATACATATATATATCATATAATATATATCATACATATATATATATATATATATATATATATATATATATATACACAAGCATACATAGAATTGAGAGCAATAAACAAAACACGTGGAGTGCATCGCACCCGTATCACACTAATTCTATGATATGCTTGCGTACGGTTCCACCACACAACCAAATGCATCTCGAAGGACACGAGCAAGTCTAGAATACTAATTATGAACTATATGAACAATAATAATAACAACTACATGTCCGTGTCAAGAATTGATATGCTCAAATTCCCGTGTCGAAAAAAAATCCCTTAAATTAATCCGTAACGTCAAATTGACGAGATACGGCCTACACGTACCCAATTATGGATACGACACTAGTCACAAACAAGCAATTATATGTCATATTGATCTATTTGATCAATTGACAAACACCACACACGCCATCTTGTTTGTGGTATTAAACGAAAGAACGAAGTGTATATAATACGAGGTTTTACACGAAACTCGTCTTCTTTGGTTTACAAACAAACTTATACAATTTGATCCTACACGAGGATGTGGGAGTACAATTTATTTAATCTGGGTAAATATTGCTATAGGTGTCTGATCTGCAGTCGATCACTTTAGCCCTTGGACCACACGATGATGAAGAAGTGCCGTAGAAGACAGGAAGCAGCTTCGAAGGTTACAAAAGAGGGTGGATGCACGATACCAAAGTCGTCGATCCCTACTCTGTGCCTGAGCTTCGGATTCTCCTCTCTCTCTCTCTCTCTCTCTCTCTCTCTCTCTCTCTCTCTCTCTCTCTCTTGACCTCTGGTTCAATCTTTCTTGGAAGTTCGACCTTGGATCTGATATTGGTTTTCTTGACCAATTTCTGACCCTAATTTCTTCGACCTTTTCCTCTGTTGATAGAGGTCTCTATTTATAGAGTTTTGGTGACAGTGACCACTCCGTCGGTATAGAAACCGAGGAGTGGAAAGTACAGCACCCTTTTATACGACGGTTTAAAATAACCAATGCCTGCGTATAGATGACCTTTTGAGTGAGCATGTGACGCGTGTCCAACTAAGGGGACAAAATGCGTATATCTGCTGCGAAGATCACGACGTAGAAGCCACGTAGGTAGTTATCCCTTGTGTAGAAGAGGTTGGCGTAGAAGCCAATAACTGTCACCATAGCTTAGAAGCCAAATAGTTATCAAATCGGCATAGAAGCCGAATAGGCGTAGAAGCCGAGTAGGCATAGAAGCCGAGTAGGCGTAGAAGCCGAGTGGTCATAGAGGCCGAGTGGGCGTAGAAACCGAGTGAGCACAGAAGCTGAATGGGCGTGGAAGCCGAGTGAGCACAGAAGCTTAATGGGCGTAGAAGCCGCTGCGTAACGTGCCAGAGTGCTGATGTGGACGTCTTAGCCGAAAATTACTGCTTTTGAAGATATAATCAAATCTCTTGCATTAAATGCAGAGATTTGCCACCATCCTGTGTATTAAATGTAGAGGCATATTTTTGAAGGTCTGCAGGCCTTCTGTGCATCAGTCACAGAGACGTGCCTCGAGAAACTGTCACCGCTCTGTGCAGGAATTATCACCGCTCTGTGCATTAGACGTAGAGACGTGCCTCGAGCCCCGTAGGAAGTGCAATCTTTTGATGTGGCAGGTGATTTGTCTACTGCGGAGCGTAAACAACTCATGTCTACCTGTGTAAAACAAGGCAGCGTTTGTGCACGTAAAAGCAGTTTACGCAAAGGAGATGGCGGTAAATGACAGTCTGGGTCGCAGTGTTGTGCCATCATTATAGCCGTCGTCTGGGTAGTCGAGCAGTATCCCTTTGTCAGAAGTCCAGACGTCAGGTTCATTGTAGGATCTGATAGGTTCACTTCGGAGAACACGAAGCGTCTCTCATACACTTCAATACTGCATTGAAAGAGGATGGGTTTTACGCCCAAGAGTCGATGAAGCACCCTGTTTACGCTGAAGTGGCTTGGACGTACTGCACTTACGCGGATGGTCCTTTGAGCTTTTAATATTTCAAGCTGTGTTTAGCGAAAAAAGCTCTGTTACACGCTTGATGGCTCTGAAGGCCTCTGTTTACGCTGCTCTGCATCAATATGCTGCGTAGAGCTTCCCAGCGTATTTTTCATGCTTCTAAGAGACCCCCTTCAAAGCTTTCAAATTCCTCGAAATTTAAAATGCTTTGAATGAAGCATGAACCGCTCCTCGTAACTCGAAACATTTCTGAATGGAGCGTTGAAACGGTCGATGCTGACTTTATGGCAGATTTATTGGGGACCGGTGTGACCTCTTTCGCCTATAAGAAGGCTGAGGGTTTAACCTGTTCTCCCCACATTTCCATCACCACGCAGAGATGATCGCCGGATTTTGTCGGGTCGATCTGAGGAAGAAGGAGATCATGTTCTTCCAGCATGTAAGGAGCCAAAGAAGATGACGTCTTCGAGCAAGTGTCCACTACAACGATGGATCATGGAAGGATATCTTAGCCTCCCTTGCTCGGGATAATCAACAACTTTATATGGCGGTTCTTCCAGGAGAAGGGAAGGGTCGCATTGGACCATACAGCTTGCAGGCTATATATTTCCCCCTGAGACCTCCGTGGACAAGAGCAGATAAACTGTAACTGCTGTCCTCGATCAAGTTGGGTCTTAAAGAAGCCTCAACTGGATTGGTCATGGCGTACAGAGCATGGGATCTGCATCATTTATGCATGCCCAGTTATGTATCCTCTAGCCATCGATCTTCTTGTTCATGACTGTGGTGGTCGATGAACTGCCATGGAAGAAGAGGAAGACCTGCACCGATGCGAGAACCCGGTAGAACAGATTCTGGGGCGGCCTTCCAATGAAGACGAGGAAATCCTTTGTAGACAGAATTTCCCTCATATGTAACCATGAAAAATGAAGAAAAATCCCTTGTAGACAGGATTTCCCTCATATGTAATCATAATTTTGATTTTAATAAAATCGTCTTTCTTCTCTGCATATGATCGTTTTGCCATACATTGCTGTGAAATCTAAATATGTGTAGCTTCGACACGTCTGATTCTTTACGCCGACTCTGTATAGAAAGAGTGCTAGGTCCAGTCTTTTACGCATAGCGAATAGTCCATAGAACGCTGTTGAGCATTTTGAACATTTAGAACTGTCCTGCTGCTAGGACTGAGGAACCGCGTAGAGCTCTGAACTGTTGTTTTTACTTCTGATGAACAGAATTTTTGTTCAGACTTCGTCTTCAAGAATAATTTCTCGAAAATCCCTTGGAACAGGGTCAAGAAATGGCTGTCAAACTGAGTTGCCATCTTGATAGACGAGATATTCAGACTGGAGTCTGGATGAACCTCCAATTGACCCGAGAAGAAGAGTAATTTTTCAATGTAGAACTCTGTATGCTTCGGGTACTTGGGATATCTTAAGGTCAAGAACGAGTATCTTCTGTGTGAACTCTTTGCAATTGACCGCTTTGAGGACCGTTCAGATGTACGCGTAATCTGGCCGTCGTATCTTTCAGATGTACGAAAAGTCGTAGAGCATGAAATCATTAGTCTATAGCCTCTGAGCATAAACTAAACACCATCGAGCGTAAAATCATAGACTTGTGGTTCCTGAGCGTGAAGTCGTAGGTTTATAGCCTCTCGAGCATAAAAGCTACTGAGCACAAAGGTATCTGGGCATAAAACCTGACTTGTAGCCGTCGAACGTAAAGCCGTAGATTTGTAGCTGTCGACCGTAGAAAGCTCCTTAGCATAGAACTGTAGATTTGTAGCTTCTGAAAAGAAAATTTCTCCGAGCGTGAAGTTGCGGATCTGTTGCTTATGAGCGTAAACTAAGCGCCACCGAGCGTGAGATCATCGATTTGGTATCTGTTGAGCGTAAAGTCGTGGGTTTGTAGCCTCTCGAGCATAAAAGCTACCGAGCATAAAGGCATTCGGGCGTAAAACCATAGACTTATAGCTTGTGAGCGTAAAATCGTAGATCTGCTGCTGTCGAGCATAGAAAGCTCTTTAGCGTAGGAACAGCTGACCTGCTTTACGTGAAAAAAATTTTGAATTCGCTGACTGTCCGCCTTCTCTGAATAATAGGCTGACGTAGGACCCAATCATAACCGAATATTAATTAGGAGATTTGGTTCGGGTTTCGAGGAGTCCGTCCGAGGATTCGAGGAGTCGACCCGAACTCTATATATATCCCAAGCTTTTGAGAGAAAAACTTTTCATCCGTCTTCTGCGAAAGAGAGCCTTCGACTGTTTTGATTTTTTTTTTTTGTTCTTTCTCCGAGCACTCCGATTTTTCAAAAATGACGCTGAAACAAATCCCCTCCACTAAGGGAAAGAGTATAGGTTCTTCTTCTCGTTCTTCTGCCCCAGCGTGAGAGTCTTCGGTCGGGCAAGGTGAACTTTCTTCTGAGCGAAGCATCCCGCCGACGAGTAGCGCACCCGGCCTTAGAGGTAGAGCCTTTGGGATGACAAAGAATGACGAAAAATCCTTCGCACACGTTGAACGTGACCGTGCTAGGTCATCTTCTGTGCTGATAGCCTCTTTGAGGAAGATGACGCACGGAGACATTTTCATCTTTTACGCCCATATTTCTAATGTGCCAGCGTAAAAAACTCTATGTTTTCGCAGTTTTGAGCGTAAAAGCTCTGACTGCCGAAAACTTGGTGTATACTATAAAATTTTAGTTTTACGCTTGTGGATGGGACCTCCGGCGTAATAACTAGAATTTTGGCAGTCTGGCGTAAAGCACGGACTGTATACTGCCAATTTTGGCAGTCTGGCGTAATGACGTGTTTTCTTTGCACTTTTGCAGTTAACTTGCATGAGTCTCCACTGGCCGAGGTGATGGGTTCCCCTGTCGGGATGCTACACTCAGACTATCTGGAGGATCTGTCTCACGTGACATTTTCTCACGTGACATTTTCTATCTCCGGACCCCAGTATCCTGAAGGAGGGGAGATCTTAATATCGGCTCAGGGCGAGCGGACGTTGCTGAACATGATTAACGGAGAGCCCCTGACGTACATAGACGGGGACCAGTACATAAAACCGGCTTTTCTCTTTGGGGACATGATTGACAAACAGTCCCAGACGAAGCCCAAGAGAGAACCCTGAGTTTTCCCCGCCGAGAGTGTGGTCTTATATCTGCCAAGGATGTCGAGAGATTATCCCATCTCGGCTTTCTTCCATGCGACACATTCCAGGAGGATGTCGTGGACGTTGACTCCCGATCTTCACGGGAAGCTGGGAAAGATCTTTCATCTGAAAGGAGCTGACCAGGGGTCGTTTATCAGCCGTCCTTCCGGCGTTGTGACGGTGTTCAGGGGACTGTGCCCGGGCAGCGTCCCGAGTGAAGACAGTTCAGTGATCCAGCTGGTCCAATTGTCGACTTTCTGCAACGACTTCATGGGGCGAGGGGGGGGATACCCCAAGGAGAATCCTCGGTTCAATGGGTGGATCACCCCAACAAACCTCTGATGGGCTTGCCTAGTTGACTGGGCCTTGAAGCATTTTCGGAGAGAGCTGGAGGGCATTGGACTGTATGCTGCTGTGAGTGCAACGAGTGTTGGGTTGCCTTCCAACCCTAACTTATTTCTGGCACTGATGGAGCGATACATTCCGCTCACCGGGACCTTCGCCACTCCACTGGGGGAGTTGGGGTTGGCCCTCCATGAGATGGCAGTGATCTCGAGACTGCCGATGGGAGATACCCCATATGAAGAGTATGTTCCCACCAACCGGGAGTTGGAGGACTCGGACCCTCGGGTTATGGAGGTGTATCAGGAGTTGATGTGCCACTACTTCACGTGCACCACTTTTTATGATGAGCCTTCTGATTTGGCTCACACCACTAAGTGGACGTCCTACCTCTTCTTCCACCGGGCCAGGGCCGCCAAGTCGGAGAAAGTTTCGGGAGGCAAGAATGAGCCCGTGAACTGTTTGGGCGTGCTCAGTGCCCAGGTCATCGAGGATCTTATGGAGGATGCTAAAGCTCCAGATCAGATTCTCAATGATGGGGTAGAAAAGTATCCTGAAGGCACTAAGGACTAAAGTTACTTGAGGCGCTGCCGCAGGCCTCTGTCTAAGGAAGCCCGGCTGGCTGGTTTCCTCTCCATATGGCTGCGTCGAGTAGTAGTGCCTTGTATTGCGTTCGTGGACCGTAATCACCAGAATATCCTGTGGCCTGCCGTGCGTCTAGTGTTCGGGGCAAGACTGGGCCTGCTCCCTGCCTGGTGTGCCGTATACAGGCTGGCTTGAGAGCCATGACTGATGGGCTGCTCGTCGATGAAGCTCGGCGTGATAGCTTTCCCAGGGTAGAATTACCATACCTGTACTTGATGGGATGGTTAATTCTTCACAACCCCCGGGTGATGTCTCCCGGCCCTGGCAGTAGTTCGGGGGGTAGTTTCTTGCTGAACTACAAGGACTCTCCCTGGAACGTGAATACAGTTTTAGACTGTCGGCTGGTGCTGAACCTCAGTCATTGCTGGAAGCTCCTCTGCATTGTCCCCTTTGTACATCACAACCAATCGGGGATTAGTCTTGAGGATTTAGGTGGAGAGAAGACCAATCTTTCTCCGAAAGCTTTTAATTGGTTGGTCTGCATCAGACCCTCCCATTTGCTGTACAGAAGCGAAGATCATTGCTTCTTCGAGCCCTACTTGCCTAGTCGGTTTGCCAGAAAGTTTAGGTACGATCAGTTGCACGTGGGCAATGTCGTCACCAGCTTCAGGTCCAGGGGTAGACTCATTGATGGAGCCAGAGGATGGCGATATTTTTATCATGGGTTGTACGGGAGCAATCTTTATCGTGCCGATCGTCACACTCTCCACGGAGCTGCGCATCCTCCATTCGTATGTCCAGTTCTACGTGGCGATCAACACCTTCCATCGCGATTTTGACATGCGTGGAAGCTTTAGGGTGCCTTCTCCCAAGCCCAGGGGAAGAGTCGAAGTCCCCTCAGTTTCTTCTGATGAGGGTGAGGAGTTCGTCACTCCGGATGAGCCTCTGGTGTCGGTGCCGAGGTGTGAAGTACCTCCGCCTGCGGGGGCTTTGGTAGTCTCTGGGAAGCGAAGGGCTTCTGCTCCCAAGGAGGCTTCTCTTCGTAAGAGGAGGAAGGAGACAGTTGCTCGTCCTCTCCGCGTTCTTGGTATTGAGGCTCCTAGAGAGGATCCTGCTGTCTCCCCTGTTGGGGATGTCTCTTTGATTGGAGGTTCCTCGCCTTTCGGAGAGGGACCCTCAATTTTGGCTGGCGGTGCTGAAGAACCCCTGCTTGAGTCTGCCGTTGCTGCCACCGCCTCCGGTAGTGGAACAAAATCGCCTGCGTGGCCAAGACAAATGAGAGAATCTTTCCCTAGACCAGCAACGGATGAAACTCCTGCCGTGTCCGTGAGCATGCCTAGCGAGATTCCAGCTGACGAACCTCGACTGCGTCTTGGTGAAGGCTCGGTAGAGCACCTGGCGATGTCGGTTGGCCCATCCCCTTCTCCAGGTATGACAGTTCGTATTGCGTCATTAAGGCATGATTTAGCTACATCGGCTGCAGATGTGACATATATACCGTTGGCTATGGGTAAATGTCATCTTTATGTCTCCTCTTAGAAAGATTACCATCATATTGATATCAACTTTCTTGTCCTCTTCTCAGGGGACGGCGTCCACGGGAAGTATAGCGTTGAAGCGCCTTCTGGCTCTACTCAGGCTCCTGGCGATGATACGGAGGCACCTGACTTCGAAAAGGAAATATCTTCGGGGGCCAGCTCGCCCGGAGTGGTTTCGTCATCTCAAGAGGAGGACGAACCCGTTATCGTGACCTCGCCTCTCGCGAGTATGCCGATGACTTCGACCGTCGTTGTCGCACCTCCTTCGGTCGCACCACCCGTCGAGGCTGTGGCTGTGGCCATCTCGTCTGCAATCATTCCTGGAGGGGGACTCGCCAATATCGCGGCCACTCCTGGCGTCCAATCGGATCTAGTTCCGCTGACCGAGCAATATACCAGCCTCTTTTACACCAGTTTGAAAATGCTGATATCAATGGTGTTGGCGAAGAATCTAGACTTCGAGCGTCTGAAGAAGGCTTCTTAGTTTTTGATCGGGGCGGTCAGGAAGTTCGGCGATTCTGGGGTAGCTGACGCCCTGGAGGCGATGGTTAATGATTTGGAGCAACCTATTAACGAATACTTGCAGCTGACTCAGGGCAGCCTTGAAGCTGAGGTCCAGGCCAGATACGACCTCATGACTGCGCGGCTTACTAAACAGCTGGAAAGCCTAGATAACTCCATCAAAGCACATAAGCTGGAGATAGATGAAAGAAAAGCTGTCATGGAGGAGGCTCTTGCTCTTCAGACGAAGTGCCAATCCGAGCATGAAGGGAACGTAGCGAGGGCCCACAAGTTGAAGGAAAAACTCGCTCTGGCAGAGGAGTCGGCTTCCCAGTCGTTGGCAGGTCTAGATGTAGCCACTGGTCGACTGAGCACAGAGCGACGGGATTTGGAGCGTGCAGAAGCCGCCCGTACGGGTTCTCTTCGGGCAAGGGCCGAAGTGTCCTTTACGAGCAACCCCGAGGCACGGCTGGAGCGTGCCCGCGCCGATGCCTTGGTTTCCAGGGATGAAAGGATAGCTACACTGGTGCACCTGATTCGCGATCTGACCGCTCCCCCACAATGATGTACCCTTTCTTCTTTTTGCTTTCCAACTGTAATTCTGCTCTCTCTTTTTTTTTGGGAATAAATAAAAGTGACTCTTTTCTGAATTTGTGGACCCATCATTTCAGAATATAAATGACAGGTTTGGGCGAGAGTGATATCAGAGGTAGTATGGACGTGATAGACTCTCGATAAACTTTTAGCAGGACATATCTATTCAGAGGTCATACGGACATGATAGAATATGCTTTGGTAGGATATATCTATTCATAGGTCATACGGACATGATAGAATATGCTTTGACTAAAGTTTGTAGACAAGGCACTATCAGAGGTAATATGGACGTGATAGGTATTGCATTTCCAAATTAGTCGAACATATCTATTCAGAGGTTATATGGACATGATAGAATATGACCCAACTAGTTTTGTTTTGGAAGTAGTTTTGTCAGAATTGAGATTCTCGCTATATTCCATTTGAGCAGAGGAGATTAAGTATAGTACCTTTTCAGGAATTTACCGTTGATAGAAGCCATTAACAGGTCTCCATTAGGCCGGGCTATCCTGTAGGCGCCGTTTGAGAACGTTTTCTCGATCACATAAGGGTCTTCCCATTTGGGCTGGAATTTGCCTTTACTCCTGTGAGTAAGAATTATCAGCCTTCTTACGGCTAAAACTAGCTCGCCAACTTTGAACACTCTTTTCTTTACTTTATGATCGAAAGCTCTGGAAATGCGTGCTTGGTAGAGCGCGATGCGCTGTTGAGCTTGGAGGCATTTCTCGTCTAATCCTTCTAGCTCTTGAAGCCTTAACAGGTCATTCTTTTCTTGAGTCAGTTCATTAGTCACGGCTATCCTGAGTGACAGGATTTGAATTTCGATAGGAAGAACCGCTTCACTCCCGTAGACCAGTGAAAATAGGGTATAACCTGTCGGTGTTCGTACCGTTGTGCGGTATGCCCAAAGATATTTGCCCAGCTTCTCATTCCAATCTCTCTTGTTTGAAGAGACGAACTTCTTCAAGAGTTTGATAATGGTTTTGTTGAAAGCTTCCGCCAAACCATTAGCAGCTGGATAATATACCGTAGAGGCAATATTGTGTATCCGATTTTTATCGCAAAATCGATAAAACGCTTGGCTGATGAACTGAGGCCCATTGTCATGGATTATCCTTCGGGGAGTCCCAAAGCGATAAATGACGTGATGCTTGATGAAGCTGATCACATTAGACGCCTTTACCTCAGTAAGAGGGATCGCCTCTGCCCATTTGGAGAAGTAATCCGTGATGGCCAGTATGAACCGGTGACCTCTGGAAGAAGACGGGTGAATAGGACCAATGATATCCATACCCCATGCTTCGAAAGGCTATGATGCAACCGTAGGATATAGATATTCAGACGGTTGATGTATAAAGTCTGCATGAACCTGACAGGCTCTGCATTGTCTTGTATAGTTGATCGCGTCTGCGATCATAGTGGGCCAGTAATAGCCCATTCTCCTGATACGATCCTGTAGCTTAGGACCGGGCTGATGTGCTCCGCATATGCCATCGTGAGCTTCCCAGATAATCTGATGTGCTTTGTCGTCAGAGAGATATCTCAATAGCAGCCCGTCGTAGGTCCGGCGATATAGGCATTGTGAAGATGCATCGAAGTAGAAGCGTAATGATCGTCTTTTGACGGATACTGCTTCTTTGGGGTCCTCCGGCAAGATTCCGTATGCGACGAAATCTATGAAGGGACTTCTCCAGTCTCTTCTAGGGGGATCTGTGTTCACAGCGTAGCTGCGTTCTATGTGAAAGTTGTTCTTCACACAGAATAAATCTCTATTAAGAAGGATTATCAAATTCTGCCTTCTTATAGGAGTGGCTAAATCCGCAGCTAGACTGGCTAGGGCATCAGCTTCCATATTCTGAGATCGAGGTACATGCTCAAGGAAGAATCCTTTGAACGTTATGGCTATCTCGACCGTTGCTTGGTGATAGGGGATGAGGTCTGGATTCCGGACTTTATATATTCCCCTGACTTGATTGACGATGAGCAGAGAATCACCGAAAGCTTCCAGGGACTCGACCCCCAGCTCTTTAGCGACTTGGAGCCCGATTAGCAGAGCGTTGTACTCTGCCACATTGTTGGAGCATGGCTCGCTAAGAGAATATGCTCGGTAGATGACGAGTTTATTAGGAGTGACCAGGACGATTCCTACTCCTGAAACCATGTTTCCCCTAGGACCAGTTCTGGAGGCACCATCGAAGAATAGTTGCCATATGTCACTTTCTATTGTGGAATTACATTCTGCAACTTCATCAGGGATGTCCTCGTATAGTTTGGAGGTCTCTGGGATTGGATGAGCAGCTAGGAAGTCGGCCAGCGCTTGGCTTTTGATGGACTTCTGCGGGACGTATACCATGTCATATGGTGTTAACAGCATCGCCCAAGTCGCGAGTCAAGAATTAAGAGCACTTGGCTTGCTCATCAGTACTCGAAGAGGGTTGATCCTGGAGATGACATGAATAGTCTGACCGGTGACATAGTGTCGCGTCTTCTGGATAGCGAACATCAGAGCCAAGCATTCCTTATCCACTGGGTTGTACCGGTGTTCGGCTCCGACCATCATCCTGCTGAGGTAGTAGATAGCCTGTTCATGCCCCATATCATTCTTCTGTGCGAGAAGAGCTCCTAGTGAATGATCCATCACTCGAACGTACAGCAAGAATGGTCTTCTCATGACGGGAGGTACCAGAACTGGCGGACTGGTGAGGTAGCGTTTGATATCTCCGAACGCTTGCTGACAGGTTTTGTACCATATGAAGGATACACCTTTCTTCATGAGATGAGAAAAGGGCTGACATCTTCCCGAGAGGTTGGATTTGAACCTCCGGATATAAGCCAGACGGCCTTGAAATCCCCGGAGTTCCTTCCGATTACGGGGCGGTCGCATTTCTACGATGGCCTGGACTTTGTCAGGGTCCACTTGGATGCCTTTGGCGGTAATGACGAATCCCAGGAATTTGCCACTAGATACACCCAGAAAGGACTTCGTAGGGTTCATCTTGAGCTGATGTTGGCGCATTAACTCGAATACCGTCCTCAAGTCTTGAATGTGATCATCTTTGAGGCGGCTTTTGACGGCTATGTCGTCCACGTAACATTCTACTATTTTGCATAAATACTCATGGAATATGTTACTCATAGCCCGTTGGTATGTAGCCCCGACGTTCTTCAATCCGAAGGACATGACCGTATAGCAATATACCCCCAACGGGGTCCGGAAGGCAGTGTGATTCTCGTCTTCAGGATGCATCTTGATCTGATTGTATCCTGAGAATTTGTCCATGAAAGACATGCATTCAAAACCGCAGGTGTTGTCGATCATGATGTCCGTGATGGGAAGAGGGAACTCATCCTTGGGGCAGGCTGCATTCAGATCTCGGTAATCGATGCAGATACGTATTTTCCTATTTTTCTTCATGACTGGGACAACGTTGGCGACCCAGTCGGGATATTGTTCTTTTCGGATGAAACCACAGGCTATCAACTTCTTGACTTCAGCTTCGATGGCGTCCATCATATCCGGGCGGAACCGGCGTTGGTGCTGCTTCACAGGCTTTGAATCGGGCAATATGTTGAGTTTGTGAGTAGCCACCTTTGGGTCAAGGCCTGGCATGTCCTCATAATCCCATACAAAGACGTCGATATATTCTTTTATCAGCTAGATAACTTCTTCCCTTTCAGCTGGGGAAAGATTGTTACTGATAAATATCGGCTTTGGCGAGAGCTCACCCCCAACATCAACCTGGATAACTTCGTCTTTGGTGGGAGGTTCTCTTTGTTCGAAGCGAAATTCCTACTGTGTATCCATTTGTTGGGCCCAAGAGTCATTCTCAAACGACTCAGAATCCTGTTCATCTGATTCGAAGGAATCTGTCACTACCATATTCACTGATAATGTTTGTTCGAGAGCATCAGGTGAGTCAGAGGACGACGAGTCATTCTGAGAAGAGGAGAAGATATCCTCGTCCGACTTAGAGGAGGTGGCATACCCCAACCCGAAATAAGTTCGTTGATAGTAGGGGTCGCCGTGCAGCGGTGTTCGTCTGCCTCTTCCGTAGTTGAGGCCTGGCTTCCGCTTTAAGTCGTAGCCCATGTTTTGCATGATCCTCAACGCTTGCGGGCTGTATCGGTAAACTTGCATTTTTCCAGCATCGTAATTGAAAGAATCTTCCTGGATAGCCGGTTGATTGTGCATGCGGCCGAAGACTATTGAACGCTCGCTACTGCAGGTAGGCGGGACAATGAAGATAGAATCCTCTTGTGGCCCATACGTCGTGACAACGTTGGATGATGACGCTACTTCCCAGACATACGGACGGTAGGAGTTCATAACTTCCAAGAATTCTTGTGCTATGGGTTCTACCTCGTTACGGGGAGTGGATTCCTGATTTGGAATTTGAGCGTCAATATACTGGAAAAAAGGATGTTTATTATCATCTGAAACTTCGTTCCTGGTTGCATTTACATCGGTCGGCTGCCTGTTGTGCCGAAGGTTGATGACCAAGGGTGGAGGCTTCTAGTTCAAAGTGATCACTAGAGGATCACTCCATTTTCCTGACTTGGTCTTGTTCAGGTGGATAGCCATAGGCTCCATGGCTTTTGGACGAGTGGTTCGTCCTTTCACTCTGATTGACAGCGGTAGTGTGGCAGAGGGTTCTTCTGGCTTCCAGTGGGATTCCTTTCCTGCCTCGTCCGACACTTCTCCCGTGTGGTCTTGAGAGAACAATACAGCATCGGAATAGTAGGATTCTACTCCTTTAAACGGGTTTAGGTCAGCAACCTCCGTTTATACTGTTCCTTGGGGGTCTACATATTTAAGACATTGATGTAGAGTTGAAGGAACGATGTTGTGGTCGTGGATCCACGGTCTTCCCAGCAAAATGTTGTAGGACACCTCTGAATCGATGACGTAATATGTGGCCACCGATCTGAGGTTGCCAATCTGGATCCTCAGGCGAATTTTCCCCAACGGCTTACTTCTTTCGGCGTTGAAACCCACGATTATAGTGGAGGTGTAAGCCAATTCGCTGGTAGGAATCCTTAGCGGTCTGAGCAGACTGTGAGGGATGATGCTGATCGACGATCCCGGATCTTTGTGAATCCAATCGACCTCCATGGAACCGACGTACCCGGTGTAATAGAGGGGCCTGTCATGCTTGTTATGTTTTAACAGCATGTCGTCTTGAGTGAAAGTGATATTTGGGATCACTTCCATTACACTGTGGCATTGAGGACATGCCACCGGTTCTTCGTCGGGGGACTTGAGCTGGGTCAAGCATGCCTCCGCCTGCATCAGAGCTAGACGAGTGTCTTGGGAGAGCCTGAGTAGCTCGAAGATGGACAGCCTGGCTGGTGTATTAGCCAGTTGGGCCAGGATATCGAAGTTGTATGGCTTCTCTAAACCTTTGTTTGGAATATTTTTCACAGGTTTATCAAAGCGCACTTCTCTTTGCTTCCCCTTGTCCGCCGGAGTTAGTTTTGAAGGACTGGCATCTGGTACGACGGGGCCTGGTCCTGAAGGTTTGGCAGCTGAAGCGTCCGCCGTTGCATCTTTCTGACTTGCTCCGTAGTCGTTGAGGTAGGCTTTCACTGAACGGGTTGCAGCAAATACCTCGTCTTCGTCTGATGGCGAAGAAGTTGCGACCATATGGCATGTTTTGCATTTGGAGCTCTTTCTAGACGTAGCCTTAGTAACTTTAGTCTCCTCCTCGAGCTCTGACACCAAATCCGGATGAACCCACATAATCTCGCCCTGCCGGGTCGTTAGGGGTATCAGGTCATGATTTTGACCCCTAGCTGGAGGAAGATTGACGATGTTCATCGTGGTCCGGGAAATGGGTGTGACACCGTCCGAGACTTCTTGGGAAGGCAGATTGCCAAACCGCAGAGAGATCATGTTGGCCGTGACCGTCTTCTCGATGTTGTGCAGAGTGATGGCCTTAGCATCGATCAAACCCTGGATCTTCCTTTTCAGTATGTAACACGCCTTTGTCAGGTGGTGCACATATCTGTGGAAGATGCAGTATTTGGGGTCGTTAGTACTGCTGACTTCTTGGGGCCTCCTTAGCTCTGGAAGGGTGATCTTGCCACTTTTGACGAGACACTCGAATATACTTGGGATATCGTCGTCGTCGAAAGAGTAGACTTCGACGGGCCTGGAGGTCCCGGGTCTCGCTTGTGCGGTTGCCGCAGTCTTTTGCCTGGCCGTATTGATCGCCAGAGCTTCTTTTCCTTTGGAGCTGCGAGGATGGTCGCTGCTGGGAGATGACC
Source organism: Iris macrosiphon (assembly GCA_036927795.1). NCBI lineage: Eukaryota > Viridiplantae > Streptophyta > Magnoliopsida > Asparagales > Iridaceae > Iris > Iris macrosiphon. Next base: position 156,191,762 of record JAYESA010000009.1, read on the forward strand.
TCTTGCCTCTGTCAGAGGGGGAGATCATGATGCCATTGTCGCGCGCCTTGCGACTGTTGTCTTCGGCGGCTACTGCCAAGATGATGAACGAGGGCCAATCATGGAACTGATATGGTCCTGTAAACACCGAGACTATGGGAAGGAGGTTTTTCCTGCAAATGTCTACTAACGCAGAGTCCGAAACTCCTGGAGGCATCTGTAAGGTGGCTCCACAAAAATGTTCGACGAAGGTGCAAACGTCCTCTTTTTTCCTCTGCTTGACTTCGATGAGAGAGGACATAGACATGTCCATTCCTCCCTCGTAGAATCGCGTAAAGAATAAAGCTTTGAAGTCCTCAAAGGAAGTAATGCAGTTGTCCGCCAAGCTAAGGTACCACTGATAGGCTACTCCTGAGAGGCAGCCTTTGAACAACCGAGTGAGGAGGGCGTCGTTCCCTTGTAGCAACACCGTCATCATACTGAAATAGTTCATGTACTGACTTGGTGATGTTTTTCCCTCGAACAAAGCCATAGTCTGAGGTTTGTACCTCGGAGGGAAAGGGACCTCTTTCCAGATAGCTGGGTAAGGCTGGTTGATTCCCAGTTTCTTGAGCTGATCTTTGTGCTTCAAGGCGTCAAACTGGGCTTTCAACTCCCGTACTGCCTGCATCGAATTTTCAGTTGGAAGTGGGACTATGGTGTAGTGTGGAGTTGGTTTTATCGTGACTCCAACGGGAGGTAATATATTCTCCGAGTGAGGAAGCGGAGGAACTGCTGACTCTTGATCTAGAACAGGCTCTTGGCTCGGGTTGGATGGTGGTAAGTCCACTCCCACACGTATTTGAGTTGGCGGGACCGATGCTTGAGCCATGGCAGTTGCGTGCTGAGTTAGCATTATCTGGTGCATGTTCTCCATTACGGATTACATTTGTTTCAGAGATGTCTCCAGTATAGTGATGCGTTGTTCCGCGTTTCCTGACGGCGAAGCTTCCTCACGTTCATCTTCAACGGCATAAACTCCCATTTCCTTAGGCGTCATTGAAGGATTAGTATAGGTTGTTGTAGAAGTCGACTCTATACTCTCAGCATCTGATCCGGGAGACTAACGACCCCCAGCGTTGGAATCAGACGAGTACGAAGCTGGTTGCTGTGACCTCGCACGGGTGTTTTGGAACACCCCAGCTTCAGTGTTCCTGAGGAGGTCTTCGAATCTCCTTCGGCTCGGAGGCGTAGAGGGATGACATCTTGAGCTCGATCCTCCTCTAGGTATGTGTGAAGCCATGTTCACGGATGCATGCGCGGGCTCTTCTTCCTGGAAAGACAAAGAGTAGCTCAACCGATCGAAAACTGACCGTTTTGCTTTAGAACAGTAGCAGTCAATCACAATCTTATGACTATTACAACATTGCTCGCCAGGGGGCGTAATAGACATGTTGGAAGGTCCCCTCTCCTTACGCTTCTGGGTTAGATATTTGCGCAAGTCAGGAGGAGTTGCAGAAGAAGAAGACGACGGCTTATTCCTTCTGTTCCCATCAGTGGGCATGCGGAGATTGGGCACCATGGTTTTCCCTGTGCCACCTGTGTGGCGGATAATCATCGCTGGCATAAAGGCCGAGAAGTTGAGTACTCCGCCGCTTGCTTTCCCTTGCGTAGATTACAGGGGTCGTCTGCTTTTCCACGGAAGGCAGATGAATATTTACGCGCTGAATGCGTTTTGTACTTCCGATTTAGCATTGAGGCATCATCAGAAGTTTTGTCTGTACCGCGCATAGCGGGAGACTGGTTTCTATGCGTAGAGTGCAGTGGATACCTCTGGGTTAGCGTTGAGGCTTTGCCCAAAGTTTTGTCTGTACCGCGCATAGCGGGAGACTGGTTTCTACGCGTAGAGCGCAGTGGATACTTCTGGGTTAGCGCTGAGGCTTTGCCCGAAGTTTCGTCTGTACCGCGCGTGGCGGGAGACTGAATTTTACGTGCGGGGCACAGAGGGAGCAATGCTACAACCTCATTGGTCGGAGAGATCGGAGAGTCCACATGAATGGTAGAGGAGGTCTTGGACATCCAGACCTTGCGCAGCTTCCTGTTGTCTTGGACGGAGAGAGGGTGAGAGCTACCCCTGGTTCGAAGCATGTCTTCGTAGGCAGACTAGTTGAATTGGACGACCAGTGTCTTCTTCACGGTTCCTAAAGATACCGCATCGTGTTGAGCAATTACTTCCTCATCAGAAGAGAAAGACGTCCCCAGTAGAGTCGCCATCTTGTTTGTTGTATTAAACGAAAGAACGAAGTGTATATAATATGAGATTTTATACGAAACCCGCCTTCTTTGGTTTACAAACAAACTTGTACAATTTGATCCTACACGAGGATGTGGGAGTACAATTTATTTAATCTGGGAAAATATTGCTATAGGTGTCTGATCTGCAGTCGATCACTTTAGCCCTTGGACCACACGATGATGAAGAAGTGCCGTAGAAGACAGGAAGCAGCTTCAAAGGTTGCAAAAGAGGGTGGATGCACGATGCCAAAGTCGTCGATCCCTACTCTTTGCCCGAGCTACAGATTCTTCTCTCTCTCTCTCTCTCTCTCTCGCTTGACCTCTGGTTCGATCTTTCTTGGAAGTTCGACCTTGGATCTGATATTGGTTTTCTTGATCAATTTCCGACCCTAATTTCTTCGACCTTTTCCTCTGTTGATAGAGGTCTCTATTTATAGAGTTTTGGTGACAGTGACCACTCCGTCGGTGTAGAAACCGAGGAGTGGAAAGTACAGCACCCTTTTACACGACGGTTTAAAATAACCAATGCCTACGTATAGATGACCTTTTGAGTGAGCATGTGACGCGTGTCCAACTAAGGGGACAAAACGCGTATATCTGCTGCGAAGATCACTGCATAGAAGCCACGTAGGTAGTTATCCCTTGTGTAGAAGAGGTTGGCGTAGAAGCCAATAACTGTCACCATGGCGTAGAAGCCAAATAGTTATCAAACCGGCATAGAAGCCGAATAGGCGTAGAAGCCGAGTAGGCATAGAAGCCGAGTAGGCGTAGAAGCCGAGTGGTCATAGAGGCCGAGTGGGCGTAGAAGCCGAGTGAGCACAGAAGCTGAATGGGCGCGGAAGCCGAGTGAGCACAGAAGCTGAATGGGCATAGAAGCCGAGTGAGCACAGAAGCTGAATGGACGTAGAAGCCGCTGCGTAACGTGCCAGAGTGCTGATGCGGACGTCTTAGCCGGAAATTACGGCTTTTGAAGATATAATCAAATTTCTTGCATTAAATGCAGAGATTTGCTACCATCCTGCGCATTAAATATAGAGGCATGTTTTTAAAGGTCTGCAGGCCTTCTGTGCATCATTCGCAGAGACGTGCCTCGAGAAACTGTCACCGCTCTGTGCAGGAACTGTCACCGCTCTGTGCATTAGACATAGAGACGTGCCTCGAGCCCCGTACGAAGTACAGTCTTTTGATGTGGCAGGCGGTTTGTCTACTGCAGAGCATAAACAGCTCATGTCTACCTGTGTAAAATAAGGTAGCGTACCCCTTTGTGCACGTAAAAGCAGTTTACGCAAAGGAGATGGCGGTAAATGACAGTCTGGGTCGCAGTGTTGTGCCATCATTATAGCCGTCGTCTAGGTAGTCGAGCAGTATCCCTTTGTCAGAAGTCCAGACGTCAGGTTTATTGCAGGATCTGACAGGTTTACTTCGGAGAACACGAAGCGTCTCTCATACACTTCAATGCTGCGTTGAAAGAGGATAGGTTTTACGCCCAGGAGTCGATGAAGCACCCTGTTTACGCTGAAGCGGCTTGGACGTACTGCACTTACGCGGATGGTCCTTTGAGCTTTTAATATTTCACGCTGTGTTTAGCGAAAAAATCTCTGTTACACGCTTGATGGCTCTGAAGGCCTCTGTTTACGCTGCTCTGCATCAATATGCTGCGTAGAGCTTCCCAGCGTATTTTTCATGCTTCTACAGTGCCAATCTCGAAATTCCCCCAAAATTGACACAAAAATATACATAATTTCTACCATAGGTCTCCTATGAACCTAAAACCAAATTCTATGGATAGCCTATGCATGTGGGGTAATTTCTTATGGTTAAATCTCAGAGTTAGAACCTACTACAAGAGGAAAAACTGAAATATACCTATTGGGAGATAGATTCCCAATAAAAATCTCCAAATGTGGAATTGTAGCTCCTCCTTGTAGATATTGGCCTCCTCCTTGTTGCTCATTTCTTACTTCTTGTAGATCCTTGTTATAGTAGCCTCAATTGAAGAATATGGAAGAAATTTGTGAAGAAAGTGGTGAAGGAATGGTGAGGAAATGAAGGAATTTGGAAAGGGAAAAAATATAGATCTAATTGGAATGAACCAAATAAAATGAGAGACACTCTCTCTACTCCTCATGTGGCCGGCCATATACCCCTTCCCCAAGCAATTATGAAATGTCCAAAACACCCCTTGGGGCCTCTCATGAAGAAATTAATTAAGGGAGAAGGTTCTAGTCTAATGGTTTCACTAATTAATTCATCCTTCTAATACATGGGCCTAATTAATATGCTCAATCTAAACCAATATAAAATATTGGGTTCATGCATCTAAATTAAATGGTTAGGTCCACTACACAAGTCCAAAATAATCTAGCATCTAATAATAAATAAATAATACAACAAATAATTAATCCACATGCACAATATTTAAATACAATAAATCCTAAAATAGAAATACCTATGTCAATTACCAAACTACCCTTGATTGAAAATGTGAGGGTGACAGTTTGGTTTGGGTTGGTTTGGTTGGTTGGGTTGGGTTGGTTTATTAAAATTATATATATATATATATATATATATATATATATATATACAATTAGCTATCAAAAAATAGTTTTAGACCCCAATAAATTCCAAAAAATTACACAATATTCTATTATTAATTATACACCAAAAAATATAATTTTTATACTATTTTAATAATTAATTTAATACACAAAAATATAAATACATGAACGAACATTTATTATAATTAACTAAAAATAATATAAATTTTCTACAATAATAATTAATGTATTTTTAAATTAAATTCTAAAAATTAGGGTATTTACATACCTCGTGCCTAACACCGTCATTCCAACAGGATTCCTGCCCCTTTCAATTTCCTGTAAGTTCTGCTCCGATACCACTTGCACATCCTTCTTCACCACTCGAGACTACGAGACCGCCTTTTCCTCTACGAATTTACTAAGACTACCAGACCTCCTCCCTATCTCCTTAACCTCTCACCTGCCAACCCGTCGTTACCCACCCCCCCCCCCATGTATGTGTCTATGTGTGTATGTTTTTTCTTAACACTCCCTCACCCTTCCCTTCCTTCGTGAGCATGCGCACACCGCGCTTGCTACACTTCCCCATCCCGACAGTTGTCGACCAATAACCCAATCTCCATGATTAGCCTCAACTCAACATGTCCGACATCACCCAGACACCAACCCACCACCAGACTAGCGCCCACTCCTACCGATCACGAGATGACTAATGCTATCTTCGTCTCACAAACAACTGCTAACCAAGCATATGCTATCTCCTGTACTGGTAATCTCCTCCCCCGAGAAAAACCTATTGTCACCTCTCTCGACTCTTCACCGACCTCTGCCACCAACTCCTTCTCCACCTCCGCTTCATCATGCCAGCACCCCACGACCGACATTGTACTCTGTCTATACCAATATACATAGCTGAGCAATTAGCACTCTCTATACCACTGCAATACCAAAGCACCTGCCTCATTGCCTCTGTCTCAGACTTCTAATAAGCTTGCGCCTTCCCAACCCCCTGGCCAAGTTTTCCCCTACTAGAGAGCAACAAACTCTAATGGAGAAGAAGATCTCCCTTTCAAAATTTGAATCATTCATCAGCCTTTAAATTTAGGTAAACTTTCATAAACTCCCCTCCCGCCAACACTAATTATTTGCAAAATTAGCCCCTTGAATTCGAGAAAATTAAAAACCTTACTTTAACCCTTATAATTACTTATAAGTTCTATGTTATTAATAAAATTAATTATTGTTGGTAAAAAAACCTAAAATTTGGTAGGCTCTTTTGGACTATAAAGACTTGGATAGTAATGAAGGAATTGCTTGGGTTTAACCAATAATCGGTCGATACAAATCTATCTGAAGGTTAAGGCAAGTACAATACTACTTTATTATCACCATTATTATTGAGTTACAAATAAACATAAAGACTCAAGAATAAAGAAATATTACATATAGTACGAAGTATTGATAGGTTGGCTTCTTACTTTGTTTGATGATGGCATTTTCTTCTGGCGGTAGTTGTCTGAATCTAACTAGATTTAAATCTGAATACCTTTCGAGTACTTCAGCCCTGAACCCCCATAGGGGACATTGTCATCTTGATCGTTGTCCACTGATCGGATAGCAAAACCCTAGAGTGTATGGTCTCGAAGATATCATATGTGGTTCAAAGAAATCATGTGGGCTTACAACGTGTAACCACCATATTTCACCATAGGGGTATTTTAGTAATTTTGCATAATTTCTAATTTACTATATTATTTTATATTAGTGTTAGTTTAGAATTAGTTTGTGCTTGCCTAGAATTATTAGTGTTAGTGGATAAGCTAGCTAATTAGAATTAATTATGACAAGTGTCATGAATAGAATATTTTATTAGAATTAATTAGATGCTTTCCATAACCAATTAGATTCTTTTTTCTTTCAATTTAAATTCAAAGTTGGATAAAAGAATGACAATTAGCCATGTGCACCCATAATTAAACCAACCAATAGGGGTCGTCCATGTAGAACACTCCAAATCAAATATCTCCTTCCAAATTTCCCTATACTTCTTGTAATGACACGCTCTGTATCAATACGGATATCCGATTCAAACGACACAAGTGCGATGACTTGTCCTACCTTGCTCTGTAAGAAGACTCACTTGAGGCAAAGTATTCAGACTTGGCCCTTCAGGAGTTCACACTTAAATTTTTAAAGGCGCGCTCAGAGTATCTCTCAGCCGAGACAAAATATCGCTAAGGTGGGTTGCTACGATGAACCTGTCTTTGCTTAGCCTGCACACTTAAAAATACAGACGATACATGCTAGTCGCTAGATGAATCACCCATTGCACGCTAATAAGAATACAATGCACCTAGATAAGGGAATAATCCCATCTTGTATTGCTTGTGTTAGAATATGAAAATAAAACTTGGCTTATAGTTAGACCCTCGCATGCTACCTTAGCTCCGTGCAAGTAGACTCCACTTTATTGTCTAGAACTGGTCGAGTTGATGTCACAGAGATAATGCCACGGTATGGAATCATAACACAAAATATGGTTCGCCTACCTGAGGCAGGATGACTATAAAAATTGTTATTTTTGAGCCAAGTAATAAAAACATGAAAAATCTTCGGGAGCTTTGGGTCGCCAAGGCAACTTTCGAAATGGGAGCTGTAATAAGTAGTAAAAATATCACCTTAACTGTGCATTGAAAAGAACACACAAGATAATATGATGATTAGAATATGCATACTATGCTATGAACTTATAATGAATTGTTTGATCAGATAGACCAAATATGTATCGTTAAGTATATTGCATACGTGGCGGCAACCCGCGTATGGGCTGGTATAGACTTGAGGCAAGTAACGGATGCACGACATACTCTGCGTGCAGATCGTTAATTGAACCAAGTAATCTGAACCTCTGAACATACTTGAATAATCTGAGTATAAGACATCTGAGAAATATGAATGGCCTGAGTATAATATATGTGAACAACCTGAGTCACAAAGTAATATGAGTATCACAAAATTGTGTATGTCGTTCATCTGAGTCAGAAACACGTTAGTAACACTTGTGTTTACTTATGCGATTCTTGGTTTTCCTTATATATATATTCGTGTTTGGTTAACTTGGTTGTATCGTTGTACAGGAAAGGATAAATGGTAAGTGGGTAAGTTTTGCCATATTCCTCTTATATCGTACGACGCACTGCCACACGAGTTAGGCTTTACATTATTGTCATAGAACTGATCCTAAGGCAAAAATAACTTAATAGATGGTGCACGGAACTAATATAATGTGTTTGGATTTTTTGAGCGGGCGAGAAGCCTCTCCACCAATGCATTCATGTACTGATAACCTACCAGATTTTTTGCAGGGTGCAGGATAACCTCGTTCGGTACGGAGTATCCCTTCATGCGCGCTAAGGTGTGGAGTTCGCTCTGGATGTTTAGAGTGTTGTGTCCGGAGCTGAAGCACATATACAGGATATAATGATGGAACATTGCCAATGTATCATCCCTAGTTGTAAGCTGCTTGGCATAGCTTTATTGTTTGAGAGAGAGCTTGAGCGACTTGTAATCTCGGTCTAGCGCCGCTTGTAACCTTATTCGTTATCAATAAAGAGCTTGTTTATGTATCATACTTGTGTGTATTCTACCCTTCCACTATAATGACTTTGTAAACTAGTTATCGAACAACCGTTGACTTATGTCGTTCAAATTTTTGTTGCATCGGAGACTATCTGTGTGACTCTGTGGCTTAGCTATTTCTCCACCTTTTTGGGTTATGGCCTTTGCGCAGGCGCAGCTTGTGCTCGTGTAACATCACATCCTGATGGAAACGATCGTCCTGTAGGAGCGTTGGGGTGGTGATTCGTGCCTAGTGGGGATGGTCAATCCTGTGGGAGATCGAGGCATAACACTTCTTCTCGAAGATACTTCACATTAAATTATTTTGTTTCCACTCATATTCTAGATCTAGAATTTGAATTATAAATATATTTTTCTACCAAAACTACTCATTATTCTTCTGTTTGAGATCAATGATCTTGGAGCACAAGAGAGCAAAAATGTGACCCATTTTTTTGCAAAAATGTGACCCAATTCTTCAAAAGTTCCCGTATCGCAACTTTTGCAAAACCTCGCGCTATTTAGTGCACGCTAGTCAGAATACGACAAAACCTGAGTCACTGGACTCGTTGTATCGCGCTGGTCCTGTGACCCAATTTTTACGCAATTCTGAGGTAGTTGACCAAGTCACCTATTGGCGGGCCCTACGGTTGACTTTTTGGGCAAAATTGTGTTCGGCTTATCGAAATCCATATTTGGACATACCGTTGAGTTCGTACTGATATTTAGAGTTTGTTTGACCTATAATTTATCATATTTAGTGACCTTTACCCTTGGCACGCTTTTCGGTGCAAAGTGGTCCACATATGGAGCCTACTTTGACCCAAAATTACTGTTTTGCCCCTGTATCCAAATTGGATGAAAGGGTAGTGTTTTCTAGCTATTTTTCTTATTCTGGGAACGTTGGTGATGTCTATTTCAGCGTCCGGAGACGTTCGCTTTGAGGTCGTAGTTCTGACTCTTGGTGTTTGACATTTGGACGTTACACTTTGCAGCTCCCTTGCTAGGCAAGTATATCTTACCTTGTTGTACTATTTAAATTCATTTATATATTTAGTTGCATGTTTATTATTTTAGATTATATAAATATGCACGTCCGAGAGAGACTCGGGTGCAGTCAACGAAGGCTTTGACGTTAGGACTCGTGTCTGACCTAGTGTCTAGTAGACCTACCTAAAGTTATGGAGTTATCGGTATGACTCACAGGCCTTGACACATTTCTTATACGTGTTGTGAGTCTCATGTAGGGCACGGACTTGCGTATGCGGTTGGCCACCTGTACGTGTAGGTCGTGCGACGGATAGGGTATAACTGCTAATAGTGATACATGTTAGAAGACTTAGCAGTTATTAGTAGGCGAAGCATAGACTATCGTGGTACGATAGCCCAATCCTTGTTCTTTTTTGTTTGTAAGGTTGGGCTATTGTTCTAACGATAGACTATGAGCCAGAGTTACGACGTCGCGGTGTAGTAGCTAAGGCGTATTGTGGATACAACATGCTTAGATCATTGGGCGGAAAGGACGACTAGTAGGTGTATGGGACACCCATTTCCTTTACATTGCTGCCACACTCGACGGAGTGATATGGATGATACATACTATACTGTTGCTATATTCTTCGGAGCGATATGGACGATATACTATACTGCTGCCACGTTCTTCGGAGCGATATGGACGATATATTATACAGCTGCCATGCTCTTTGGAGATGGACGTTATTACTGAGCGCCCTCCTATGGGGGCATATGTGGCATATACTAGCCAGTTGTCACGTTTGGTGAATTATGTCAACATATGTCTAACCTACACTTTCCCATACACTCAAAGTTGTCCTCAAATTGCATTCACTTAGATGGTTAGCGCACCCCTTTTATTTATTCAGTATTTACTTTATGGCATACTTCTATTTATCTTTTTATGTTCCTTTGAGGACCTGGTCCCTTTCCAGGTGTAGATATTCATGAGTATTCGCAGGAGCGCAGATCCGGACTGGCTACTTATATTCCGAGGAGGTCTTCTCTTCGAGCCTCGTGATTGTTAGATGTTGTACTTATATTATATTTATCTTATTGATTCTATATTCTAGTTCGGTAGTGGATTTGTTTCCATTCGACTACCATCATTAGATACTTTATATGGAGATCTAGTTCCATAGATATTGGTCATTTATTTCTATTTGATTCTGTGGATGAGATTAGATTATACACTGTGACTTGTGATAGTTTTACCACTTGTGAATTATTATTCATTATACAGAGTACGCATGTGTTATGGTTCCATACATTGGAGTTGCCATATACATGCGACTGGCATGCTTACGTGTCCTAGTCCTACGTATTTTGGGACTGGGGCATGACATGTTTTTAGTGGTGGCCCATGCAGGTCAAGAGCATATTGTCTCGGTTACATTATTGTACCGAGCAAGCCTGTAAATAGGATTAGAGTATAGAATCTCATCCACAATTGACTATAACTTATCTTCCTTTCAGTCTCTTCTATTTAAATAATTGCATCCTGCTTGATTCATATGCTTTCCTAATAGTTCCTTGAGTATAGCCCCTGCTAGAATATAGGAATCCTTGTTGTTAGAATGATAATTAGGGTAACACACCTACTAAGAATACAACTAGAACATTGATACCTCACTAAGTTTAGAATATCTAGTGAACCCTAGCATCCCTCGTCTATAGATTGGTTTACCATTGTCCCTTGATATAATTATGAATGACTTGAGGGTAGTACAGACACTACTAGGGTTAGTTATAAATTTAACCACACTGTTTTACCCTAGCATTAGGGAACCAATAGAAATCCAAGATTTGACATTAGGACTAAACCTAACTTTCATAGTAAGATAGTATTAGAACTATAAATTTAGATTCTTGTCTTGGTATTAGCAGACAGCACCTAAGAAAACCTAGAGGAATGAATATAACATTATCCTCGATCATACCTCGAACATAGAGACTAGCATGCCATATTCTCCTTAGAAACCATGACATTATATAGAGTCCCTCTATTCTAATTTTATATCTTGTTCCTCTACGTTCACTAATTGTACGACGACTAAACTATGTTCTTCTTTTCTTCATCTTTCAACTCGTGCCACCTGACACTTCTGATTGTAGACCGAATAATTTTATCTTATGTTAAGGATATATAGTTTGCTAGGATTATAATTATAATCTTGAACTTGAAATTATGTGCTTGGTAGTTAGAACTTGATAGTTTCGAGTTATTCTTCTAGATTGTGAGTTGATGATTATTCTTAGTTTTAAACCATGTAACATGTATCCCACCTCAGTACGAGTTATATCCCCTTGAAGGCCAGTAATTTTTCCATTCTTACTAATGACACAGGTTCTATGAGCACTATGATTAAGACTTAAGATGACCATTACCTATATAGTGCAATAGGATACCCTAATCAGTACCAAGACCTTTTCCTCGTATACCCTAACAATAGTTTCTACTTCATTTACAAGGACCAAGTTATTTCGTAGAATCTTCTTTAAGGCAGTTAAAATATTAGTTTATTATTTTAAGTTGGGTAGTATGCCTCACAACCTAGTATCCCATAGTCCCTTGACCTTTTAATGAAGTGTAACTGAATGACATTAACTGTATACTAGCATAAGACGATAATATTTAGTCAGACTATAGAACTTAGAGATCCATGCCCCTATTTAGTCGACTAGCGACTTAGACAAGGAGTTTGTATGACAACTGTAGAGATTGTATAGTCTTATCTTCTTTGTGAACTTGAAATATTTTATGTACCTTCTTTCATCATGATCCAGCGTATTTATATTTTCTGTATTACCTTGACTTATGCTGCTATTTTATAGCCTAGTTTTGCAAGCTTATTCTTTTATCGAGCTTGTTCACGATATATATATTAGTGGATGCATACATTAATACATTTCAGAATCAGTGTATTAAGGTCTAGCTAATCTTAGTGCACTTGGTTCGCTCTTCGCATAACTACCTTACGTGGATTGAGATATATAGTGTCTAGTAGACGAATGTACTTGCCCTCTAGACATGTCTGAGCGTATCGTATCGGTTACATAACTGTACTGATATGAGCATGCAAATAAGAAATTACCAAATAGGATTTTAATCCACAACTGTCTTGACAATTCCTTTTGAATTCCTTAAACGCCTTGATCCCTATACTTCTATTCTCTTACCTCCCCCTTTGAACTCTTTATCATTATTTTTCGTCTTCCCTTATTTTGTAAAGATAAAACCTCATGCTTGGTATAAGTTTGATATACAGATAGTACTAGATATACCCCATAGGCCAACCGCATTACTTGATGATAATTTTTCGTAATTAAGGGCATATCATAGGTAATATGTTGGTATTCAACTTTTTGAGGATCGAATAGCATGATCAAATAAGTTGAGAAATATTTTTCTTAAGTGTATAACCTTATATGATAGATGGGTAAATTATAAGTTGGGTAGAAGTTGCATTGTCAACTTGAGAGGAATTTCTTTTAGATTGTGATCAAGCAAGATTAGATTGGAAGATTCAAGTCATTTTAATTTTTAGAAACTTTAAAAGAAGGATTAAGATGATGATGAATTAATAAAATTTTAAAAAAACTTTGATATGGCGAACCAAACCTTTATACTTGGGCGTGATTTAAATTTTGAATATTGAAGGTTGATTCATCGATTTAAATCTTGAGGAAAATAAATGGAACTCTAAACATGAACATTGATGGATAGAATTCCAAAATTAATGATTTGAAGTAAAAGTTAAATTTTGATGGTTGGATTACCTATTTGAAATATTGAGGACGTGAATTAAATTTAAAATTTTGAAGAATACAAAATTCATAAGCGAAAATAGGAATAATATTGGATTAGAATTATTTTTTAAAAGAGATTATGATAGTTGGAGATTGTGATGGAAAAAAAATTGAGGAGAGATTACAACATTTTGATTAAACAGAAGTTACCATAATTTCGAAAGTGATTGCGATGGATTAGAATATATTTTAAATTTTGGAAGAGATTGTGATTGACTTGCCTTATATGCGAATGTGAAGGAATTAACAAATTATGCCTTATTTTAATTTCGAGGATAAAATTTTTATAAGTTGAGTAGATTGTAAACCCCTACCCAAAATTAGACCTACTCGGCATAGATAGAGAAACTGGACTAGTTTGTATCCAATTGGAAATAGGACACGGTATTTTATTTAAATTTTGCAATAATTATATCACTTAGTGTACCTTACCGTTGCTTCGACAATTGGAGCCCTACACTAGCCATTGCCTTCCTACAAATTTCACACCCTTGTCCTAGACGTGCCTGCCTTCTATTCTGACCTTTGTGTAACTTATAATTATGCTCTCTTGTGCTATATTTTAGTCGCACAATAAAGTAGGTTACACGGTTTCTTGTAACATTTTTCCAAAATATAAATGATAGACAGCGGGCATCTCCAAATATATAAGTTTATCTGTGGAGGATTGCTTGGGTAGAATAACAGAGAAAACCATAGGGTGCAAAACATAAAAGCAGTTATTCATGTATTTTTATAAAAAGAGTTGTGTCAACTTTTTCTTTGGAAAAATTATTTCCAAGTAAGAAGGAACTGAGGCAATCATACCAAGCATGTGGAATTACCATCTAGCAGATAATCCAGCAATAATTAAATAGTAAATAAATAAGGAAGAGAACCGAGATTTTATACTGGTTTTTCTATGAGAGGACTAGTCCAGCCCCGAGAACTCTTGCTCGGAGTTTGACTTCACTATGAGTGAAACATAAGCTTTGTTCTGAAGGACTTGCGACTTTGTACCGACATGAGACTTTGATCCAAAGAGCTCGACGACTTTAGACTATATAAAAAATTACTTTGAAATGCCAAACTTGTACAACTCGAACACTTCTAATCGAAACTACACTAGCACTTAGAAGAATGGGAGTTATCTTGGTATTTTGAAGTTTTAAAGCAATTATAGTGAATAGAGAAGATGGGATGAATGGATGAATAGATGAGTGAATTAGAATGAAAATTTCTTCTCTATTTATAGATTTTTCTAAAATAGAACTCGGTCAGAACTCGGATATCCAACGTTCAAAAATTTAAATGTTGGAGCCTTGAGAATATGTCTAGCTAATATAATCAGGAATCGACTTTGGTCAACCGAGTTCGGACAGATTTCGGGCAGAACTCGGTCCGAATTCGGTTTTCCAAATTCCAGTAGGTTCCTGGTTAAGTTTGGGTTGGTTTGGGTTGTGTTTGAGTGGGTCTTTGATCTAGTATAAGTTTGGGTTGGTTTTGGTATAGGTTGGCTTATTTGAGTGGACTTTGGATAGTATTCAACTAGTTCCAAAGTGCATTCTGACTCACATATGTTCTAGACTCAACAAAGATAAAAATACATAAGAAAATATAAAACAACCAAACGTGGAAGAATAGTCTTCAGCTGATAACGTAGTTTGCTGTTACATGTATCGATTCAAAGTTTTAAGTAAATTATCGAAATTAGGTTAACTGAGACTAAATGGGTCAACAAGTAGAAGTTGGTTATGTGAACAAACCTTTAGTATATTCGTGTATATATCAATTATACAATTCATGTATAATTGAGTTATCATAGTATATTTGTGTGTATTCCCAAGCTAATCTGTAACCCCCTCAACTTTTAGGTAGATTGGATATGGTAAGAATTTGGTTTAGTTTCAGGATGTCTAAGGATTAGAAATAAGGGCTATGTAGACTTGTTCTTTAATTTAAACCCTTGGTGCACCTTATCGTTGCTACATTAATTGAAGCACAACAATAGCCTTTACTTTCCAATAAATTCTGCACTCTTGACTTGACAAGCCAACCTAGGCATTGGATATTTCCATCACTCACAAACATATACCCTTGCGCTCTATTTTGATTGCATAACTTCCCAGTCATAAAAATCAATTCTTTAATCCTATGCCTTGTACCTATGTCGTTGCCATCAATTTGATGCCAAAACTCAACCCGTTTCGCTTAACCAATTAAAGGACCCAAGACTAACACCAAGCCTACACCGTTCATGACATTTGTGTCACTCCCAATTTAGACCCCATGTACTCCCATTTAATTTAAGAGCACATATGGCACATTATTTAATTAAATTAGGGAAACCAACTTAACCTAACCCTAACTTAACCCAATACCCATTCATGAGGCTCATACAAAACACCCAACACTCTTCCATCCTACAAAACACCAAACACAAACTTCCCACATCAAATTCTTACCATTTTTTCTTCATGTGTAAACACTCAAATGTTAAGGGACTCAAATACAAAGAGGTTGCTCGGTGTTACACTCCTATTGGTGCAAAACAAATAAAGAAACCTCCCACATCCTCATGTGACCGGTCACCTTACACTCTCTCTCCCCTTGTATTATACTTTTTTCTTATGTGAAATCCTAGCCCTTGATTCAAATTTTCCTCCATCATCACCACACATTCCCTCTATATTAATACACACACACCCTTCCCCATGTGGCCAGCCCTAATCCTAAGATAAAACCTAAAAATTCACACCATACTCTCTCTCCATCCCTCCCCATCACTTCAGCCGAATCCTTCTCTCTTCTTCTTCTTCTTCTTCTTCTTCATTATTCTTCTTCTTCTTCTCCATTCTACTTCTTCTCCATCTCCACCACGACACCACAGCAGCCACTGCCACCATCACCGTCACCTCCAACACCACCGATCTCAACACCACCTGACTATACCACCATCTCCGCTATGAGCCAGCGACTATACCACCACCAACACAATCGTAGCTGCCAGCACCACCACCGTAGCTACCAGCACCACCACCCATAGCACCTTTGCCACCACCTCACGACTTTAATACCACCACCACCATCGGCCTCACCCCACCCTGACAACACCACCATGACACCATCACCGGAGCACCAACACCGCCAACTCCACCATGACACCACCACCGGATCACCAACACCACCACTGCCACCTACACCATCACCCCGACCACACCACCACGACTTTACCACCAATACCAATACCGAAAGCCACCAATACTTCCACCACCACCTTCACCATGAACACCTCCTCTACGAGCACAGGCACCACCACAGCCAGTACCACCCCCTCGCCGAGCAACACCACCATTACCACCTTTAAGTACCACTACCATCACCATTACCTCTACCCCGTTCTCATCACCACCACCCTCATACCATCTAGCACCACCCCCACCACCATGGTCGACACGAGCACCACCCCTGCGGTCAACACCGCCACTAACCGAAGTTGCAGCACAGCCGCTACCACCACCCGCAGCCACCTTGGTAACTTCTCCTCCTTCGTCCTTGTTTTGTAGTACTTCCTATGTGTTAAAAGAAACCCTAGTTTGGATTTAGGGTTCCCTGAGTAATACCTAGGTTTAGTTTAATAGCATTTGTCTGGAAATATATATATATATATGTGAAAATGCATGAATGATGGGGATGTTGTTCCAATAAATTTCTATTCGATAGCTTGATGTTATGATTGAGGATATTATATGTAAATATTATGTGTATTTAGGTGTGACAACTAAATTGAGTTTATATATTTATGTCTATGATTACAGGGTTGGTATGGTCGAGGATGAATATTATATATAGATGACGAAATCACACTAGATGAATATTAGTAGTTGAGAATATTATTTGAGGACGTTATGCGATTGGATGAATTCTCATTTAATGCAACATTTTCTTAGTCAACTTGGGTCAACCCTCTAGTTAGTACCTTAGACGTGAGTTATGTAACTAAGAAAAAACCTATGCTAGTTCATGATGTCATCTCTAGGTACTTTGGGATCCTCGGACTTGGACGTTGTACCGGAGCCCCGCCTTCAGCATCCTGATCCAAGAAAGTGTACCTTGCCATTCTGTATCTCAGTTCCAGATTTACTATTTATTTCATCTATACTTGTTTGCGCTTGGGATCAAAATCGTTACTTAGCATCCGGGTCATATCCGGGTGCAGACGTTAATCAGTAACGTCTAGTTTCGATTGTTAGATGTTTCTCATTATCCTTATGTACCTACTTGGTTACATCGAAACCATAGGATACAATCAGACACTGTCATCGTGCCAGACTTCATGTATCCTGATAGTGTCAGCATGACCAGAATCTGTGATGACTATAGGATCGTGATTGGTGATAGATACTTTAGTATGACAAGACTTTTAGATAGAGGTTCAGGCTCAGCGAGCAGCGGATATATCTCATTGACTTTATTTGGAGGGGAAGACAGTTACTAGACGATTTAGCTACTTTGCATGCGCTATATATATATATATATATATATATATATATATATATATATATATATATATATATATATATATATATATATATATATTCTTATTTACGTAGAGATCCTGTATCCGGAGTCATAGTATTTACTACGTGACTCTGTGCTTGAAGCTACGGTATGCACCGTGTGTCTCTGTACCTCAGAGCTACGAATTTATGTTTGGTAAGCCCACATGTCGAACATTGTCTTTAAGTTATGTCTCACTTAGGTGGTTATTCTAGATTTCACCGGCGTATCACATGTTTTTTTTTCTGTTTTACTATGGCATACTATTTTTGTACCTTGTTACGTCCCTCTGAGGACCTGGTTCCCTTCCAGGCTTAGGCGAGGAGGACAACCCGGAGGAGTATGAACCGAGTGTATATCCAGGCGCAGGACGTGTTGCAGAGGATGAGATCCTTCCCGAGGACTTTGCTTGATCACTGGTAATGACTTCACCCTGGGCCGGTATCATTATCTAGTTTGCAGATATCGGCCCTAGTTATCTTACTGCTTCCTTTCATTCAGTATTTTTATTAGCAGGTTTATTCCCTTGTGGCTCTATCCGTATTGCATTATGATACATTTGCAGACTTATTTGCTTTCTGTACATTAGTTGACTTATTTTATCTATATGTTTCATATTCTTATATCTGTGGATGAGATTAGTTACACTGCTTATGTTTTATTATTGGGTTTTATCTTTGTACTTTATAGCTTAGGTGCACTCTGTCGGGTCCATTAGATTGGGATGCCCATCGAAGTGTACCCACTGGCTAATGCCACGTGGCTTAGTTCCTTATATTTGGAACTGGGGCATGATATGGTTTTTGTGGTGACCTATGCAGATCCGATTTAAATTGTCTTGGTTACCGGATTGTGCCAAACGAGCCTGCAATTAGGAATAGATATTAGAATCTCATCTACATACTTGAGTACTTCACATAACACCTCTATTTTGATTTTATTTTGCCAATTTGTATCATGTTTTATTCCTAAATGCTGATCTTAAACATGACTTCTTTTCAGAGTTATGAATCTCAGTAGCAGACGTGTAGCACAGCCGGATGATGTCCCCTGTGACGCCGGGTCATTTGGGGAACCGGCACTGGGGCATATTCTTATGTTGACCCCGGCTCCCCAGGGACAGTTATCTGGGCAGCCAGAGATGCCTCCAGATGGGCACTAGTCTCCACACCAAGCAGATCATGATGGCAAGTGGATCGCGGGACAGGAGGAGCAACAGTTGCCCCCACCACCTCCATTTCTCCTACAGATGCCATACATGCCTTTCTGACCAGGGCAACCCATAGATGGGATATAGATATTGTATATGGTATACGCTATGATGTAGGCCTAGCAGTAGGTCCAGCAGCAGGCTCAGCAACATGCCCAGCAGCGCCAGGCTGAGACCTTGAGAGGGTGTATTGTGACGGCTTTGGGACAGGCATCACCACCAGCTCGCCAATCGACGATGGAGTCTGTCATAGACTTCCATCGTATGATACCACTTCCATTTATTGGCATGGAGGATCGACGGAGGTACACGCATGGCTTACCAACATTCAACACCAGTTGGAGGCCATCGATCTCCCGAGGCATAAATGGATGACCACTGTCAGGATATAGCTTACCGGCAATGCTCATCACTGGCAACTTTCAGAGGAGGAGCGTTTAGGGCCCGATTGGGTCACTTGGAAGGAATTCTCTAGGCTCTTCAAGGAGATGTTTATTCCTTCCATTGTCAGAGCAAAACTTTGGGATAGGTTCCAAAATCTCAAGCAGGGCAGTTTGACCATTGAGGAGTATAATGCTGAGCTCCTCTGTTTGAGCCGTTTCTTTCCGTACTTGATTCCAACTGAGGAAAAGAAGGCTGAGAAGTTCTACGAAGGCCTGAGTTTTGAGACACAGAGGTTCACTGGATCAATAGCCCTAACCTCCTATTCCGAGGTTCTATTAGCAGCTCGATGCCAGGATCGAATCAACAAGGTAGAGGCTAATCTGAAGTGCTTATATGCATCATTATCGTCAGTTCGAGCACCTCAGGGAGGACCTGCAAAACATCTCCTAGTACCGCAGCAGCAAAGAGCAGCACCCTTACAGGGACCAGTGATTCCCACTTGCCATTACTGCGGCAAGAAGGGACACTTGTTGAGGGATTGTCGACGGAGGTTGGGAGTATGCATGAGATATGGATCTGACCAGATTGCAGTCTGAGATTGCCCAGAGCAGATGATTCTAGTACCGATGGTTCATAGACCAGCCTTACCA